>RDPX01000342.1:598713-652469 GCA_003991215.1 Morbakka virulenta
CGTACACTCTTTTCGACCCAATTTAATCCACGTGGTCCCAACATAAAACAAATTGTTAAACGCCACCTTCATCTTCTCGATACCCCAACTTTGTCAAAAATATTTCCAGAAGGCTCAGTAGGAGTTGTCTTCAAGAACCTTCCCAATCTGAAGCAGCTAATGGTCCGTGCTGATCCATACTCACCAACTATCAAGAGATCTTGTGAGGAGATTCGTGGTTACCAACCGTGCAAAAGAAAATGCGACTCCTGCAACAACTTTGTTGATAAAGTCGATTCTTTCCGATGTAATGCAACAGGGAAAGTATTCAAAATTCACAAAGCCATCACTTGCACTACACCTAACATCATTTACATAGCTTACTGCACAAAATGCAAAAAACAAGGAGTTGGTTCAACTGAGAACTGGAAACCAAGACTTTGTAATTACAAGTCGCATATCAAACGACGTGTTTATTCCTGTTCAATAGTAAGACATTTTATTGACGATTGTCCAGGTGATGATGATAATCCATTTAAATATTTACGTTTTGTGTTAGTTGACTACGTTGAAAACGTAAGTGTTGAAGAACGTGAAAGCATTATGCTTGAAAAAGAAAAGTTTTGGATTGGCTCCATTTGCACTATCCACAAGGGACTTAACGGTTTTCATGATTGGAGACGTACTAAACGGGTACAGAAATTTAAAATCGGAGACTGGTAGTTTTTAAAACATTTTTCTCTCTTTCTGTCACTGTCACGTCATTTTTTATCTCACGTGCCTTGTGTCCGTTGAGAAGTGTGTTTTCATTGAAAATAGAATTCTTTTTGTTCACTTCACAGCTCCCCAGTAACAATTAATTTTTGTTGCATGGCAATAAATTGTCACTTAGCAACTTGTTTGCAGTCTTATCACGTATACGTTTTTTGCTTGTCAGTTTCTTGATAAAGTCTGTTGTAGACAGACGAAAATTTGAAATAATAAATAAATATTTGATTTACTCAAGTAAATGTTGGCATACTTTCTTTAGTCATTTCCTGTGTCAAATATTATTGTTATTAGCTGAAGGAGTTTGTCAGTGTTGGTTTGGCATATTTCCTTTGTCGAATATATATATATATATATATATATGTAGGTATAAGATAGACACAGAAAAATTTACAATTTTCGGCAACTGAAAACAGCGTTTATCTTAATGGGGAATCCATAGTGGCATCGCTGCTATTGTTGGTTTTGGAGAACAGAAAGAACAATGATAATGATGTCATGATGTTTTCAAAGCATAATGATGGATTCCAACCAATGGAAAGCCCTCGACAGCTCCATTTACTGTTTCATATTCTGTCTTGCACCTAGGCAAGCATTGTTATAAAATGCAACCTGCAGGTAACTGATTAGACTTGAAGCACAAGATAGAAAGAAAAGGAATTATTATGATCGTCAACATGTTCTCGGTCGACTCTTTGTAAAGGCAGCAAGCCACAAACCACTAAACTTCTTTTCTGTTTGCTTATTGAATGAACTATTTCCTGTGATCTGTTAATTGTGAAGTGGATAAAGTGTCTCTTACTTCACTAGCACCTAAACTGGGAAAGATCCCTTTTACTCGGAAAACATAATGTGCCGGGAACTTTACTAAAATTGCTAAAATGGAATGAGTAGTTTTAGATAGGTTACTGTGAATGAAAATTGAAACACTTTCCTTAATACAACAACAAACAAATTTTGTTTGACAAATGCTATTTACCAGCATTAACTTTCTCACTGTTCAGCATGAGAAAGTACCGAAATGAGAGGGTAGAAGAAATTCCTATAGGAATTGAACAGATTTTTTTGTAATTATAAATTTCCAAATAATTAAGCATGGATCAGAAGAGAGGATACATGGGATAGCTTTTGTGTTATGTAATGTAGCGGAAATAGAGTTCAAGCAAAATAAGATAAATGATGCTATCCTTAAAAACATAAATGCAAACAGAAAATTTAGGGACAATAATTCTACTCTGTATGCTCAGAAAATATGTTTAACTACAAGAAAAAAAGTAAGAAACTAAAATAATAAAAAATTACTATTCACTCTTGCAGCTTACCAAGAAGAAAAGTAAACAGGAAAGGATAACTTTTAAATATATTAAAAAACAAAAAGCTGTATCATTCAAAGTCTATGAAATTCACTAAACGTGTTCAAACTGTCAAAAGACTTTGACACTGTGAACGGGTAAATATCTCTTAATAATCTGGAGTACATAGAAATGAAAAAAGATGAACTGTGTTTGACAGATACGACGCAGAAATATATTTTACGCAAGATTAGAAACTAAACCAAGTAAGATTCTAAAATTAAATACTAGAGCAGCTAATCTTCACACTATTTTTTTGCATGTGAATTAAAACACACTTAAAACTCTCCCAAGAACAATCCCTGATATTCAAGATTATTTTCTATTCCCATTTACGTAGGAAAAATAAAAGTAGATCAAAATTGTTCAATATTAAGGCATAAACAATAAAATTGGTTGTCAGTGAGGTGTTGACTGAGTTACAAATGTAAAACAAATTAAAAAAAACATTTCGGAAGAAACCCCTAGAAATTTGTAAAGAAAAATTAAGGTAACAAGAAAAAATTAGGAAGCATTAAATAAAAAAAGGGAGATAAAAATATAGGTGAAATTTGCAGCAACAAGCTGCATGCAAAAAAAGAAATTAAAAGAAAAAAAGGCCTAACAATAATAACAAAGTACAAATTAATTACTTTTCAACCGAAAGGCTAATATTGCTAAGATAAGGCACTAACTTATCTGTGGGTAGTATCTTCTTATTTTATTGTAAGTTGTAAAACTGTAGAGCCAAGTTAATCGTTGATTTGTATCTGTAGTGTAAACAATTTGCATTACTTTGTCTTATTTATTTCCCTTGTAGTACTGGCCAATTCTAAAGTATAAAAAATGACAACAAGGAAAAAATAGTTTAAGCCACATAAAAAAATTCCTTTTTGTGAAACAAACTTAGTAGTAAAATTTAATATAAATCAACAGAAAAATTTCTAAAAGTACACTAACATGGCGCAAAAACAGTATACATCCCAGAGGAAACTATATGGTATTAATTAAAATAACATTTAAGTACAGTGTTGTGGACAAAAATTAGGACTTTGTAATGTTAGTAATGATTTAACTAAAGACAAAAAAAAAGACAAATGTGGGAATATTTTGAAATTTATTTGTGCAACTATAAAGGTCATTTCTCCAGAAGTGTAGAAACATGAAGAAATCAAACTTTTGTACGATTTGGTCTTTTATCATAAGCGGCAGTAAGGATTCGGAAGTCAAATCTTGCCATATTTAAAAAGAAAAAAGCCAAAAATGCCTACCCAGAAAAAATTTTTTTATGACAATTAGGCAATTAGAGTAGAGGAAGCGAAACATAAAACGTCATCACCAGTTATTCTTTGACATTGCTAGTAAATACCATCTCAAAAGACCAGTCTGGGAATCAAACAGAAGTCTACACGCCCTGTTGTTGGCAAGACGTGCTTTCCAGTGGAGTTGAGGGAAGTATTTTATTCTATTTGATTATTTGTACAACTGTGTACGATAACTAGTTGGTTTACTGTGAACGAACAGGTTCGTTCGGTTAGTTTACTTGTACTTCTGTGTGCATTTAACTAGTGTACTACTGTGTACGTTAACTAGTTGTTTTACTGTGAACGAACAGGGTTTGTTCGGTTAGTTTACTGTACATTACCGTTGTACCAGTAGTTAGTAGTTTTAATCTGTTATTACTACCGCTACGGGACTGTCTGATACAGTTTGTAGGTGGCCTTGGTGGTGACAAGGGGAGGTTGGAGGTCACCTCAGTTATTTTATTGATTTTTACATACTTTTTTATATACCAGTAATATTCTATTCCAATTATAAAAGGTAAGGACTACAATATCTTTGGCATTGGCAAATGCATTAATACAAATGTATCATTCATCCATTGAAAATAACAACAGAATAGAGACAAAAGCCGTTAGGCAAGAAACACAGAAACATCTGGACTACATAATCAAGGACTCGCACGAAATGACTACAGATGGAAACTAAATTGAAATGACGAGAAATCAAAATGTTTGACAAAACAAAGTAGTCTACATCTTGGGGATATGGCACTTTGAGAAGATGATTTGGTTATTCCAAGGCACATTCCTGGATCTTTGTGTCTGGAACAAGTGAGCTTTTGGTATCATTTGATCAGTTCCTTGCAAGTATTTGGAGAACATCTCAGTCACTTTAGAAATTTTGCTGCTGCTTTCAAAAATTTCTTTTATGCTAATTTTGGTTATAACATTTTTTTTTATAATTTTCTGATGCTCCTGGTCTTTATATTCTTGACTACTATTCTACCCAGCAAAGACAATGTATCACTGAAGATCAGATTCACTTAAGTACTAAAAACGCGTATTTTGAAAATGTTCTTGAACGTGCATGGTCTTGGCTTGGTTACTTTGTACAGCTTATCAATCGATGTATATGCAATACAAAGTTAAAGAGTCTTTCAGCAACACACTTCTTAATACGGATTTATCGAATATTGTAACTGTCATTGGCAAAAATGAACATTAGTTCGCTTAATTTAGAGAATTTTACTAACACCATCATTAAGTTGTATTGAAAAAATTATCAGGCGAACAAAACAGTAGGCTTCGCGCTTCCGCTCTTGGGGAATGCTCATCAATGAGAATTCTTGAATTGTCATTTTTCCAAATTTTTCTTTGGGTTCTTTTATTCGATCCAGTGGTACGGCTGCTTTTGAAAAATATGACTCTTTGTTTTGAGTCAGAGAGTATCTTATGTCCGAAGCCATTTTATTTCTCAATAAGTCTACCGTCTGATCTCCATTGAATATTGTTATCACATGTAACTACATGCTCCCTCCTCCCACATGAATATTTTTCATAGTGTTAAGAGACGTATTTGTACCTCATTAGGTTCAAATCTTGCTGCTGCCCTTCAATCTTAGTCTCGTTGACTAAATATTACTTTTCTTAGTCTATTCTATTGATTTTATGAGGGAAAGTGATCTCAAGAGCTTTTCTTGCTGTTACCAGCTCAGTTTGTCGCATCTTGTATGGCTTTTTTCTCCCAACATCTTCATTCTTATGGAGTTATTGCCCCTTGTTGCAATATTTATTTCTATAAATGTTATCGTTTATTGGACAGCTAGGTTGTAGAACTTTTGGCTTTTTGACTGCTTTCCTTGATCATATGGTCTGAATATTTGTTAGCCTAAAGTCAACTCTTATCTTTTTACCTAACTTATATCTTTACCTTTTTTCCCTTCTTTTCAAAGTTCTCTGCATTTTGTACAATAGTTCTTTGCGTTATATGGTTCTTCATTATTAAAAATATGCTTTCCTGTGATTACTTCCGTACTGTTATAAAAGGCTTGCAAATAGCATTTGAGAAGATTAGTTGAGCATTTGGCTTTTTAATTATACTGTAATTTAGCATCTAGAGCAAACTGAAAATTGTACTATATGTTCTGGATTCCGTAGTAAAAATAGGTAACGAGGAAGGCCAGTGAGGTAAACCACATTCCAAGCTGTCTTTGAAGTCTGAGTATTATGCACCCGAATTGCGCAAGTTCTGGGTGGGCATCAAGTTTGTTGGTGCTGTCTTGCTACTTGATGTCATATAAGGACGGAAGGACCTAAGGTCTAAGTTAAGATAGCAGACTAACAACAACCTTTATATTTGTTTACCTTTGTTGTATACTATGTCCACAGAAAATCATGGTTTAATAATTTCCAAAGTTTGGATGTTTTTCAATGCCCTAGCAATACTCGTATTAAATTTTGGCTTACTAGATTTGAGGGCCAATTTAATTAATGTCTTTAGGGATTCATGAACTTTGTCACTGAGTAATCCCTTACAGACTTGTACCACATCCTCTTGTTAAGAATTTCGACTGCTTTTGATCAATCTCGTCACTACCTGCTTGTTAATCAGATCCAGCCAATACCCTGCCAAGAAATGATCATTCCTTTGTATATTGTGATAACAGTCCTCAACAATGGACCTGTACAACTATGAGTGTTCGGCTATTAGGAAAAGCATCTGGTGTAGTTAACATATCCTATTTTTATAATCACCGTGAACTGCTGCGGAAGATAGATTTAAGATTTCTTTACTTTAAATATGTGCATTTGTTAGTTTTCTGTTTGTTTGTTTACTCTGATGAATATCAACTTGTTGAGACATTAATCAATGTATTTTATATATATATATATATATATATATATATATATATATATAGTTGAAATATTCTAGGTGTTTTGTTTAATTTTCTGGGTATGCGGACCAGGAGGTCTTAGGGAATTAAACCACCCTACCTATGATACATAGTTACAGGGCACCCTTGGGCAAGGTGTAGTACCTGGTAGCCTCCCGTGCCAGGGCAAAGGTGGAGTCATTGACAGCAAGATGACGGATGTGATCAGAGCGGAGGATTCTATAGAATTTTATGGAACAACGGTCTGTGAGCTTTTCGGTCTAGCGGATGATCTAAATTTACAACGGCTGACCGATACCTACCATTGTTAGTTTTGTACTGCGCTGAAGAAGGCAACCACTTCAGTTTTACTGCCATGAATACATTATGCACACAACAAGAAAGAGAGAAGTTATAGTGTTGGATGATGAGCCCCTCGGGTCTGAAGACACTCAACAAGATACTGGGGAAGAGGCATCCTTTCCACGTGCATCTGGTAGAAATGACGGAGCTAGACCAAACCCAGATGGAAGCCTTTCGCCTGATGTTGCCAGTAATGCCAAAGGAAAAGTGCGCCTGACCAATAAACACAACATCGCCACATGGAATGTCCGTGAAATCGGAGATGGATCGGATAAACATATCAATCTTGGGCATAAGCGAACTAAAATGGACAGGTAAAGGCAGTTTTCGCTCAAACAAACATACATTATATTACTCAGGACACGAATCGCAAAGGGAAAATGGAGTAGCTTTCATCATACCAAGACGCCTAGAAAACTGTGTTATGGGATATAATCCAATCTCAGACAGACTAATTTCCATCCGTATTAAAGGACAGCCAATCAATCTGACAGTTATTCAAGTTTATTTACCAACAACTGCAGCAGAAGAGGAGGAGATAGACGACTTGTACCAACTTCTAGAAGAGACAATCAATGGCACACCCAAAAAAGATGCAATCATGTTAATAGGTGATTTTAACGCCAAAGTAGGCAGGATAGTAACAGCCAATGTCACAGGTAAACATGGTCTTGAAACGCTCAACGAAGCAGGAAACAAATTAGTTCAATTCTGCACAGATCTCAATCTGACAATAATGAACACATGCTTTCAACAACCCAATCGTAGATTATACACTTGGACATCACCTGGAGGATCCTACCGAAACCAGATTGATTATATCATAAGTCAACGACGATGGAGAAGTATGATTCAAAATACAAAGACACTTCCTGGTGCTGATTGCGGTTTTGATCACGAATTACTCATAGTTCAGATTAAGATAAAGCTGAAGAAAATTAAAAAAAACAAACAGCACAGAAGAAGTACGATCTTGAGGACATCTCAGCTAACTATTCAGTCGATGTTTCTAATAGGCTTCAATTACTCCCTCAAGATAAATCAGCAAACAAGCTATGAGAAGACATGAAAGACACCATTCAGGAGTCAGCCAAACAGAATTTAGCTGTTGAAAAACGTCCAAATAAGTCAAAATGGTTATCAGAAGAAACAATAAAAGTTGCCAACGATAGAAGAAGAGCAAAGGTTGAGGGGGACATGGATAAATACAAACAGCTTAATCAATGCTTTCAAAGACTCGCAAGGAGAGACAAAAATACATATTTCTCTGAAGAATGCAAGATTTTGGAAACACACAGCAGCACAGCCAATTCTAGCAAGCTTTTCAGAACGATAAAGTTGTTGTCCAGCAAGTTCAATGCAAGACTAGAAGCTGTCAAGTCAAAGGACGGAAAAGTCCTTACAAGCGGAGAAGAATTCAAAGAAAGATGGAGAGAATACACTCAAGAACTATATCATCGAGACCCTACAATAAGGGGCCTCTACCTTCAGAATGAGTTCACACCAGAACCTCAAGTCACTTTAGAAGAAGTGCAAGCAGCTCTGAAATCAACACCAAACCGGACGTCACCAGGCATAGATGACATTCCCATTGAACTCTTTAAAGCAGGTGATGAAAGAGTACTGAGTAAACTGACACGGGTCTGTCAAGAAATCTGGAATACTATAGAATGGCCAAAAGACTGGAAACGCTCAGTTTACGTACCACTACCGAAGAAAGGCGACATCATGCAATGTGCAAATAATAGAACAATCGCACTGATTTATCATTGCAGCAAGGTATTGTTGAGAATAATCCAAAGGCGAATTGAACCATACATGGAGAGAGAATTACCAGAAGAACAGGCTGGCTTTAGGCGAGGAAGAGGTACTTGTGATCACATCGCGAACATGAGATGGCTAATGGAGACTACAAGGGAGCATCAGAAACAAGTGGTTTTTTTTGCTTCATCGATTACAGCAAAGCTTTCGACTGCATCGATCACCATCGACTCTGGAATGTACTGAAAAACATAAGGAGCCTGTATGACAGCCAAGAAGCTACAGTGAGAACAAGCCATGTTAATACAGACTGGTTCAGCATAGGAAAGTGAGTAAGACAATGCTGTATACTTTCCCCATACCTCTTCAACTTGTATGCAGAGGCCATCATGCGTTCGGCCAATCTAGAAGAAGAAGAATTTGGAATAAAGATAGCTGGAAGATGCATTAACAATCTGCGATATGCGGACGATACCACCCTCATGGCGGAAAATGTTGATGACCTAAAGTGTTTACTGAGGAAAGTTAAGTTAACAAGTGCACAGGCTGGACTGTATTTGAATATAAAAAAGACTAAGGTCAGGACGACGGATGGAACCAGAAAATTCGTGATAGACGGAGAGGAGATCGAGGTGGTAGAATCTTTCAACTTCTTGGGACGTATGATAAACAAAGAGGGAGGATCATCGGATGAAATCAGGAGGAGACTAGGTATGGCGAGAGCTGTTTTTACAAATCTGAACAAAATCATCAAGAGTAACGACATCACAAGGAAGACCAAGATCAGAATAGTTGAAACTATGGTATTTCCCTTAGCCATGTCTGGATGTGAAAGCTAGACAATCAAAAAACAACACAGAAAGGGCATAGATGCTTTCGAGCTATGGTGTTGGAGGCGAGTTTTGAAGATTCCATGGACAAAAAGGGAAACCAACAAATCCGTCATTGAGAGGATAAAACCAAATATATTTCTGGAAGGAGGCACAGTAAAGCAAAGCTTGAGATTTTTTGGTCACATCATGAGAAAAGATGGATGTATTGCAAAAGACCTCATGTTATCGATGTGTGAGGGTAGACGGAGATGAGGCAGGCCACGGCAAAGATGGTTAGATGGAGTGATTGGAGCCACGGGGAAGAGTCTGATTCAACTGAAGAAAGATGTACGAGACAGAGGAAGGTGGAGGCAAGCAGTGCATAATGTCACCAGGAGTCGACACCGACTCGATGGAACCTGATGATGATGATGATTTGTTTAATTTTATCTTCAGCAAAAATTTTGTTTTTGTGGAGCATTGATGGGCCATATTCAATACTATTGTTATCTGGAATCTTGTTGAAAACAAGATATAGTAGAGCAGCTGTGACGAGAAAATTAACCTTGAAAGCATGCAATAAGGCTTTATCTGACATAATATGTAAAACAGCATACAATATTTTCCATTTCTTCGATGCCTTCTAAACAACTCATGAAAGTATGAAATGCTTTCAATTATTATGCAAGTTAAGTTTTATTACAAAGATTGGTTAGAGATTACACATGGCGTTAATTCGTTTAGCTGCTTAACCTCACTTTTTACAAAGAACAATGTATAATATTTGTGAAAAATGTTTCATTGCATGGCTGAATATCTAGTTTAGTCGGCATGAAACCTACTAAACTAGAGTCGTTAATTTGATACCTTTATAACACTTTTTACATAAACCTGATCATGCTTCGTTTGGCTTACTTACAGAATAAAAAAAAAGCTGATAGATTACCACATCCCATCTTAAAGGTGTGCCTCAGAGATGGTAGTAAGGAATGTGTGTATAGCTATTTGTGAGGAAGAAAGACAGTAGATAATTCTCTTGTCTCTAGTGACTCAAACAATCAGTATCTCTTGAATATTTTATTTCTGTTGACCACATTTGACTAACCATAATCTGTCGTCATCTTTAGCAGGTGTCGATGTTTCTACTACCTTCAGATTTTGAAATGTACCTTTAATTTTATTGTATTTATTGTATCACATTATCATCTACCCAACAAACGAATACACATGGGCTGCACTCATCACGTTTTTGTGACAATTTTTAACAGCTGACTGTTTGTAACTCCGAACCCTATACTTTGTGCTTATTAAGAATGCTTTTTGTAATCCTCAGTTATTTAAAATTTAATGAGAGGGTTGACTAAATTCCAAAAGAATGTAACCAAATATTTCAAATTCTGTCAGTTTGTTGTGGCTTTTTGCTCAAAATGATACCAAAACATGGATAATATACCTTTGCCAACTTATATGTAACTTTAAAGATTTTCCCCACTCTATAATTCCAAACTTTCTGGTAAATTTTAAAACCCGCAGCTTGTACAAATAATTCTAAACTCTTGTTTTTCCAGTTCTGCGGGTGCTTTGTGTCAAACGAAGTTCCATAAGGCATATGAAAGAACTATCAAATTAATTGCTTTTGTTCAGCACGTCTGAGTGTTGAAAACATGATAATTTTCTTAAAAGATATTTATGTTACTTATTCGTGTCTGCATTCACCTGGGCAAACAAAATAGGTCGAATTACTTAATATATTTTCTTTTTTATCATCTAAAGTCTTAGGTGAAATCTGCAAAATAACTTAAAACCTAGCATTTTGCTATTATCTTTGATAGAATGAATGTGTCTTTATCTGCAATGTCTTTACCTGCAGTGTCATTACAAAGTTATTTTAAATCGAAATCTGCAGTACAAAAAGTTCTTTTAATTGTATCAGATGTACGAGTAAGAAAAACTTAACATTACTCAGAGTTTCATGTCTTTCACAATCTTCAGCTGTACACAAATAATCACTTGAAAAAATTTTTCTACAAAGATGTTATACAAAAAATTGTATAACCAGGGCCCACGCTACCGGGGGGCCGAGGGGGCCATGGCCCCCTCACTTTTTTGCAAAGCAAAAGTGTTAAAAGTGTTAATCGCTTAATGCGCTTCATCAATATGCAACACGCGTGTCAGATAGTTTGTTTGCTTTAGTTGATTGTTTTGAAAATGAAGACACCCTGATTTTCAAAAATTTTCTGGCCCGTCGGCCCCAACCATGGTGGGGCCTCCTTAGATAGTAACTCGTGTGGCCCCTCCACTTTTCAAATCGTTGCGTGGGCCCTGGTAACCTCACCTTTTGAAAAGCAACTATTGATAACAAAAGAATTATTGAGAGTGCAACTACAAAACAGGAAATGGGCATTAACAATCATTATCTATTTCCAGTCTTTTGATTTGAAATTTGCGAGGGTGTATTNCTTCATCAATATGCAACACGCGTGTCAGATAGTTTGTTTGCTTTAGTTGATTGTTTTGAAAATGAAGACACCCTGATTTTCAAAAATTTTCTGGCCCGTCGGCCCCAACCATGGTGGGGCCTCCTTAGATAGTAACTCGTGTGGCCCCTCCACTTTTCAAATCGTTGCGTGGGCCCTGGTAACCTCACCTTTTGAAAAGCAACTATTGATAACAAAAGAATTATTGAGAGTGCAACTACAAAACAGGAAATGGGCATTAACAATCATTATCTATTGTCAGTCTTTTGATTTGAAATTTGCGAGGGTGTATTTATTCATATGTCGACATTTGGAAACAATTTCGGTTTCGTTTGTTTAGCAATTCAGTTTTATTTCCACAGCTAAGAATTTCCAGTTTCTCTTGCAGGCACAATGGGCACGTTTTTCTTACTCGTACATCTGACTATATGATAGCTCCTGCATTTTAATGTGGTAGAGCACTGTTGCTGATGACACTTCATATTCATTTGTTAATATAAATTGTATCAGCAAATTTGACAAAAACAAAAACAAGTAAAGTTATTCGAATGTTTTCAGATCATGAGAAAATTTCGTCTTCATCCTGGTCTAAAACAATGTAAAGAGACGCTGTAAAACTCCTTCTTGTTCTTTGAAAATGTTAGTTCTTTTCTTATTGGCATTCTTCATAAGCATATTAATTTTAGCAGATGTTCTCAGCTTGTTCTCAGCGTGCTCAGAAACTCATATCTAAAAACAGCCTAATCAGCCTACTGAGAAGCAGTTAGTATATTTATAATTCCCCCAGAAAAAGTTATAATTAGTGATCTTACACATTTGTATTTTGTATTACTAAACAAATAAATTATAAAGACAGATAAATTTAATAACACGTCAAGCGATTATTGCTCCGGACCTCCTATCTGAAGTCTGCCTAACATTTTACTAAGAAGCAATAAGTATATTTATAATTCCCCCAGAAAAAGTTATAATTATTGATTATACAACTTTGTATTTTGTATTGCTAAACAAATAAACTATGGAAAAAAGTCGCATCGAGAGTTTGAGCGCCACGTCATGCTACTTATTGGAAAATAAAAGAAGTATTTTCACTAATGTTAAGTAGTTGGGTTTTTCCCAATTCAATTTTTATACAACGTAAAACATTATTGTTTCAATAAAAATTTGACTTTTATTATGAATTTCACATCTTGCAGACACATTTTTTAATCGAACAAGAGTGTTAAAATTGATATACTAAATTATATTTTAGAATCCAGTTCGGTGCATGCAAATTTTTTACTCCTCTCTATTCCAAATCCTATTATATTAATTTTGTATTATTTCTACAATTTCCTTACCCTTCACGTATTTTAACATTAGTCTATTTAGCCTTGGAAGGAAAGTTCTCATTCTATGGGAGACTCAACCCAATATGGGTGATTAGAATGAGATGTCCAACAAAAGGTATCTGATGAAAGAACGGAGTAGTACTCAAGCAAAACACATGGCTGCAAAACTGATCTGGTTAAGAACGAGAGGTGATAGTTCAGATAGTAGACCACGTGACCATGTTTGCTATAGACACTGGCTCTGATCTAGCTTGATGCATACAGATTTCTCACTTTTCTGCAATTCTAAACACCCTCCTTCTTTACTATTTTTTATTTCAAAATCACACTTGCCTACCACACCTTGAAAATGGAAAAGATGTGCATCTAAATTTGGGGCCTTTCGTTTCTCAGAGGTTTCAAAGGAAAATGGACCAACAAGACAAAGGTTAGACTAAAAATCAATAGGTAAGTTTCTGTACTTAATAAGTTGAACAAATATTTTCACCCTCTGGTCCGTTATTCAATAAAAGCGGCAAAGACTTTTTACTGCAGGAAATACAATTATTGAACTCCAAAGAAATTATCAACGAAATGCAAAAAAGAATAAAGGTCACACGAGATAACACTATATGCTTGCCTTTTTAATGTAAAGCCTCTTCATGTAAAGTGGACAGTGAGATTCTAGGGTTCCATTAGATTTAAGTCTAAAGTAATCAAAAATAATAGACAAAAGTCAATAAAATTGTCTTGTTAGCCTAAAATGCTTGATTTTATATGCAAAACCTTCGTAACACTAATTAAGACTTTTGTTTCCTCCTTGAACGTGTAGATCACTCAAGGAAAGAAAATTTTTTGAAAAGTCTCCAAATACAATAGCGCAGAGATTAAGGGTTGCCCAAAGAGCTAAAACTAATGAGGAAAAACAAAATTCTCAAGAAACCTCTGGAATTCAGGTATATGCTAATAGTAAGAGCCTGAAAACCACCCATGCATTCATGCGAAGAAGTATTAACATGTTCTAAACGTAATAAATATTTTTTTAATTGCAAAAAAAATCAATATTTTTATCTCCAGAAATGCAGCACTGTTGGCATTCTTAACATATTTTTCCATGCTTTTGTATTCTGTTCAAGGATCTAAGATTTGGATTTGTTTTTGACCACGGAATTCTAATAGCTAAAACCAAGGAACATCGTTATTCTTCAGCTTGGTTGTTGTTTAAGTAAATTGTACCAGTTCCACCCATATTAAAGTGCAATATATGGCTATTATTTTAGATGCATACACCTCTCAATATCTCGCCCTTGTCCATAGCAGGCAACATCCTGGCTACACAATTGTCTTATAGGCCAACGTAACCACAGTCTCTTACCAGAAAGCCAACGTGGCTTCCGGAAAGAAAGCACAACAATTAACATGTTGTTGGCTGCTAGACAGCTCCGGGGAAAGGTTCAGGAATATAGTGGTTATATTTCACGTTTGCAAATTTGACCAAATTGTTTATACTGGTAGTAGAGAGGGCCGTATGAACATCAAGGTGAATTATGGATGCTCCAGGAGGTTCATTATTATTGTGTAAAAACTACACAATAGAATGATGGCTGACGTTTAAGACAGCTGGTAGTGATCTGAACCCTTTCTAGTCTTCGATGGAGTAAAGCAAGGCTATTTTCTTGATCCATCCTCTTTAGCCTCATGGTTTAGACAATGTTTAACATTGCATTCGGAAACGATATTTAAGTATTGACATGAGATGCTAAACAGAAGGATCATTTTTTTAAATTTTGGACTCAGAGGAAGCCATAGATGGAAGAGGTTAATCATGTCATGAGTCGAAAACGTTTTCTGAGCTACGTTTTGAGAGATATTTTTCCCATTCTCAGGATGACGATGGGAGAAGTATCTCTCAAGAAGTAGCTCAGAAGAAGGATCAGACTTTAATCTCGGGAGAGCCGAAGTAAAAACAAAGGTTTCGACAAATACATTAAATGACTTGTTGTTTACCATTGACTGTGCTCTGGACGCTGTATCAGAAGCCGCCAATGCAACACAGCTTTGATAAGTTTTTTGATGCATACAACAATTTTTGAATAACAGTTAACACAAAAAAGAGGAATGTAATGCATCAACCATCCCTAGCTAACCTTTATGTCAAAGCAACCATGAGTACCAAAAGGGGCGATTCAATGCGATGGATAAGTTAATTTACCTTGGCAACAATCTCTTTAGAAACGTTATTATTGACGACAAGTTTAATGCCAATCTTATAAAAGCCAGTGTAGTCTTCGGTACAGCTAAGAAAGAGGCTGACCATGACAAAAAATACCAGCAAATCAGCGGCTAGTGATTGTCTTCACCAGTCTTTTCCACAATCATTACCTTTTGGATGCTTAAATGGTCATCGTTGCATCGATGCATAAGCCACCTTCACGTTCTAACCATAACAATATGTAATATACAGTTACTCTTTAATGTGCACACATGGGATCTTTAAAATTGTAAAACTGATACTAAAATGATACGATATTTTACAACTTTGGTCAACCAAACTTAAGAAAGCAAATTAGCTTACGAAAAACTGAGCTTATACATGCAAATATTGTTAACTCAACAGAAAAACTGAAAATCATTACGTGATGTAAATATTTACCCAGTATTGTTAATCCTCATTTTTGAATCAAGTATGTAGGAAAAAGAGGTACTAAATATAATAAGAAATTGTATACAATTTTTTTCTTTATTTTTTTTAGGGTTTTTGTAGCAGATGTACCTGAAATTTATAAAAGAAGCAATAATATGTTGACATATCACTTGGAAGAAAAGGAGTAGAAATGAGTGGGATGAAGCATGGGAATATATAGAAAATTGTATTAATAAAACCACAGACACAAAGTATTGGGGAGGAGGTCACTTAGATCAAAGATCAATATTCAAATCTGAAACTTTTAGTGCTTAAAGTAAAGTTTACAAATGCTGCAAATTTTGAGTTTGGCGTTTGATTTTTTTACTGGTAATCTTGCAAAATTTCAGCATTTGAACGTTAATAATTATTAACAAACCATTGAAGGAAATGAATTACAACTGTTGAACTGTGTTTGTAGATTAGATTTTTGCTTAGTCAAATCTTTATGAGCCACTGTTTTGTCTGTTTCAAAATCAAGGGGAAAAAACAAAGGCAACTTAAATCAACAGAGTTTACTTTTCCAGAATTTTTTCACACTGTAGAAAATACATGAAACAGAGCAATTTATGCAAGTTTTTCTAAAGAAAGATAATTGCATAGTACAAAGTCTAATGTCTATTGCTAAGTAATGAGCTAAACAAAAAAGATAAAGAAGTAAGATTACATTGATTACGGTAACAGTTGGTTACAGTAAAGCACCTTCAGAATTTTGAAGATGATACTTGGGTGATCATGGTAGAAAATTTCAGAGAATGAAAGTACGAGAAATGGAGCTCCTGAAATATAGCTTCTTTTAAGAGGTAAGAAAATCAAACTGTATATAGATGATTATTAAATACAAAGATAGTGGTTTTGCCTAAGAGTTGTGAGTTGCAAGTTTTAAGTTGTAAGTTGAGAGTCAAAGTGCTATGTTCAATGGACCAACAATACTTTTAAAAAGAAGAAAATTTCGAATGTTCCAGTTGGAAATCTATCTGCTTCAAGCTGGAGTCCAACACTCTTTTATCAAGTTAAAGTTTCTACCTATAATAACAAGTGATATTAAATAACCTTGCAACAAAAAATCTTTTTGATTTTGTATCATTGTACTGTTTTAGAGTAACAAGCTTCTTCGAAATTCGTAATCTGATTTCTTTTTATTGTCTTAGAATTGATTTGTTTTGTAAATATTTTAACATATATGAAAATATGTATAAATTTTTCTTTTGCTGTGTAATAAAATACACCAAAGAATAAACTCTCATGGTCTGAATTACGAAATAGTAACATTATCTGTAAGCTAATGAGACATTTTTATTAAAACAACTGTCAACTTTAAAAGAATGGTAGGGTATATATTTCAGAATGGGATATTAAAGGTGGTTTTTTATTAAAGGCTGCTTGTGACTTACCATTAGTGGCTGATAAGTGTCTTAACTAAACTCTGAGTGATAATGAAGAAGTTTCTTTTTCTTTGTTTTAATCTATCCAACAATATCGAGTTAGAATTTGTATTGAAATTTAATATTTTGTTCTTTTGTTGTTTCCAATTTCATCGCCAAGCATTTCAAGATGTAATTTATAACAAATGATAAAATAAATAAAATTTAGGGTGTATTTAATTTTATAAATTTTGACTGGTGAATTTGGAAGTTGAAACGAAATATTTCAATAAAAAGCAAAAAACTCAATTAATATTGTCATTTGCTTTTTTGCTTTTACTTCATAAACGTTGATGGTTACGGTGGTGATGCTGGAGTCTCCCGTCGCTAAGACGGATAAGCGTCTCGTTCATGCTAACTGAAGCCGATCCGAGAAAGACATTTTTTGCCTCACATGGTGCACTCGAAAGTTCCGTTGGTTACAGGAGTGCGGGATTTCCTTGCTTGTCCCTTCAGCTTGACATCAGTAATGCGGTTATCCTCAAATTTTTGGACTACAGAGTGGCACTCTAATAAACTCCTTAGCATAAAAAGCAGCGTTTATAGGGAAAAAATAGAGAAGATACAAAATAATATACAACTGCTCAATCTATTTTTCTATGCTTCATTAATACCATAAAAAGGATATTTGTTAATAGTTGCTTTTTTAATTTTAGAAAGTATTTCAAAGTGAGTCGTTTAATTTCTTATTTTCTTAATGTCGTCAAACAGAGTCATTGCTATAGGTTATTTCTTTTTAAGTGCTGTAAACACTGCTTATACAACGAGGCCAACTTCTCGTTTGTGCTTTCACATGACATTTAAAACCAACCGGTTTACTCTGCTCACAAATCACCTTCAAGTTGCAAAAGAGATAACATTGACAGAGAATTCTTTTCAACAAACAAAGTCTGATAAAAATTGTAGCTGGGGCATTTTGTCTTCTTGATGAAGACAGCAATGAAAACATTAATGTAGAATGATAATTGACTAATTTTTGTAGTTACCTTTTATTAATGGCAAAATAATATTTGGTTTGAAATAAGCACTACCCTCTATTAAATGTAGCCCTCTAATAAATGCTGCAGTGTTTACTTATGGAAATACGATATATAAAGCATTACTACTAATTTTAGACAGAATCTTTGCAAATAATTTTAATCTCCTGAAAAGATTTTTCCTAGCCTGTTTCCCTTTTTTCAACCATTTCTAAAAAGAACTTTTTGTACTGAGTGTATTCTTGATCTGCATCCAAAAAGTCATAAGTAAATTCATTTGGTGGTAAATTAAACTTTAATTTAAGAAATTGAGCTCTAATTTTCTCGGGATTTGACGCTTCGCAATGAGGAAAGCTGTTTTCCCAAGTAGATTCGATAATTCCTGCCCAAAAGTCTGCTTTTACATTATCGTTATCTGTAAGGCAAAATAAAATAAATTGATAAAAGCAAAAATTAAGACAATATTAAGATAAAATTTTGATTCTTTGTAAAATGTCTTTGTACCACTGAATAATCAAATAAACTTATTCTCTGCTACATTGTTTAAATATTGACAAAATACCTTTTATTTCTAACCTTGTATGCTATATCTTTTGGACAAAGTAGTCTTTTGGTTTCTTTTCAGGTTTTTGACTTTGATTTTTCTTATTTTAGTTGTGCACAGATTTTGACAAGACAAACAATTACGGACTCAAAGGTGAATTAGTTAATTCTAAAAATTTTATGTTTTTAACTATTAAAAAAAGCAATAATACTTATTTTGATTATTTTTATACTTAATAACTATTTTTGATTTTTATACTTAATTTTATTTTTGAGTTTATACTTAATACTTATTTTTGATTTTATACTTAATTTTATTTTTGAGTTTATACTTAATACTTATTTTTGATTTTATACTTAATACTTATTTTTGATTTTTATACTTAATCCTTATTTTTGATTTTTATACTAAATACCTATTTCTGGTTTTTATACCTAATACTAATTTTTTCTTCGTGACCAATTAAATTCATTTTTCTGTCATTTTCAAACCTAAGTTACTCCTGGCAAAGGTATTTACACCTTTTGCTGAAATAGCATGACGTACAGTAATAAAAAAAAATCTGAAAAAAGCGTGGCAATAGCTAGAGTTCGGTAGCGGGAAGGATCTGTGCTTCTAATCTTTGTACGTTATACTTGCTTTACTGTCATAAATTTGGACTGGCCATGTCTGTGGTTTCAAGATCACAGAATAATACCAACAAAAAATTTAAAATATTTTTTCTTCATTAAAGAACTAAAGCAACAAAGAATACAGTTTGTCATTTTAGCTCAGGGCTCTTCAATAAATGCACAAAAACAGGATTATTATTTTTATAATTCTTGCTTTATATCATTTTCTTCTTTTCAATAAGATTTCTCAGACAAAGAAAATAAATTAATCTAAATTAGGATTTCCTGATTATGCATATATTCTCGAAGAATATTTTTCTCCAGGACAATGCAATAAAAAATATAAACAAACTGAAAAAGGACTCACAGATTGCAAATCTTCGCCAAGCAACTTATTTCCTCATAAACATAACATCTTTTGCGGAGGCAATAAAGAAATGATCTACTTTACAAGTGCATATTTTTAATAGTAAATACAAAATCTCTAATCTCGAGACGTATACTCTAAACAAACGCAGCATTTTGTTGAAAGAAAGTTGCTCAAGGATGGAAAAAACAAACAAACACCCAGGTCAAAAGTAATAAAAGAAAAACACAATGCCACTGAGACCTAGGAATGCAACAGGGGTGTTTATATCTTTATTCAAAGATTTCCCAAGTAAACTGATTCAGCGTCTTTAATACTGCCCGCACCAGACGTAATACTGCGCATTTGCTTTCAATAATACACAAGCTTTATTATCCTGCACAAACTGAACAGGTCTGCAAAAAATGAAATATACCACAGACAATAATAGTGATCAGTACTAAAATTTAATCAATTCTTTCTAGTGCTAGCATCAACATTTTCCCAAAATTTTATCTAAACCCTTTCTAAATTTTAGAGCTACAATATTTGCACAAAACCAACAAACATTCAAGGTATCTAACACACAGAGACAAGAAGACAAATAGACAAAGACACAAGGAGAAGCAGCTCAGTTGTGAAATATTTAGAAATCTCTATGAAACTTTCATTTTTATTTAAAGAAACGTACTCTAACTAAAGGAGATCAAATACATAAAAATATACTTGCCATCAAATTCAACGTCGAATAGATCTCTCTTGGCTGTGTATTTAAGTTTATGGTAAGTTTCATATCGAATTCTATTACAACCAGGTAAATCCTCTAAATCAATAAATTCATTCGTTCTGTATCTTGATCCAAGCATTTTTGTGTCATCGTCCAGGAAAGGAAAATATTTGAATTTTTCCCCTCTTTTTTGCCAACGATACCATATTTTATCAAGATAAGAATGGTGCAGAAAGAACTCAGGAGCAGCTGCTGCAAAATGAGTACACATTAGGCCTCCTTGAAAATAGAAAAATTAATTACAAGATGAAAAAGATAAGAGAAAAAGATGCATTGTACAGAACCCAAATAACATTTCATGTTTGAGCTTGTTACTCAGTTAAAGAACTATTAATAGCTAGTTTTAAAGCAATGATTCACTTTCTTGTAATAAGTTCATTGTTTGTTGAATCATATTTCAAAATATAAATCAGGTTTTCCGTTTTAAAATAATTAATTAAATATGTGTCTAATCGATGTCAATCATACTAGTGGTTATTAAATCCTTGTTAAGTTTGAAACGTTTAATTAGCATAGGTACAATACTATATATATACATAAGTTAAACACGAAAAATAAGAACTATTAGTTGCAATCATAGTTCTTATTTTTCGTGTTTTACCTTATGTATATTGCTCTGCCGTATGCTTATATATACCTATACGTTTTGATACGAATACACGAATACACGAATACGAATACGAATACACACACAAATATATATATATATATATATATATATATATATATTTATAAATATACTCAATCTGCAGACAGTACTGTTTCGTCCTTTGTGGGCTCATCAGTGCAGCACAGAGCTTCTGAGACATAACTCTCTGGCCATGTTGCCGGAGCAAACACAGCTTAAACAGTTATTGTGGGATCCTGTCAGAGTGCTCAAATCACGCATGCGTAGTGAGCATTGCATTACGCTAACAACAGGTTCCCATCTCAGATAAAGTGCTCAACCAAACTTTCGTAAGGTAGCGTAATNTATTTATAAATATACTCAATCTGCAGACAGTACTGTTTCGTCCTTTGTGGGCTCATCAGTGCAGCACAGAGCTTCTGAGACATAACTCTCTGGCCATGTTGCCGGAGCAAACACAGCTTAAACAGTTATTGTGGGATCCTGTCAGAGTGCTCAAATCACGCATGCGTAGTGAGCATTGCATTACGCTAACAACAGGTTCCCATCTCAGATAAAGTGCTCAACCAAACTTTCGTAAGGTAGCGTAATTGGATATATATATCCAATTTGGTTGTTGTAAAATGTTTGATACCATTGTTATGGCCCCTTAGCACTCCATCAGTTCGTAGTGAAACCGAGATGAAATAAAACTAAAGGTCGTTTGGAGACCTCGGCATTTATTTTGTTTACGAAAAAAAGTTAATCATATCCAGAGAAAATAATATTTGTCTGCAATTAACTTACAATATTATTTTATGTAATAGAAACTGTATGGTTCCCAAAAAATGTTCCTGGAATTGGTATAATATTGCATGTTACAGTAAATTATTTATTTAGCAATATTATGATTTATATTATGACATTGATATTATCATTTCTTTTATTTTAGGATTGAAAGCTGTAAAAAGGTACCCTTTAAAATTGTTTTAGCATAAGTCAGTTAATTTACAATGTTTATAAAAAGTTCTAGAAAAATATAGAAATGCGTCTTTTGAAAATTTTTTTTAATGTATTTTGTATATTGTAAAGAAAGAAAACAGAAAAGTTTGTATGAACAGTTCTTTTTAAATCCATGCCCTTTGCTAAATATCACTGATATTTTTATTTTTTCCCAAATTCACTGAAAAACCTAAGCTTAAACTTTCACAATGGATATATTCGACTGAGATATTTTGTAATTATTTAAACTATTTTTTATTCTGTTTGCTAAAGAAAAGTAATATTCACTGTTCCTTGATCATGTAGAAATACCAAATATCTGTGTTTATGAAAAAATGACCAAATTAATGATGAATACAAGGGGGTACTTCCTTTGGTTTTCTCAGAAAAACGGGTACAATGTCTAGATATTAATTAAAATATATTAGAAAAAGCAACTATAACTACTTTTAACTGGCGTTTATGTCACACTATGAGTACTTGACTGTTAAATAGAATATAAATTGCAATTAAGGAAGTTGATGATAAACTTTAGCTGTAGTCAGTGACATTGAAAAATCTCATCTTTGTGTAATTTGTAATGTAAGACGATCATATTTTCTATATTCTATTCAAATCATTGTAAAAATTTAGATGTTTCTGGCGTGATACAGGATAGTAAAAAGGCACTTTTGGATGCCTCGAATGAAGAGTCAAGTCCAGTCAAGTCAAGTCAAGTCCAGTCAAGGGTCAACCCAAGATGTCACNATATTAGAAAAAGCAACTATAACTACTTTTAACTGGCGTTAAAAGTCACACTATGAGTACTTGACTGTTAAATAGAATATAAATTGCAATTAAGGAAGTTGATGATAAACTTTAGCTGTAGTCAGTGACATTGAAAAATCTCATCTTTGTGTAATTTGTAATGTAAGACGATCATATTTTCTATATTCTATTCAAATCATTGTAAAAATTTAGATGTTTCTGGCGTGATACAGGATAGTAAAAAGGCACTTTTGGATGCCTCGAATGAAGAGTCAAGTCCAGTCAAGTCAAGTCAAGTCCAGTCAAGGGTCAACCCAAGATGTCACATTCCCTAAATGTAATATATCTTTTTTTGCAAATAAGAAAGAGAAGTCATTTGCAAAAGTTATGACTTGATCTTTTTCCCTTTCCCGAAAGGATATGTTAAATTACTGCAGTGATGTAAGAGGATTTTTTCTTGAAGAAATATCATTGGCATACTAATTGCAAAACAACAAAGATATTTATTTCCATAGTTATCTCAACAAACCACATTGTCTAATGACTGATAGTTTTGCCAAGTGAATAGTATTAAGGAGATTGGTTAAATTTTACAGAATGTTCACCTGAAATTGGACAAATTTATTGACGGCATGTTCCAGTGTCCTTTTCTATTGTTTCCATTGGCGAAAAATATTTAAATTTATGTGGACTTGGCTCTTGAAATCCCCTTTTGTGATTAACAATTTGTCATTTATATAAGGACAAACGTTCTAGTCTGCTGAAAGTGTTACAGGTGAGGTGCATTATTCGTATCTCAGAGGAATAAAATATGATCTTGTAACTCTTGTGATCTCTTGTTGAAATATTGAAATCCTAAGTTTTATTCTAAATTTCAAGTTTTATGGAACCAATATTGTACTTAACAAGCTTTTGGTGTTAACTTCTTAAGAATTTCTTTATTGCTATGAAAAATGCTGAAACCTTTATGTAAATGCAAAACATTGATATATCTTATATAATTTATATCTACAGTATATCTGTATCGGTAAACATGAATATACGCTTAAAATATTTTAATATAATGTATTAATAACGTATTACTCAATATACTTCTCACATCGTTAAGCAAAAGTTTTAAATAATCTATTTGCTAAACAGTTCCTATTCAACATAAAAATATCGATAAAAAGGCTTTTTCTGTATTAAAAAGTGAAACGTTTGACAAATTATACACAGGAATCAATAAAACGAGGAAAATAATTTGAAGGTAAACCAAGTGGAAACAGAGTGTCTTTCGTGCTTTTTCTTAAAGAAAAATTTCAAACTAATAGAACATTAAATGAATTTCAATTTCTTTTATTTATTATTGGGGGAAAATAATCAAAGAAGATTTTCGTTGCTTTCGAAGCTGTAAGAAACATAACTCGGGGTAGGGTTGGTGCTGTTGCACTAAAAAAGCAGGCCAGTCGGGCATCCTTTGGGTCAGCGAAAGACGGTGGAAGGCTGGTGGCAGGCTCAGGACTATCACTGAGGAAACTGTTCTCTACTTAGGAGAGAGTGACGACCAACACCAAGAAGAAGTGGCAGTGATACTGAGGAAGAAGCTCCAGATCTACTTAAAGAAGTGTAAAGCAGTCAATAGCATGCTAGTGAAAATCAGATTCAGGAGTAATCAAATTAACTATTCTATTCTACAGTGTTACTCACCCACTAACACTCACAAAACGAATTAGGTACAATTCCAGTCCATGTTATAACAATAAATATGGGAGACATGGGAGTAAGAGTAAATGATTTTCTACATGTACTCTGCAAGGGAACTGGCAAGCATAGCGGTGGGTTCACGAGCGATAACGGAGAGAGGTTTGCTGACTTCTGCACTGTGAACAACTTGATTAAAGGAGAAACCTTTTTGCCTTGCCATGACATGCACAAACTGACGTGGAAGTCACAGAGTGGCCAATACATTTATCAGATTGATCATTTGTTCATCGAAGATACCTGGAGAATATTCCTGCAAGATGTAAAAGTAATGAGCCCTTTTGAAACATGATGACGAACAAGAAGAGAACACAGAAAACATTGATGTAACTTGAAGAATGGAACTTATTTAGGGTAAAGGCTGGCACCAAAATAGAAATAACAATTAATTCCCAATACAGTTGACGCCGTGGATGGGAGTAGGTCTGAAGAAGACAGTGAATGGAATATAGGCAAGGCTATAGGAAAGGTTGGACTTAGAAAGAAGTAAGGCTCTTAAAATAGTTAGAACACTAGACAAGAGGAGACAAGAGGATTATATAAAAACCTTAGCAACAGAAGCGGACAATGGAACACAAAAAGAGGAGCTTACTTTACAAGACAACAAAACAAAATTTGTGGCAAATTTCAATCCTAATGAACGGGGCCTGTACAAGACAAAAATGTTAAACTGCTAGCTTCAAACAGCGAAATAGACGAAAGGTGGTTAAAATATTTCACTTAGTTTGTTTAAAAGTCTTGACCGGAAGAAACGCTCTCAATTGAAACAGTAGGGACTAATTTGGAAGTAAATTGTAAAGTACCTAGTATACAGAAAATTATAGATTCATTAAAATCTCTCAAAAACAACAAAGTTTTAGGAGTTGGCGGAATGAATTCTAAACTACTTAAATCAGATCTGATGTAACATCAACACTTTATCATTCTTCATTTGAAAAAAATCTGGCAATAAAAGATTCCTGAAGATTGGACTCAAGGTAACATCGTGAAAATACCAAAAAAGGGTTCCTTAAATGATTATAATAATTCAGAGAAATAAATCTTTTCTCTATACCTAGCAACATACTTACAAAAATCATCATAAACATTAGCTTATATGTCGTTGATAAAATCCTCAGACAAGAAAAAGCAGGATTTCGAATTAATCGAGGCTGCATAAATCAGACTTTTAAGCTGAGAAATATCATTGTGCAATCCACAGAATGGCAACGCAAGGTTCGTTTCAGCATTTTAGACTTGTAAAAGGCACCCGACAGCATTCACGGGTAGAGTCTTTGGCAAATAGTTTGACAGTTCAATCAAAGTCGTACATCTCATCAACGGATTGTACAACAACTTCACCTGCACTGTTGGCTGAAGCAATCAAATCTTCCGGAACGAGACAAACTTTTGACAAAGCTGTGTCATATCTTCGTTTCTGTTCAATCTCATTGTTAATTGGGTGTTGTGAAACACAATAGAAGATCCACAACGTGGGATTTGCTGGATACCCTTTAACTACCTTGACAACTTGGATTTTGCGGACAACCAGGCTTTGATGTCACACACACAGACACAAGCAGAAAAATACGGATGGAATATGCAACTTTGAAGGACAGGTTGGCCTGAGAGTTAGTTAAAAGAAAACTGAGACCATGATTTTAATTGTATACAATTCAACTCATGTGAAAGTATATTGTGCTTACGTGTCCATCATCAAACAATTGATCTACGATTACAATTTCGTTCTAGTCGGCAGAGGCACTGAAAGTGATTACAAAAACCTACTCTTAAAGGTCGAAAATGTCATGAAAACCATGACCAATGTTAATAAATCTTTTCAATATTCGAAAAAAGCAGAACTGAAACTGTACAGTTCTTCTATATGGGTCAGGGTGCTGGCTCATGAAGAAGTAAGAAGCTGAAAAACTTTCAACTTCCGACAGCACATACTTTCGGAAAATTCTGCAAATTGTCTGCCATAAAAAAATCTTCATTCGCAATCTCCTTCAACGAGGCAGAACTGAGTACCTAGTATTTTAATCATCCAAAGGCGAGTGGAGGACTGTGGAACACGTGATGACAGAATGGAACAAGAACCAGACAGAACAAGAGAAGCTGGCCTTTTTTGAATCAGGGGAGAGAAGTTGTTGCTGTCCTACACGCCACTGGGCACCAAGGAAAGTGACGTGAGGTATGATTGAGATACATGGTTGGGAAAATTAAAAAAATAAACTGTTATGACGAACAAATTTTGTTATTTCATAGCTGGTTTTAAAATATCACACTCCAAAATATTTTGTCTGAGTTATTATTATAGGTAGGTATGAAAAACAGCTATCTTTTGTAATTTTTTAGGTTATAAAGGTAGATGCTGGAGATCACGTTTTTCTTATGTTACAGACTTTTTTTAATCTTTGTTTTACCCCTCAGGTCGAGAGTCTGTGTACAATAGAATAAATTAACAGAGTTTACACTCTTTTTAGTTAAAAACAACTTTGTCTTTAAACATTTCTATCTTTATAATAAAGCTCCTATTTTGAAATTCTAATCTTCTTTTTTTATTAATAAACATCAATTAATATATACATAAGCGCCATGTATATTGGCTCCAGTAATATAGCAATTTTTTGAAACAATTTATTGCTACTCAGAAAAACAATTTGGCTTGATAAAAGTTTTAACTTCTGCCTTCTTCAGGTTACTGAGGAAAACAAAAATTGAAACGTTTAACAAGGTGAAATTGTTTTCTGGGTAGCTTTATGTATGTATATATATATATTTTTTTTTTTTTGAATACAAAAAAAAGCAAGAATTTGATAGCAACATATATTGGAGGTCCCGATGTCATTAAGATAAAAAACACAAGAATGCAGTGTTCAGGAATGCTCTCCAGACAGGCGCAGCCCGGTTTCAAACAATATCAGGATTTTTCAGTAACCCCAGTCTAGGAGGACAAAAATCTCAAAAGAGACGACTTTTACAATACCTGTACATTGTAATGTGGGACAAGAAAGTATATGTTTGATGACTAATTCCAATTATGGCATGTGTGTGTATGTATGCTCAATCTACAGACAGTACTATTTCGCCCTTTGTGGGTTCATCAGTGCAGCACAGAGCTTCTGAGACATAACTCTCAGGCCATGTTGCCGGAGCAAACACAGCTTAAGAAGTTATTTTTGGATCCTGTCAGAGTGCTCAAACTACGCATGCGCACTGAGCTCCGCATTACGCAAACGACAGGTTCCCATGTCAGATAGAGTGCTCAACCAAATTTTCCTAAGGGAGCGTAATTACTATATATATATATTAATATATATATATATAGTTAATGAGCTAATTTCTTAAAAACAGTTACTCTGCTCTTCACTGACTACTTTGGTTAAAGACAGACTTTAATAGTAAAATCTCAAGCAATCTCTATGTATTGTAGCCAAAGTAATTTATTTTAAATATGGTCTTATTCTTAAAAATAACTTTAAAATTTCTAATAGAGTAAAGGACGACTAAGAAGAAGATAGGTATACAATATTAAGGCAAATGAGGAAGTAGCATGGATGAAAACAGAAAAAACTGGCTTCAGTGCATGGAAATTATGAGTGAAAGTTGACATCAATTAATACAAAACTGTCAAAAGATGTCATAAAAATCTGTGGTTAAAAAAACAGTGTATGATTATCCATGTAAGCAATTGAAATTTGAAATATATAAAACCTACACATGTACAATAGTACAAAATTACTAGTCAATGCAAAAATCAGGTTTATCTAAAGGTTGTTTCCAGCAATATTATTTATTAATATAAAGATTAATACTTGTAGTAATTAAATTAAAAACGGAACAAATTACCTAACATATTGTGAATCTGATTGTGGTAATTATGACGAACATGAATATCAAAGTCGTTGAAATGTTTCAATGGCATTTTTAATGCTCTTTCTACATCGATTTTGCTTGGTGGGTAAGAGTTAAATGCTCGACGAAGGCAATTTCCGAGATAAGAACCAATTTTACTAATGTCATCCTGTGTTTGTTCAACAGTTGCAATAATGACTTGCAAGTTGTTGTTGAAGAAAGGTGTTTTCCAATGTCCTTGCCGAAATGGTCCATTCTGAACACAATAGCCTTTTGACAGGACTCCATTGCCACCAAACATATTATCTTTCCACAAGGAACCATTAACCCATGACAAATCAGATTCTGTATCCCACTTCCAATATGGCAATGTATTCCGACAATCAACCTCTCTTAAAAGATTCTCCATTTCCATAACATACCATCTGTGCCAAGGAAAGAAAAGATTTCGGGTATGAACTCCCCAACAAAAATATTTCAGATGGAGGAAAATAAATTTCTCATACCTCTCGCGAAATTCATCAGATGTTGTTAGCTTAATATATGAATTTATATAT
Organism: Morbakka virulenta; assembly: GCA_003991215.1. Lineage (NCBI taxonomy): Eukaryota > Metazoa > Cnidaria > Cubozoa > Carybdeida > Carukiidae > Morbakka > Morbakka virulenta. The sequence continues at coordinate 627,536 of RDPX01000342.1, forward strand.
CGTTTCTGCTCTTCTGTTGTAAGAGATCGGAATTCTTTGCGTATTCTGTAGCAATGTGTTAATCTGTTTTTCGAACAGTGACAAACGCGATTGCATTCATCTACTTGATCTTCTGTTCCATGACATTTTGCGTAGTTATCTGACAGCAAACATCAAAGTTAAGTATTAATTAAAAATTGCATTCAAATTTTAGAAAAATTAGCAAAAACTATTTACATTAAATAGAAATGTGTAATGACTATTAATTATTACTCTGAAGCGAAATATACATTAAAAATAAGAGATAAGTTGTTTGTATAAAATAGAAAGTGACATCTTGCACAAAGAAGGGTATTAAGTAGCTACACTTATGTTAAAACTGTGTACTCTTATTATGCACAACAATTTATGCAATTATACACTGTAAGTATTAAGTAGCAACACATGGAATAAAAATATGCGTGTTTTTAGTGTCTCATAAGGAGGAAAAACTGCTTTTTTCAAAGCAGTGGAACAAAGTTATTGTTAAAGTAATTAACCAGTCAGACATTGCAGAAAAAACACAAATATTTGGGTAAAATTTTTATTGTCGACAATTGAATTTCAAAAAATCTAATCCAGTGTGTCTCTCATATTTTACAGCATGTCTAGTGAAACAAATTTTGTACTTTCGTCTTAGATTCTCTTTATTGAATTTTAATATTCTTATTTCTCTTTACCTTTTCTTTTGACAGGGCAGCAAGCGCAACCTGCCTCCATTGTGTGATGTATGTTATTTTATTTCATCATTGGAATCATTTAAGACCTTCAATTTCATATAATTCTTTACCAAGATCATTCGTCTTAGCTTTGAAAATATTCGATAATAACTGAACCATCATATTTGGAAATTTGTTGGTTTTGTTTAGTCATTTAAGGACGTTTTAGTATTACGTAGATCCTATAAGTCCAAAGATATTTCCATTAAAATTTTAAAGGACAAAAACTTGAAAAAATAATTTTTTTCTTCGTTTTTAGAAATTTTGGGGGGAAATATGTAGGCCATGACTACTACAAGGTCCAAAATATGTATTAAAAATAGAAAGTCGAAATATATTATAATATATTTATTGGTCAACTAACAGTAATCCGTAAAAACTTCATTTTCCAAAAAGAGTAGGACTAGTAGAAGCGGCCTTCGGTACTCTATTCCTTTGCTTTACAGACTGAGATGTCCATCTTTAAGGGTACTTCTAGCTGACAGCAGTATCGTTGTATCTACAAATCTATCTGGGTGCAATATGTTATACACATCAACATACACACCCCACACCCACACAATGCCAGGTACCCCATATATAAATATATACAGCTCTTAGATTCGGTTACTCGTTGTAGAGTGCTCAATAAATAAATACATAGCGTGATAGACAATAATACAATAAGGAGAAAAGAGTCAAAAGACTAACCTCCAGGTGCATCTGTTGAAGAGTGATTGAAACCAAGAAAGAGGTTTGTCCTGATGGAAATTGAAGTGTTTTACTCCTTTTTCCTTATTCTTTTATTGTTATATATATGAATATATATGTATATATATATGTATGTATATGTATGTATATATATACATTAGCCTTTTCTATGGGTATTATCATGATGGGTTTTATCATGGGAAGTTGTCTGATAAGCTTTCCTTTCCGGCACCATATTATCTAGTAAAACCTCCTGTGAATAGTTTTCTCAAATTGTTCATCCTTTTGGAGTTGCTACTTCTCGATGTGGTAAAGCTTTCTACAAATTCAATTTTACCTTCGGAGAGCTAAATTGTAAAAGTCTTTAGATTCTCCATGGCTTTGTACATCATTTATTTGACTTTAAGGTCTAAACATAACTCTTATCTCTTGGCTTACAGCTCAGCTAAGCTCTGTCTTACACTTCTATCCACTCAGTGGGACTTTGCATTTTTTGTTCTTAACCAAATAATTTCATGTGGTGCTCTATGTTATGTTTTAGTACCAAAGCTAGCTACAGCAAACGAGAGTAGTCAAGAATAAAACTAACTCTTAATTAAACTCGGCATTTCGTTTTGCTATCTATATTTGCTAGGAGATCAATCATTGTCGTCATCATCATTTCCTTCATCAACATCAATAATAGCATCTTCCTTGTTATCAATATCTAAGGGTTAATGCAATCATGACCTGAAATCTGAAACTGTTCTGATGGAGTATCTACTGTTTTTTCAACATATACTTTGTTTAAAACTAATGGAATGAAATAAAAATTATTTTGGATACTAAAAATTTGAAACCTTTTTTATCATGCTATGCTTTTTTTGCAACAATGTATAAATTTCAATTTCCATCAACAAAGGCGAAATAGACTCTATTTTTACAACTTTTCTCGAGGTCTAATATAATCACTTATCTATCCATAGTATCTATACATAATTAAAGCTTTTTACAAACTTCTTGATTGATATTTTTACCTCAGTGCTTACCTAAATTCTTTTGTACCCAGATTATTGTTGAGAGTATAGAACAAGACGAATTAGGAATTAGACTGTAAGAAATCATGTGATGAAATTTGCTTTTAACATGCTTTTCAAAATCCAAATTTTAATCTTAACTTTTGTTTACTCTGCTAATAATTCTACTAACAAATAGATTATGTCTTTGTTAATGACATGTATGTTATCAAAATTATATAAATCAGGTTAATAGCAAAAAAAATTCAACCTTTATATAGGTATTCATCATTTATTAACTTTTACAAATTAAATGATAGGATATTTTTATGTTTGTTATTTTAGCTATTCATCATCATTATCACCATGTAGTGCCTCGTTGCTGAGTATCCCCTTTATTGTTCTCTACATGCTTTGGTTTTACGTTTTGATTCTTTAATTCCTTAAAAAATGGTCCATCTCCTCTCCATCCCTTTTTCTGTCAGGTGGAATTTAGTCATCTCGAAGTCTTTTAGCGAAAGACTGCTTGGTAGATATTGGATCTCATCTGCCCAGTTCCACTTCCTTGACTTAACAACTTGGACAAGGTCGTTTAGTTTTATTTGTTTTACAAACAGTTTCCTGTTTAGAAATTTTGCTTAGTATTTCCAAGAGTAAGTTCCTCGTGTGCCTTTTGAGCTGTGTTTGGTTAGATTGTGGTTAGGTTGAGCTAATAAGATGCAATTGCAAACTTTGAAATCAAGGTTTTCTTTAATTAGATCAATTACTACATCTTTTTTGTGGGTTTATTATAAGACCTAATTCTTTGCTACAGCTGCATAGTTTTAAGTTCTTTCGGTTTATTTGCTTCTAGGACAATAGTACCTGCTAACAGCGTGTCCAGTTTTGACGTTTGCCTGTTAATGTAACTCATTCTCAATCAGTCCCTATGCTGTTTTATTAATTAATTTGTTTCGACTCTTTTGTATATTAAACTTGGGAAACTTCTCAAAGGATAGTGTACCAGTGTATCTTTCTTGTTTCCTTTCGTTGGAAGCAGAATAATCATAGCTGTGTTTAGACTCACCAGATTCCCTTCCCTCAAGTAAATAATCACGTTGAAGATTTATATGCAACAATCACTTTTAGTTGTCAATTTCAAGCACATCCCAGTGGAATGGTCATATCATTTTTCTGCCCTTTCTAGAAGGTATTTCTTTCCAAATCATCGAAACATTTTTATGTCTTCTTTCATATCCTTTCTGTGTCATCTTGTTGCAATTACTAACAATTTAATCAACAGTTTCATCTTCGTCTTTACACATCCTACAAAACTGTCACTCTGCTGATTTGCCAATGTGGTCTTTAACATAATCTGTTTGAAGAGTCTGTTCTTGTGCTTCACATAGAAAGCTTTTCTCAGGAACTGCCACCTCTTCTTAGCATCTATTTATTTCGGCATTTCTGTAGTAAACTTGTTATAAATTTATACATATCCCTTTAAATTTATCCTTTCTGGTAACAGCTTTAGTGTCTATTACTTCAGCAAGCTTAAATACCTAACACAAATCATTTCTTTCTAGTAAAATAGAATCTGTCTGTGTTACTCTTGGAGTAAAATTTACTGTGTATTGTCATAATCTTTCTAGATTTCTTATCCATTTTCTTCAGTTTATTTGCTGTCCATTTCTAGACACCTACTTCACACGTCAATGTCAATACAATATATTCTTACGATTCAATTTTAACTTGGAAACCAATTTCAATCTCAGTTTTATTATTATTGTTACTATTATCATTACTATTATTATTATTATTATTATTGTCATTAATATTATATATTTTTATGTCTCCTTGATATTGGTGACAGGATGTCTTTTCAATTTTCATGGACTTCTATCAGGATTCCCGCAAAATGCAATATTACAGTTTTCACTTTAATTCTTACCCTTTTGATGTCACTTGGTGGAGTTCTGAATGCCTCATTGACTTTAGAGGCGTCTTTTTCTTTCACGCTTCAAATTCTGATGTTTATAAATTTCCTTTTTCTCTTGCTGGTATCTCCAGGTACCATATGGAATGGCAAAGCAAGCAATAACGCAATTAGTTTCCTTCTTTGTGATTAAAATTATATCTAAATTAAACCAATTAATTGATAATTCCAAATTGTTTTTATGACTACCTTCTTATGAAGGGAAGCTCTCACACAATGTCGGAATTCTGTCTGAACTCTGAGATGCCAAGCACTTTCCTCGAGATGGAGGCTATACCCAGCAAAGCACCGTTTGGCAAATACAAGAATAATGTCTATTCTTTTCAGATGTTTTTCCAACTCATTAAAAATTGTTTCCTGTAGACCTAAAACTATCTCCACTATAAATGCTCTAATAACATAACATAAAGATTTAGCTTTTATACGCGTCTTGATATTTTGTGATCCTTCCTTCATCTTTTCTTGCTATAAATTTATCTCCTGGTACCGCATGGTCAATAATAAAAAATTCTCTTTTCTCACTATCCACTATGACAATATCAGGCCTCTAGAATTCTAATACTTTGTCCGTTTGGACTGAAGTCCAACAGCATCTCGCACTTTTCGTTCTCTTGTACTGGCTCTGGTACATGCAAAAACAATAACTCCTTACATTCTATCAAGAAATTGCACAGCATCCAATATATTTTCTTATCTAACATTTTGTGCAGTTTTCGATAATATAATGACATATTATAATATTTATTATAATTATTATTTTATTATTATAATTTTCTTATATTTACTTTTTTGTAATCAAGCCAGTCTATGTATATATACCTACATCCTTTTTACCCTTTGTTTTATTTGCTGACGGCCTGTACTTAACTGTATGGTACTGAAGGCAATAATGCTCTCCTTCTTCCTCTTCACATCATGTCTTCTAAACTGTGTCATCTCTCATAGTTTCTTTTACACGTCTGCACAAACCTATTTTCATTCCCTTTTTTAACATTGTTTTACTTTCTTTGATATTGTTTTGTCCCTGTGTTTGTCTTATGTCCCGTTTGTTTGTCCTGTTTAGTAAAAAATTGCCGATTTACATCTACGACCATGAGCTTAGCATACTATATATATATATATTATATATATATATATATATATATATATATATATATCGTTCATAGTTGCAAGTTCAATCAGATATCAACAGCAAGATTTGATAGCCATTCCACCGAGTTTACGTTGAGGGTGTATAGTTTGTCCATTCCACCAGCAAGTCTAATTCACGGGCAGGTTTCGAAGTGTGCTTGGTGGAGACTCCAATGTTGTCACACACGCAGGGCTTGTTATTTTCTCAATGTAAAGTAGCAGTTACTGAAAGATTTTACCACATGTGTAATAGTTAAAAATAAAAGATATTAACATTATTTCATTCATAATCTCCCTCAATGGAAAAATGATGTGCTGTTGATGATGTCTTTTAAATCACCGAGAAGCTGAAACAACAGTTTCTACTCCTGGAATTTTATATAATCGTCAATATTTTTGTTGCACATATCTCATAATTTTGACCTGCTTATTGTTTTTCTTCTAACAACATTGTACAAAATTAATCAGGTAAAATCTAAGGAAAATACAGATTTATAACTTCAATTCTATCAAATTTCTCCTTTGCATTTTCGGAAAAAACTGTGAAAGTGCGACAGACAAAAATATTTGTTTAAATTACTGCTTACAGCTTCCTATTTGCATCTCTCGAAGAACCCTTTGTTCATCCTTTTTTGACCTTAGTAGGAAATAATCCTTAGAATGTAACATAAATGGTGTTAGTGTATTTCCATTAGTATTAACCACCAAGCATTTTGAATGGAATTTTCTTGAACAGGTATCCAAACCTTTATAGAACCTTTCTCCGTTAACAAGGACAACAATTATTTTTCTCGCAGATTTTCTTTGATACTTTTTTAACATAATTCTCAGCCGTCTGATATTTATTTTTGCAATTCTTCCTGCATTTTTCCTACAAAAAAGATAAATTTACAAATAAAAACTCAGATTGTTTCATTTGAAAAGAAAGACGCTATTTGAAGGAACTCTCTGTTTTAATAACCTCTTAAGACAGAGTTTCATTCTAGATATAAATTTAATACATATATCCTTTCATTTGTTAAATTCCATGTTAAAATGGTTGGTTGTTTTTTCTCTAAAATGTATCTGACGTTTGATGCATTCCTTCACGTACAAATAGGCCAGTACGTCCTAATAGAGTAGTGCTGCTACAAATGGGGAGACGCCCATAAAACCATTTTTCTTTGTCTTTACAGGGTTCAAAATCAACTTCGCAATGTTGTAGATGGATTTTCCTAATTCCCAGCAACTCTTTTCCCATAATAAAGATGCTATTAATTTTGCTTGATTTTTAACAACAACTGCAGCATGTTTTACAATTCCTCTGATTCCAATTTCCATAGTAAGTGTTTGGCTAAGGGTCTATATCTAGCACCTACTCTTAACATCAAAATGCATTCCAATAACCAAAAGATTCTTTCCAAGAATCTGACATTTCTTGAGTTCACATTCCATTCATATATTTTTATTCCTCTTTTAATAATTCATCTTGATTCATGTATCAATTTATCCAGCTCATTTGGTTCTTTTCCTCTGGTAGCTTAAAGGCTTGAAATAAAAAGATTCAACAATACATACGTTCAAAATAACCACCAGAAAAGTCTCAACTGTTAGTTTAGGAATTGACTTAAATACAGCAGCAAAAAAGTGATGGATGTTTGACGCTTGCTATAGAAGTACTATGAAATGAAGTTACAGAACATTTTATAGGGATGATCCAAAGAAATGTGAATGCAAATATATCTAAACCATTTTATGTTAAGAAATTGATGAGGATATGAGACATCTATAAAAACTGCACTCGACACCTGACTCAACAAGGGAATAAAATATTATATATCCTTAGGGACACCATTAACGTCTTTTTTGGCTATTGTGAATTGTTGACTGTGCCAACATGACTCATCAAAATACAAAAACTATTTTTGTTGACTGCAGATAAGAAAGTGCCAGGTTTACTTTAATATGAAACCAGTCATGTTATATAATATGATATAATATGTAATATATATTATATATAATATATAATATAATATATATATATATAATGTGATATCATGATTGTAATGTAAAATGACTTGGTTAGTCTTACTCTGGTTTACTCTTTTAGGGATAGAAATAGTTGTTTTAGTAATGTACCAGCTAAAAATCTTGAGAACTAAAATTCCCAAAATAGCCAATTTTGTAAACAATAANAGAAACTATTTTTGTTGACTGCAGATAAGAAAGTGCCAGGTTTACTTTAATATGAAACCAGTCATGTTATATAATATGATATAATATGTAATATATATTATATATAATATATATAATATATAATATAGAATATATAATATATAATATATATATATATATATATAATGTGATATCATGATTGTAATGTAAAATGACTTGGTTAGTCTTACTCTGGTTTACTCTTTTAGGGATAGAAATAGTTGTTTTAGTAATGTACCAGCTAAAAATCTTGAGAACTAAAATTCCCAAAATAGCCAATTTTGTAAACAATAACTTCAAAGAAGACAGTAAACAATTTTTGACAAGATATAGTTACTTGTTCCAAAATTATTTATTATTTGAACACTTGTGTATAATATTTAAAAATTAAAAAAAAATTACCGTAATTATTTCATGTGTTAAGAATGCTGGTTGCAACAATGAATAAAGCAGTTTGTTGAAAAAGACATAAACACCACATGATACAAAACGGATCTAAAAATGAGAACTTACGCTGTGGTCTAGATGACTAAAAATGCCTTTGCTTATAATGTTCTTCAAAATGTTGATTTTATCTTTATTTTCAAAATACGAGGCTTGAGGACAATGCGTTAACTAGATATTTGAAACCTTTAGACAAACATTTTAAATCAGATAATATTAGTCATAACTAAATAAAAATTAGACTGGCACTTTCAAATCAAAAGCATCCAGATTATAAGAAATATTTAAGATCCTAAGGCTCTTACTAAATTTATTATTATTAGAAGTTATTTGCCTGCAATCTACTTAAGTGTATTTTTCTATTTTACCATAGGTTTTACCTTTGGGCTAGTTTCACAACGAACACTCTAACAGAAATAACCATATGTCTTCTTCTGCTGCTGATAGAGTCAGGCTATCTGTGACAATGTGTCCTTGTGTATTTCGTTGACATCCACGACCTTTGCTTCCATTAATCTTAAGTGACAATCATTTTTGAGCCTACAAGCATCCTTTATCCTTATGATGTGTCCAAACTAGTGAAATCTGCAAAACTTTTCAGTATTATGCAAGTAACACCTCACCGAGTACTAAGATTTACAAATTTATTTTATCTGTAACGAAATCCAAGATATTCAACAAACCAGATATCTATAAATATATCTATCCAAGTGAGCTGGTACTGAAATGCGAACACGCTGGCCAACATGCTACCTTTCTATACTTGAACATAACAGTCAAAGATGGATTATTCGTTTACAAGCTATTTGACAAGCGCGATACTATTCCTTTTCTTATCGTCCGACTGCCGAATCTATCTTGAAATTTACCTCGTCATGTGCTCTATGGGTCAATACTATCCAAAACTCTACGTATCGCTCGTGCTTCTCTTCTCTACGATGATTTCATCGTCAATACCAAAGAACTTTTCGATAGGATGGTGACACAAGGAGCTTCCCAAAATAAATTAAGGGATGTTGTACGTAAAGCCTATAGCAAACATTTTGATGCTTTCTCTTCTTTTGATAAAACATATTTCCACATTACCCCAGATTTGACTACTCTGTGAATTTATTGTCTTATCTTCTGTCCTTGACTTTTTACCTTCTATTCTTTTCCTGATCGATCGCTGATAGCGTGTACTTAACTGCATGGTGCTGATGGCAAATGATCACTTTCCATCTTTTGCTTCCACAAATGGTCTTTCTTATGTCTGTCTCTGATCTAAATTTCTGAAGCACTTCTTCTTTGGATTTGTTTATGTATTGCGTCTCGAGTCGTGTAAAATTTGTTTGTGATGTAAGAGTTTTTTTATTTTATTATTTTGTCAAAATAGAAGCCTTAACATCTGGCTGTTTGGAGGTTACTCCTAATACTATATATATATATATATATATATATGCATATTTTTTTTAACTTGTAAGTTGTGTTGATTATTTTGATGCAAGATTTTGATACCGAAAAAGAGTAAACTTTTCATAGAGCTGTTATAAAAGTGTCCTCTCGTCGGGAGGGAGATGTCTGTTCTGGCAAGAATTGTTACTAGCTCACAATTTCATGCTACCTTTTTTTATCAAGAATTATCTTCACATTATACACTAATCATATCTTCAAATGCTCCAAAATCATTATAACAAGTCTTGCTTGAATTTAAAACTCAAATTTTACTGGTTAATGATATGGAATTATTAAAGGATTATTGTAAAATCCTAGACCTAGGAAATTTAGTATGTCAATAGTCATGACCTTTTTACACTACGTTTTAAGATACACTTCTCCCATAGCGGACTACGAGTTGTTTTATGCAGTGGTGCCATACCTTCATTTCATTTCTTGTGTTTCTTTTTTGTAATGGTGAAGGTTATATTTCTAAAAAAAGAAGATTTACTGTTAACGTTATTGCTGATCTGTAAGGAATGGATTCTTTCTTTTATATTTCTTGTTGTTGGTTTCGTTTCCTACAATCCCTTTACTTTCCAAATCAACGTTGTGATCTTGTCTTCAGCAGTGTTCCGTCATTTTATTTCTCTAGATGTCACTTTTTTGAACAACTCTCTGTAAGGTTTGGTCCTAGGTATTTCGGAAAATGTGTTTCATAGACACCATCTCAGATTCTAATTAATAAAATACACATGCCCACATAGGGATGTAGATGGGAGAGAGATGCGCAGTTAAATGTGGGACATTTCATCTCTCCCCAACCACAGAAAATACATAAACACTATACTGGGGAGAGTTTGCTAGCACATCACCGATTTTTAGTTTGCTTTTATTATGAATTCGAGAGAATCTTACGATTCAAGTACGAAAAATGTTTAAAGGTGGAAATGTCTAATTTGTATAAGCTTTAGAGTTGTTATTAAATCAATTAAAGTTCCATGTAATATAATGTCATAATATTGTCTCTTTGTATCCTGTATGAGTAGAGCAAAACTTGTTATTTAATGACAAAATTTTCTACCTTTTTGGTAAAGATCGTAGACGTTGTGGATTTATATTTGTAGCTTGAATGGTCTTTTTGACATTTCAGTTAAATCACTCCACTTCATCTTTGGCTTCAGGGTGATACGGAGTTACTTGCGATATTTAATTTCATACTCCTTCATCAGTGATTTAAAAGGTTTATTTTTTCGAAATCCATTGACGGTGGGAGGTCTAACACGAAGTAGATCCAGAGCCAAAGCGGTGTGACAGCCCAAGATAATGTTATCAGTGGTAGGAACAACAACGAACTTGGCAAAAATACTTTTATTGTTTACTGAAACAATAACCCAAACACATCCTAATACATTCAAGGCTTCAGTTGTATTAAAAGCAAACACACGTCTGTGGTATGAATGAAGAGCTGGTTGTTTAGCTAATTTGGCTAATATTGCTTTGCTGATTACATTGACGGTACTGCCAAGGAGAGTGTTTATAGTAGTGTGGGTGGAGAAGAAGATGTTACTATCCTATGGCTCATACTTAGTTATCGTCAGAGGACGAAGAACTGTCTGCAAAAATGTAACGAAGACTATTATTGTGGTTGTCAGGCTTTGATTTGCACACGTTACTAAAATGTCCCATCTTGCCATAGTTTTTCCTTTTGCTTGCTCACAAACATTAGCTAAATGTAATTTGCTTCCACATCGGTAGCACTGTTGGTTCGGTTTATTTACAGGTGTAGAATGAGTAGGGCCAACAATTCCACTTTTTATGTATCTACTAGGTTGTGGTTTTCTTTGGGATAACCTGTTTACTACCCCATCATCTGAACTATCTCCAGCAACATTGTTAATTTCAGGAGGTAAGTTGTATTGTTTTGTTTGGTGGTCAGCTGCTTCCATGATGTCTACAACTTCTAGTAGTTTTTTCAAAGACAAATCATGCTCTTCTAGAGGTCGTTGCCATAATTTACGGGATTTGCATTTTTCAATAACCTGATCGACCATGTCATCATTTGCTTCATGAAGCTCGCACGTCTTTCCTAATGTTCGGAGGACAGTCAGGCATTGAGAAATTTATTCCTCGTCTTTTTTGGAGCAGGTGCGGTGCTGCATAACTTTTGTTTTTACGCGGTAAGAAATGTAAGTCTAATGTATGTCGGGCTAAGGTGTAGACATCGGCGTCGGCATTGTTTCCATCAATTGTCGGATCCGGTAAAGTATCAAATACGTCACGAAGCTCTTCACCTTCACAGTGTAGCAGGATAGCTTTCTGTTGGCTTGCTGTTGGAACTCACTTAGCCTCTAAATATAAATCAAAACCCTGACGCCATTTCTTCTAACGTGTTACAAGACTAGTAGTATCACCATGTACAGCAAACGTAGCAGAGAAGGGTATATCAACAACTTTAGCCATATTGAAAGTACTTATAGGTTAAAATAACTCACGTATGTATTAGTTGTAGTAAATAGTAGTAAAGAATCTTCTGTAATAAATATTCGGCAAAAACGGATCCTGTCGACTACGCCAGTGTACTGTTTGGTCCTTGGAAATTCAGAAAACGTGTCTCATAGACACAATCTTTGATTCTAATTGATAAAATACACATGCGCACATAGACATGTAGATGGGAGAGATACGCAGACACATGCCGGACATCACACTCTCTTGTACTCTTTTTCTCTTTAGCTCAAGGAGTGCTTTGATTCACCAATGTAGAAGGCAGCTCAGTCCCTACAATGTAGTCTATAAGCTTTATTGTTTCTTTTTTCTAGTGGCACTGGATCCTTTGAATTTGACAGAATCTCTCTAAAAGTGGGTGTTGTGAAGAAGGAACACCGGATATTGTTTTACAGGAGAGTTTTGCCTTAGATGCTTACTGGTGTTGTTGACATGCAGGAGACTAATACGTTTCAAAGTATCCTTTTTGTCTTCATGAGATTGAATAGAAGAACCTTCCGAGGATGACTTCTTGGTCCTCCGAACAGAGTAGTAATGACACTATTACGAGCTCAGACTGGAAATTGTGATGCATTACTGAAATACTGGTCAGTGTCAGTTGGTTTCCTGTATGTTGTAACAGAAACGTTTCAATTTGCTTGTCTCTCTACTGAGATAAAAGGGAGGTTGCGGTTGACCTTCTTCTTTCTTCACAGATCTTTGAAGAAATCAAAGAAATCATAGAGATGATCCTCTTTAATAATTACAAAGATATTGTCGAGGAATCTTGCCCAGAAAGTTGAGTCTTGGTCCCCTGTTGATAATGTTGTGGCTTCAAATGTTTGCATGGATATTTCAACAATCACAGAGGATGTCGGAACTTCCATAGGTACACCGTTAGTTTGAGTATAGATGTCATTGTTAAAGAGGAAGCATGTGTTGATGAGAACTTCTCGTAGAAGATCCAGGGATATTGGAAGGGTTTAGAGCATTTCTTGATGGCAAAGAATTATGATCAAGAAGGTTCTCAGCAATATGTAAGGTCTCGTCAATAGGAATGCTTGTGTATAGGGATGTGACATCGAAGGAGACTATAATTTCATCTGCCTGTATTCTTTGTCGTGTGATGAGGGGTGCAAAAATAGTGCTGCTTTTGATAAGGTTGGGCTTTAATCTTGTGCATGGGCATATGAGGTCAGCCATCTAATGTGAAAGTAAATGAAGAGAACTTTCTAAATAAGCTACGATTGAATGTATGCGTACGGTAGGCTTATGTACATTTTGAAATCTATAGAACCATGGTAAAGGAGCGTCTCTAGGTTTTAATCAGTTGTAAAGGCAATTATCAAGGACATGTTTTTTTTGGTAATGAAATTAATGATTACTTTGGTCTTAAAAGATTTGACTAAGTTACGTTTAAGTGTGGTATATGGCCCATTGTTGAGGAGTTTATAACACTTTGGGCGTAGTATACTTTATTTAGGATGAGAGTTGTACCCCCTTTTTCAACGGTAAGTATGGAGACCAAATCACCATTTTCTGATGGTTATTGTTCCTTTTTCGTAAGATTGCCAGTGGGTGCTTTTGAGGATTGAAGGATAAAACTCGTTGCTTGGATTTTAAAAAAGGTATTTTACTCTTGTTTTAACTATCGAGACAATTTCTTTTCCAGAGATAAACTTTGAAATTAAGAAAAGTTATTCACAACAAGGGATGTCTCTGTTAATCACAGTGCCTGACTTGATAGGTTGACAATTCAGTGAGACTTTTCTGTGAACTTTAATGTTTGTATTAACTTACCACTCTGTTTGGAAGTGCAAAAAATATTAATTCAACCCGTACGACCTTAGAAAGGAATAAAGTCACCTTCAGAAAGTTTTCTTATCCAATGGACGCCATGCCAAATATGTACAGAGATGTAGGTTTAATGTACAGTTAAAGAGGGTAAGCGACGCAAAGAAGTCAGAGAGTTTATACTGATGACGGTTTTAGTACCTTTGACAATGCAAGCAGATCAAGGTCGGGTCTACTTAGAATTACGATAATAGCTTTTCAAGGAATAACAATTTTCCGTACATAGTCCACACCAATTTAAGTGAGACTAAATTAATATATTTCACTCTTAACAATGATATCAATACCCTCTATTTTTTAAAAAACACTCAGCAGGCAATATGTATCAGGGGAGAATATAGGTAAGTACTATGGAGCATAAAAGAACTTGCTAACAGGATAAGCACAAGACTTTTTTATCCCTTCTGTAGCGATAGAAAATTGTACTTGCTTCTTGAAAGTGTTGCCGTGCAGTTTTTTTCAATCTATTGCAACTTTTTCCTTTATTTTTACCTTTTCTAGGAGCTCTTCCTTTTATGGATGTTGGCCGACATGACCTTCTACCTTGCTCTGCCTCTTACTAGATGTTTAATATCACATACTTAGGTTTAGCAACTCACTCTCTCTGTCTCTGTCTGTCTGTCTCTGTGTCTCTGTGTCTCTCTCTCAAACACACACACAGAGTAGTTATATAGGTTTCTACCTAGTGTCTCCTGGACTTTTTCCTTCAATCTTTTCTGCAAGTATAGTAAAGTGAGAACTTTCTTCCCACAAAAAATATAGGTCTTTTTCTAAAGGTAATTATCAGTTCTATTCTTACGTTGGCTCTTATGAAAACGTCTTTGCTGTTTCCTCTTTCATGCCTTTACTTTGTTTGCAACAACAAATTTTACCCACTCATTAATTTTGCCCTTATGATTTTCACATCGCTTTTGTTTCGACCTATCAATTGTCGAAATGTGAAAATGTCGGTTTATTTTTGGCCGGATTAACTAGACCTCACTGTATATTATTTATAATGCCACATTAAATCAAATACTAGATCAAAGAAGAAATTAATAATAAATTTCTGATCAAAGAGGAAAATAGAAAAAATAAGTACATTTATCGTGTACCTTTTCCATTGTTTCTTTATGTTTTTCTGAATTCCATTCAACAAACAATCTCTTTCTGTGTGTTCTCTATAATGAAAGCAAAGCTTTGGATTTTCAAGAGAGCTTATCATCATCATTCGTGATGTACTTGGTGAAATGCTGACATGATCAACTATATAGTTGATAAGACCCAATCCTCTGTAAGCATCGTTTTCTGTTAGTGGCGAATCGATCACAACCCCTATGTCCAGTCGATGCGTAATTCTGGCTATACAAATAAGAAAAGAATATTAATAGAAGTATTGTAAGGATTTTGGAGAATTAATATCACACGATTAAGAAAAAGTTACCCACTTCTAACACAAAATGATCTCAAATCATTTCACAACCTTTGCTTTTGCGTTTTCTGTAAAGCTTAATAGAAAAATTGTGTGAAGATAATACATCAGCGGAGCAGGCAAAGGGGTGACAGGTGTAGTTTCTTTCACTTTTTATCAAAAATAGCTTTTGTGATTTGTACAAAAAATTATGGTATCGGAAATTAAAAAAAATAAGTAACATATTACAAATCTTTAATACAGACATCTTTAACAAACCAAGCTATACTCTCTAGTTGCAATATTCTATTTTATTTCATTTTGCTTTGCCTTTAATTCTTTTTTTCTAAAAGTAATTTGCTTAAATAAGACAGGTAGCTTCGGTTGAGTATGCTATCATTAATTAACATTATCATTAGGGCTACTGTTACCTTTACTGTTACCATTACCATAAGAATTAACCTTTCCATTACCATTACCATTACCATTTTGATTATTGTTACTATTACCATTACTATTACCCTTACCAATACCTTTACCTTTACCATTAACATTAACGTTACCATTGCGATTAGTGTTACCATTACCTTTACCATTACTATTACCATCACAATTATCATTACAATTATCATTACCATTGCTGTTACTGTTACTGTTACCATTATTGTTACCCTTACCGTTACCATTGCGATTATTTTTAACATTACCTTTACAATTACCAGAGATATTATCTTTACCATTACTATGACTATTATCAAAAAGAGTGTCAACATTTTCTTTCCTTATTTTAACAATTCCCCTCTGCAACACTTATAAATCTATCCTAATAGAACCCCACTCAATCTTCTTTCTGCACTTTCTACGTTGAATCTAAAACACTTTTTCTTGTTGTCACTGTCACTAAAACGTACTTTCAGGAAGTTCTTGAAACTTGACAGCACAACTCAACATTACAGTTTTTAGTAGCAGCTCTTAAATTTGTTCAAGATACGGCTGTTTTATACCTGGGTAGTGCGGACCTACGTGTAGACAGGGCTCGAGCTGTTTCGAGAAGTGGTGCCATGCTTATGTTGTGTTTGTTGTGTTTGTTGTGTTTCTTTCTTTATGGCTGGAAGCCATATTTCTAGAAGGGTGTAGGGTATACTGTTCATGTGATTGCTGTACTGCATAGAATGGATTGTTTCTTTTATTTTTCTTGTTGTTGTGTTAATTTCCTTGTCTATAACCCTTTTATTTTCCCAGTCAAAGGTGTGATCCTGTGTCCAGCAGTGTTCAGCTATTTCATGATTCTTGGTGTCACCTTTTTGAACAGCTCTCTTGNAGTTGAGCTGTTTAATCAAATAATCACTTTAACCAATATTGAGCAAATAGAAACCGAGAAATTTTCTAAATAGGTGAAAATCCCTTAATTTTATTTACACCAATGTGATGTAATTATTGTCAAGTCTTATTTCAATATATTTTCCAATGGTATATTGATGTTTTAAGATTGTAGGAAAAAAATAATATGATATCAGTATATCAATGAGATATTTTATTCAAAATGAATTTGAACGTTTTCATGAAAGCAAATACACATGTAACAGATATTTTCTTCCATCGTCAGGCTATTGAAATGACAAGATACGGCTGTTTTATACCTGGGTAGTGCGGACCTACGTGTAGACAGGGCTCGAGCTGTTTCGAGAAGTGGTGCCATGCTTATGTTGTGTTTTTTGTGTTTGTTGTGTTTCTTTCTTTATGGCTGGAAGCCATATTTCTAGAAGGGTGTAGGGTATACTGTTCATGTGATTGCTGTACTGCATAGAATGGATTGTTTCTTTTATTTTTCTTGTTGTTGTGTTAATTTCCTTGTCTATAACCCTTTTATTTTCCCAGTCAAAGGTGTGATCCTGTGTCCAGCAGTGTTCAGCTATTTCATGATTCTTGGTGTCACCTTTTTGAACAGCTCTCTTGTGAGCCTGACGATGGCAGAAACACTTTCGAAACGTAGCTCGGAAAAAGCTTACGGCTCATGACATGACAAAGCTCTTATATCTATGGCTTCCTCTGAGTCCATAAAGTTCAGAAATTTTAAGGTTATTAGAGATATTTTCTAGTTATTTTCAAAATCACACGTAACTAGAAAACCAATCTCTTACTGAAATTACCCCATGGTGACTAGTTGCAAGTCAAAGAAGTAGACTAAAATTGCAAAAAATTCAATTGTTATATTTGACCTATTTTATGGTATAGTAAGCGGCTCAAGAACGATTCCTGATACTTTTCTACACTTATTTGAGATTACTTTCATATTAAGTTTTCAATTGCAAGAAAAATGTATATATACCTTGCAATCCGAATGTGGTCACCGAGAGAAGAAGGAAACTGGCAGCCAGCATGCCACCTGAAAGATTTTTCCATGGAAAACGAATGCCTTTCACCTGAGCAAAAAAATACGGTACTTTATTACAAAGTTTTATCTTCAAATATTTTTACAGGCTAATGATTTTTATTTTGAAACTGTAGTTACCTTTTGTAAGTAATAAGGAATACAAGGATTAGATCGATATGATTTCAGGGATATCTAACACTAAAAGAGGGTTTGGAAAATCAGGCAATAAATAAAAAGATAAAAGGAAAAGGAGGGAGGAAAATGCCGGTAACTTTGGATAAACAGGTGAAACAGATTAAAGAAAGAGGTGCCGTGATTACAGCAGTTGAAATACTATAGACATTAGTAAAAGAGGATTGTGGCACCGAACGACAGCAAATGGCACGTGATATGGCTCCTCGAGAGACAATTACTTCTCCTTCAACTGATTAACATTATGGAATAATTGACCGTTCGATATAATTTATCAGGAAGCATGGAAATGTTGCTAATTACCCATTGTATATGAATCTTATACAAAGGGATATGTATGGTCTAGAGAGCACATACTTTGTGATTACAATTCTAAAATTGAGAAACACTGAAATTTTCAAATTTCAGGCTCAGAGCCTGCTCTAAAAAAATTAAGGTCACGTCAAAATTCACTTATGGACATCTCTTTAAAGCTATAATACCGTTAAGTATTACTTGATGACGCTTGCCATAGCTTCTGAGCAATACTTGATTGAAGGTTTTGGGCTTTACAATGCATACAATGCAATAAACTCCATTCAAAATGTTCAATTTGTTCAAAATTCTATAAATGTTAGGTCTGAACTTTGATGATCAAAAATCACAAATACAAGAAAAAAAGGACAAAATTTTACTCAGCACTGCCATTAATTTGAGTAATATTTGATTTTAAAACCTTGATGTGATATAACTTTTGCTTTCTCCTACTCCCTCATCTCAGCTTTCTCTCTGTTCGTGAAATATTTTGTATTTAATAAAAGAAGAATTTTTAATATTTATTTGTCCTATCTTTGCTTCACACATAAAAGTGAAATGTCGTTATAATATTTGATCCCAGCAAGGTTGGTTTCATTGTTTGTCTGAAAGAGCAGTTTTGGAAAAATTTATATTTGGCAAAAGTACTGATTTTCCAAAACATAAAATTGAATATCATTATGAAATCTTGTAAAAGCTGATAAGAATCTTATTTTGCATTCTGGAAATAAAAACTTTTTTGGCTTGTCAATTTCGTGTTGGTTCAGTAAGATTTACATCATTGTGTACATACAGCTTCCAATGCTTTACTTTTGGGATTTAGAGGTAAACAAAATTTTGTCCATTAAACAAATTATATTTATTGAAAGGTGAAAATAACGTAATGAGGATGGAGAGGGTCTAAACTTGTAAAAATATGAATAATATGGGTACAACACGCTGGATTTGGACCATTGCTTATGGCTAACAAAGCCACATACTCTATCAACTAAGCTATCGGCGATTGTTTTTTTCTTAGCAGTTTTGGAACTTCAGTTTTCCTGTGAGTGAGCCGTTCTTTATCCATTTTCCTATCATTGGCATCTTATCCCAACTGCGCATATAGAGAGCATTCCCCAGAAGAATGACTTAACTTCCAAAGTCAGAGCAAATGATTCAAATATATATGAACAATAACGAAATTTTAAAAATATGATACGGATGGAGAGAATTTGAATTCAAATTTCCTCCCAATTTTTTTCTATCAGAAACTAGCACCTTTAAGTGGCTAAAGCTGATAGCTAGTCAAACAAGTTATAAAATGAAAATTGGACTATGAGAACTTCAATTAAATATGTATAATAATAGATCTTATTCAGAAAAAGATATTGTTAAAAATATTTTCTGGTGAGGAAGGTAGTGGGTAAAGCTGAGCTGGTAGAGCTTGTGGTTATGGTAGCCATAGACGTTGATTCGAACCAAGTTAGGTGTATACCTATTTAGTACTAATGTATAAATCTCTCACTAAACAAGTTAAAAGAAATCTTTATATTGAGAATGAAATTTGTGGACTAGTTATAGTTGAGGATGGTTTATAAGTAGTGATAAGGTAGCGTTTTCGGTGGGAAAGGCCATAATTGTTGTTGAATTTTGCACCAGAATGTGTTCTCTATCTGGGATGTTCATTAAAATGTCTTACAGCAGAGACGTGGACTGAGAGAAGAAAGCAACGTTCTTGTGTCAAAGTTAACAGAATATGATAGCTGAACGAAGTTACATGTCCTGTGGTAGGAAGACTCTAACAAACTGGTTTGATAAAACTAGTAGAAAAATAACTTGAAGCGCCATGCAAATTCCATGTACATCTGAAGATACATATCCAATTTAACTAGTCTTCCTCAGTTATAACTAGCTTTATCCAGTAGAATCTAAGTATAAATAAATTATTTCAGTCAATAATTGCTTTCTCTAAAAATTCTCAGAATACTCGAGTTAATATAATATTAACGAAACCGGTTTTAAATAATAAACTCGGTTTTGATGGAATCATAAGGAAACATTAAGCCATATTTCCTTGCATTTGGAAATTAAAGAAAACACACTCAGTCCCTATCATAAGCTTATGAGACGTTATCAAATTTTTAAGAGGCAAGGATTTAAAAAATAGGAAATATTCAAAAAAGACTTATTTGAAGTGCGTAAGGCTTTTTAATGTATGTAATGGAATAAATCAAATTCAATATCTACATAATATATATCAATGTCAAAATCTTTGCATTTGCAGGTAGAATACAATTGAATTTGCCAAAATGTTTCAATTGTTTTCCACTAGATATTAATTATTTCTCATTTTTTATAACTATGCTTAAATAACTAAGCAAAGAAATAGCTAACTTACTGTGAGTTTTGTCCAGCTGAGCCCCTTTGTTTTTATTTCTCTTTTTTCCCTTGTCCTGTTGCAGTTAAAATATGAATACAAAACGATACGCATGACTTAACAGAGTAGACTCTGAAGAGGGCTTTTGAAAACAAACTAGCCCTTTAGATCATAATAAACTGCACAAAGATTAAACATCTGCGCAAAGCTAAACTTCGTTTCTATTTTTAGCTTGATCTTTTATTCCAGAGCTTCAAAAAATAAAGGAGTACTAGAATATTCTATGCTATATTACATCTCGTAGTCAATTGGTCTCTTTTGTCTAGAAATGATACCTTGTAACTAGCAAAACGTACCTGTCTCTTGCACAATTCTTTAGCAGGTGTATAGAGAGGCAAAACAGCTCCTCCATGTGCCCAATTTTTTTTATTCATGCATTTTCCAATATCAAATTTTTCTTGGCTTAACCATCTACCTTTTCCTCAAGATGCCCCAATACAGTTTACCCAGAATAACTCATTTTACCCAGGGAACCATAAGTTAATATCTTGACAACCATATGATTAAACAATTGATTGTTTGAGCTGCGTACACATTCGACAGGATACCAGGTATTTGTAAGCTCCCTGAGCAAAGGATAGTGGGGAAATCTCCCAATATTTTTTTCACTTGCTCTAGTCATCGCAGATACTTTGTAATTATCCAAGAAGACAAGTTCTTGTAGTACAGCTAGTAATTAATTGGATGAAAACTTTTTGTCTAAATATAGACAATATTATATATCAAGGCAACAAACGAAACAAAACGAGTAAAAGACAAATAGCATTTGAAATCCAATATATATCACTCTTACAAATATCCATATCAACAAAATTTGTTTCTGATATTATTTTGGCACTTATAATTTTGTCTTGCTCTGATAGAGTAAAATCAAGTACCGCAAAAGTAGTTTTATTCAGGGAATATTTTTTGTTTCTTTTCTCTTTGACGTCACGTTCCCCAGTAACTGGACCAGGACGGTGTCCTTCAGAAAGACTTTGCATTCTGATCACCATTTTGGGCTTTGGGTTCTCATAACTTCCCTCTCTTAGTGAAACGCAAGGGTGGTTTACACCACCACTAAGCCTCTTGTTTTTTTTTACGAATTTCTGTAGTATTTTATTTCAAAGCAAAATGTTTTAGAAGCCATAAACACTTCTTTACTTAGTTTCTTCTTCCTAGTGGCACCTCCATTCTCTCTTTTCTCGTTTTCTCTCTTCTTTTCAAAATGTAATCATTACTCTTTGATTACAGAAATTTTTGTTTTCAAAGTTTGAAAAGCAAAAGGACCTCATGCGGGGTCGAACCCACGAAATTCTAGTTAGT
This sequence comes from Morbakka virulenta, assembly GCA_003991215.1. Classification (NCBI taxonomy): domain Eukaryota; kingdom Metazoa; phylum Cnidaria; class Cubozoa; order Carybdeida; family Carukiidae; genus Morbakka; species Morbakka virulenta. The sequence continues at coordinate 649,426 of RDPX01000342.1, forward strand.
AATCAGATAACCTACCACAGACATACTGTGTTTCAAGAAGACAGAATTTGGGATATTATGGTAATGGAAGTGATGTAGCTATAGCTTTAGTCACTTCATATGTCTCTTGCTTTAAATTTACTTATTGACACATATTGTCAAATATTGTTACAGGCCTAAAGTGTGGGTGGTAGCCGAGGTTAACACAGACCACCAAACACACCAACAATGGAGTCGGAATGTGGCTTCCTAATATCCTTTTTTGTTCAATTTCTTGATTTTTTTGAGGCAGTGATTTCAATATTCTCCTATTTTTTGCTGTTTCTGTCCAACAAGAACCACAACAATAGCCACGAACAAAATTACAAACTATTTTTTCGTATAAACCATCACAAGAAAACCTTGCTTGCTCCTGAGTGACCTCGGTCTTCGGTCACAATAATATTATTGCTCCTACTTTATTCTTTCTCATGATTTTACTGACGACGGTGTGAAAGTAATACAATGGGTATTCAAATCATTGTCAGGTGAAGGAAATTATCAGTGCAATGTTGTGCAAAGCATTGTTTTATTTCAATATTACCGCCTCATACAAAAAAACCAGGATGTAACTTCACAACGGAAAAGCATTGCAGGAGTTGTACTTTATCGCATTAAGGTAATTAGATTTTTTCATTAGACGCAGATGAAAGGGAAAATGCACTTTTGATTCATACTTCGATGACACCTCTGGTGAGACTTTATTACGCACAAAAAATCATAGAATTGAGCCAAAGATTATGTGCAAGATTAGGCTTTTAAGTTTTAAGGATAATGTTTGTTCTCTGTAAAATCTCCCACGCGGTAGATGACGAAAAGAAACGAAGCATTTTGAAAAATGAAAGGATTTATATTTTAAATTATAAAAAACGGACGTCAGGTCTCGTTATGAAATCCGCGAAATCTCGATAACATTTCCACAGAATTTGATCCCACCATTTGCTCACCTCAATTCAATGTGTTTATTTTTCATGAGGAACAGCTGTTGCTTTGGAATATGATCCAAAGGCTTGTTGCATTGGAGATAAAAAGAAGGCATCAAAATAGTCGCAGAAACACTGAAGCAAGGTCATATGCAAGAATAAAGTATTTTTGCAATCTGTGGTCAACATAAATCCTAAAACCAGAATCAATTTTTTTATACCTTCGGTAGCTTTTCTGTCATGTTAATTGCTGAGGAAGTGTTCAGATTAAAAGAAACAAATGCTTTCTTTTCCATTATGAAATGAGTTGAAGACCTCCAAAAGATGCTAGATGTTGATGTCAAAAATCAAAGACACGAAGGATTGGAGCTAACTGTGTTAAAAAAATGAATGCATGGGTGTGTCATAGGGAAAATACACTTCCACGATCCGGTTTGAAAAGTCAAAATAAAGTGATAAAACAGCATATCACTGAGGGTGGAATGACGAATGCTTACGTTTGATGACCTGGATGGGAAAGGGGTGAGCAATTAGAGAAAGGGTTCGAAAAATGCCTCCTTTTAATGCTAACAAATGGCATTTTTGAGACGAACATGACTGAAGAGATAGTGAAAAATATTTCAGACAGCAACAAAGAACTACAGTAATTAAAGCTTTCTCTAGAAACCCGACTTATGGAGTGTTAAAAAAGACGTTAAACGTTGAACACAAGGGATGCAAAGAGATGTATTTATGAGTTAATCCTAAAACAACACAAAACCATAATTGTCTAGAGGTATCAGCAGTAACAATTCTACTTACATTTGCTATTTTCACAGCTAGTTTGTCTCTGAACAAATGTCGCTTGGTCTAACAGTACTGTCTGATAAAAAGTATTTACATAGGATTTTTTGGTAACTCAAACAAAAACCCAGATAAAGAAAAATTCCAAGATGGGGCGTAAGGGGCCTAGAGTGCTCAGTCCAGTCAGTGACTGTGTCTTGGACAGACCAATCTCTGGGTGAAAGGCGAAATCAAGTAGCTTATTTGTGATGCACTCTGCGACTAAATCAGTCCCACCTCCTTGTGGTGCGTCCTGGACAGAAAGTCCAGCCACTTCTGAACCAACGAGGCTGTGACTGGGGTGCAGCAGCCCGATTTTCTGTTAACAGAGGATAAGCTCCTCGTTAGGTGTAGTGTGCAGGGTCCACCGGCGTGTGGACACGTCCCGACACTCACCCAATTGCTCACACAGAAATGGCTTAAAAATCCTCTGCTGCCTTGTTAGTAGGTGTCGGATTACCAAAGGCTAGGCACACCGCTTAAAACTGTGGTTGGTGTCAGCAAGGGCATGCGGCTGTAGAAGAAACTGCCAAGCTCAAAGTTATGCAGATCATAAGTCATTAATACCTACCGGATCTATCGAGATCCGGGTTAACAACGACCGTCAGCCTTGCTAACCAGCAAGGCGGTGACGGAAAGTGTACTACTGCTGAACAACGACGAAAAGGAGGATAAAGAAGAGGAGGCAAGAAAAGGGGAGAAAAGCGGTTAAAGGACAAAGCTAGGCAAAGACATTGCGGATTGGTACACTAAATGTTGTAACCATGAATGGAAAATGACGGAAAATTGTAGATATGATAGAGAGAAGACGCATTGAGATACTATGCATCCAAGAAACCAGAGAAAAGGAAGCCAGTTTAGGCAACTTGGGAGTGGATACAAGCTAATATTCCATGAAGAGGACAACAAAAGAAATGGAGTAGGAATTATGTTGGAACCATGCTATACAGAAAGTGTCTTGGCAGTAGAGAGAAATCTCTAACAGAGTGATGTCCTTGAAATTTAATGACGGGTTGCATGCAGGAAGATAAATATGCATAAGGATATCAATTTTGTTATTTGTTATTTGTTATTTGTTATTTGTTATTTGTTATTTGTTATTTGTTATTTGTTATTTGTTATTTGTTATTTGTTATTTGTTATTTGTTATTTGTTATTTGTTATTTGTTATTTGTTATTTGTTATTTGTTATTTGTTATTTGTTATTTGTTATTTTGTTTTTTGTTATTTGTTATTTGTTATTTGTTTTTTTTTTTTTGTTTTTTGTTATTTGTTATTTGT
>RDPX01000342.1:652662-772292 GCA_003991215.1 Morbakka virulenta
TTTGTTATTTGTTATTTGTTATTTGTTATTTGTTATTTGTTATTTGTTATTTGTTATTTGTTATTTGTTATTTGTTATTTGTTATTTGTTATTTGTTATTTGTTATTTGTTATTTGTTATTTGTTATTTGTTATTTGTTATTTGTTATTTGTTATTTGTTATTTGTTATTTGTTATTTGTTATTTGTTATTTGTTATTTGTTATTTGTTATTTGTTATTTGTTATTTGTTATTTGTTATTTGTTTAAACCATTTTTTGTTTAGACCTCAAAAATTTCCCTGGAGTACTAAAATTATATGCTTTTTAAATTTGTGCCTTTTTATATTTTTTTTCTTTCAAAATTGTGTACTTTGTTATTTAAGACATTGCTGCAAAAAGGCCATAGTTGCATGACAGAACCCTAGTAAAATTATCTAAAATCAATTGGTAATCGTTATGATAAGGGAGCGCAGAGTGGTTTTGTATTCTCAGACAGTCATTCGACATGACCTGAGGGAAAAAATGGTATTATGTCAGCAGCCAAGTATTGATTCTTTTTAAGACATGATTTTCGTAAGCTTTTTCATCTCATTATTTTATTCTTATTGTGTTAGAAAGTCAATATTGAATATACTCTGGGAAACTGAAAATCTTAATTTTCCCTTGCGTAGCTATTTTTTCATTTGTATTGTGTTTGATTGACTAATCAGACCTTATTAGATTTTTTTGCAGGAATTGTAATTTGTTCCTTCATAATTCAGTATTTACGCAAGAGAGTGTGAAGAATAAGATCACCATATTCCGTATGCGTTAGTAAAGATAATGTACGTATGATTCTCGCTGGATTAATGATATAGAGGGAATTTTTTTACGGTCAAATATCTGTAATTTTCTGTATTCTCTTTTCAATTAGCCAGTGGGATAGCTAAATTCCTTTGTCGTTTATTTATAAGCCAAGTTTAAGAATCAGTGGTCTGTTTGCCAGATTTAACTTCTGGATGTTTTTGCATACCAAAAAGTGGCCTGACTAAAAAAAAATAACTTTCCACAAAAAAGGAAATAGTTTACTTAGTAGCAATATGTATCAAGTACATGCTATTGCCTATCTTTATCCGAAGATAATATAAAAAAACGAAACAAAACGAATAAAAGACACAAAATAGTATTTGAAATCCATTTTATAAAACTACAAATATTCGTATCAACAAAATTTGTTTCTGATATTATTTTGGTACTTATATTTAAAAATTTTACCCTACTGTAACTGTATCTTTTTTAATTATCAGACTACAAAAAACTTAATTAAATGTATATATATATATATATATACATATTTGAAATGAAAATGAAATTAATTGTGTTGAAAATGCATACATACTTACATGGATACATAATCTGCCTGCCACCAAGTTTGTAACTGGTCTAACAACTTTTATGAGAAAAATTAGCTACAGAGCAGATATTATTCCTGCCATCGTCACTGTTGTTGGTGTTAACTCCATCAGATGTGCAAACATTATTGGTATATAGTTACTTTGTCAATAGAAAAGACGCTTGAAGTACCTGTAATCGGGAAAATAGGCAACAGTTCCTGGAGGAATGTTTTGTAAATTGATGCAAATTAATTTTTTCTGATATTTGAAAAACATCTCCGTTTCATAAGAAGTATTTATTACGCTATCGACTGATATAAATATTTAAATCAGCAATTACTGGAGCAGAAAGGTGAATGTTTCGAAAATTCTTTCGAATTGAAATAGAAGCTAGTCTCGTATGTAGTTTAATTACCTACTGTTTAAAGTATATGAGTCCTAGAAATACATTTCTGTATTTATGTATGCATAGGTAAATATTTACAATTTATATGCTAATAATGTACCAACATTACTAACTAAAACACCAGGTATAAAAAAGTTCAGAGACAAATTCGGAATCACTCAGTTTGATATTATACATAATTTTGAACATAATCGTCAAAGCTTAATTAATTCACTGAATTAACAAATTAAATTCTTTCATGTTTACCTATAAACTTTAAAAAACGATTTTCGGGAGTTGAAGTTAGAGTCTCGCAATAACAGTTGTTAAATTTTTGTTGCTAGCCTCGATTTCATAGTATTCTTATTGTTTGTCTCACATTGATAGTATTTTTCTGTGTTTTGGTAAAAGATCAAATCACGGAGAAGTTGATTGGAGAGGATGCTTACCTGATGAACTGGAAACTAAAGTATACTTTCTTTGCTCTGAATATTATGTTGATAGGTAAACATTAGTAAACAATTTGTTTAATTCCGGTCCTAACTGTAAGATAAACAGAAAATACCTGCTGTTTCTTCAATGCCTGCTGTACGTATTGCCCAGCTTCGATCTGGTTCAGCTGGGATAGTTCAATAAAGGATATCTTCATTTTAGTATATAAAATGCTGTTATCAGCATATTCGTTTTAAACCTGATAGGGAGAAAACTAAAGAGATGAAAAAACAAAGAAATTAGGTAATGATATATTGATGTTTAACCAATGGTTATTAATCTTTATGTAATCAATATTTACTCTGTAACGGTTATTGATTGTTTTCAAACTGATAAATCTTTATATCTTTAGGGAGCAATTTGTGTAATCTGAACCCAATAAATTAATTGTTATTTGGTCATTTTTTCTTGGAAAATGACCAATTATTTGACTTTCGTTGGACTCAATTTCCCATAACAAACTCAAGTCTAACTTGGGAATGTGTAAGGAAATATACCTATTTTTCACACTGCGTCAGTTGATCTTCAAATAATTTCGAAATCTTTTACACACACTTCTAATTATACACTTTTTCTCTAGTCAAATATCTTGCTTATCAAACTCCTAATTAAATCGCATGCCTTTGGTTTAGATTTAAGTAAAAGAACCTCATGCTGGTTGTTTCGAAGGTTATGTGAAAAATGTAACTCTACACATGAACTGGAACGATGGGACTTGAATAAACAACTTTTATGGCTTTCCAGGCCAAATTTAGATTACGCTGCCATGTGGCGTAGGTCAAAATTTGTGGGGATAATGTTTTTTGACCCAGGAAGGTACCAAAGTACAATTGCATAACAACTTTAAATTGGGCACAACAGTAGGTATACGTTTTGAAGTGCCAAGCAGCATACACTACCTTTTCCCGTTCTTTAGATTACTTACAAGATCGTTGCAAGCAAAATACCTATAAACTGAGGCATTGTTTGTTTCATTTGTCTCTTATTCTATCGGCAAAGGTTGATACCAGGTATATCACTGTAAGGCAGTACTTCTATTTTTTAACTTTGTAACCGCAGATACATAGAATAAAACTTTTACAATAAAAAGTGGATATGTATCCATGATAAGTGTCTTTAGCTAACAAGTTTTGGTAGCTAATTTAAACATCATCCATCCAATTAATTAAGACATTACTTTTCTAATAATTGTTTGGCTTTCTTATAACACTGTCTTTTGCGTTTCGTTCTAGTTTATCTGGAACCTTTTCATCAAATAGATCTCTTTTCCTTTTTCAATTATTTATAACACATAAACAACATCCAATTACTACTGGTATAACTTTCACTTTGAACCCTTGCTTTCTATTCCGTAGTTAGAATCACAGTTGTTGATATTTTGCACTCTTTTGCCTGTTGGTTCCGTTCTCCTAGGCATGCCGTTTCCACAAAGTATATTTTTTTTATTTCGTCCTCCAAAGTCATGTCGAGTCTTCTAGTTTAGTGCATCCTCATTTAATCTTTACAATCCCACAAGATCGTTCTGACATCGTTCTTAAACACATGCCCTTTTTCCCATTTTGTCTTGTACCACACCGTCTTTTCTTCAAATAAACCTTCTTTCTTTCCCTATTCGACTGCCAATATCTTTAATGCATTATCATAACTCCTCGTATATTCTGACGCTTCTGGCTTTTTGCATCCTGATAAAAAGAGTTGTACCGCCCTCCTTATTTGACCTCATAATCTGTAGCTGTCTACTTTCACAATTCCAGGCTCTTGTCTCCACCATTCTAGCATGTCGAATATAGGAGCTGTCTTCTCAGGGTTGCATTTCAATCATCTATACTTCTCTTTTTTATACCCCAATATAATTTCATTTTGCATTTTCTTTTCCGCAAATTTCTTTAAACTTACTTCTTTTGTTCCTCCCTTGAGTTCTTTCTTTAGTTTTCTCCACAAAATTTCAAGTTATTTTGTCGCTCTTCATCGCATTAAACAAATCCTTTTCCAAATTTCACTTCATACTGTCTTATTCTTCTTCATTGTTTTTCAGCTATATGCCGTTAGGGGTCGCAGCAGCAGATCAGCTTCCTCCAGCCTGTTCTGTTTGACACATCAGCATCCATCGCACCAACAACCTCCTTAACTCTGTAAATCGCATTCTTCCATCTTTTCCTCGAACTTCCTCTGTGGCTCCTACAGGGAACGTCATTTATAGGAATTTCTAACCCTCCCAGCTGTATCCTATCGTTCTGGCTTCCATTCAAACCTAGGAACTCTGTTTTTTTACGGCTTATTTTAATTCCTTGCCTCTCCAAGACATAACACCACCTCTCCAGTTGTAATTCCACACCTTCCCTTTTCTCACTACACAGTACGATATCGTCTGCCAACATCATATGTTAAGGAGCAACTCTTCCTATATCAAACTTGAGTCTATCCATTACCACTGCAAATAGAATAGGGCTTAAAGCCGATCCCTGGTGCAGATCTACCTTCACTTCGAAGTAATCCCTCTTTCCTCTAGGACTTCAAACACTGGTCATATTGCCCTTGTACATATCTTCTACCAGTCTGATATACTTCTCTGTGATTTCTGACAGCCTCATACAACAACCATATCTCCTCTCTGGGTACTTGGTCATATGATTTCTCTAGATCTATAAATACGGTGTGTAGTTGTTGTTGGTGATCTCAATTTTTTTCGTACAGGATTTGTAACACAAACAGTGCATCTGTGGCTCTGCGTCCTGGCATAAAACCGAACTGTTGTTTGCCAATTTCAATTTCTGATCTTAGTCGTTTGTCCATCACTCTCTCCCAGAACTTCCGAGTGTGGCACATTAGTTTGATTCCCCTGTAGTTCCCACACTCGCGCGCATCACATTTTTCCTTATGTACCGGTACCAACACACTCTTCCGCCACTCCACCGGCATCTCTTACAATCATTGGAAATACTTCTTCTTCCACCTATTCAAAACATCGTCCTCGAGTGTTAACAATTGTCCGTTCTCATGTCGATCACCTTCACATGCTGGATATCTTACCCTAAACGGTTCTTTAGTTTAGCACTTCTGAATAGCTCTTTCTCACCTTCTTTTGAGTTTAGTCGGTGATATAGCCTATCGTAAGCCTTATCTCTTGTTTTAGCTACTCTACGTTTTGTCTCCTTTCTACCAGTAATGTATTCAAACTTGTCTTTTTTATCTCCAGTTTGATCAAATCTCTTCTTCGCCTGTTTCTTTCGTTTTATACTGGCTTGAACGGGTTCATTTCACCACCTGCTCTCATTGCTTCTCTGGTGATGTTCTGATGTCATACCTGGAACGGTTTGAGCTGACTCTCTTATTTTGTCTGTTATCTCTTGCCAGTACTCCAAGATATTACCCCCGAAGTTTATAATTCTCTTCAGTTCCCGATGAAGCATTCTCTGGCACTCCCCGTCCTTTAATCTTAAAGCACAAGAAGGTGTCTCCATCACCTTCTTGTGCTTCTTTACGATAATATGGAGCTAGCAAATTACAACTCCGTGTTAAGGAGCAACACATTATCCTCCTAGAACTTTGCAATCAACTACTTTGTTCAAACCTCTCCATCTATTTATTATATAGTCAATCTGCCTGGCTCTTCAACCACACCTGTATGTTACTCCCTACTCCAATCTCTTTCTAAAGTATGTGTTTAAGATTGCTAAAGGGATACTCTTTGCAAAGTCAATGATTTTTTTTGCCCACCCTCACTCCTGTTTCTATATCCGTATCTCCCAGCCACTTGTTCACCTCCTACATTTCTTTCTCCTAAATAGCCGTTCAGGTCGGCACCCATGATAATGTTCTCTCCATGTGGTATTTTCATCACAACAATATCCAACTCCCTCCAGAACTTCTCTTTTTCTTCTACTTTACTCCCGTACTGTGGTTCATAGGCACGAACAATATTTATCAGAACTCCGCTAACATCCAATTTTAAGCTAATGACTCGGTCCAACATTCTCTCTACTTCAAGTACACCCTAGGTGTACTCTTGCTTCAGGATAATGCCTACGCCATTCTTGTTCTTATCAGTTCCATGATAGTACAGCTTGTAACCTTTGCCTAATGCTCTTGCTTTATTTCCTTTCCACTTTATTTACTGCATGCATAGAATTTCAATTCTCCTTCTTTCCATCAAGTCAACCAATTTCCTACCTTTTCCTGTGAGGGTTCCTACATTAAGAGAAATTTCTTCACATTGTTTATTTTCCATTTTTTAAACTTGGTGGCTTGGTCCCTATTTGCTACTGTTACTCTTCAATTGAATCTACTTATATTGATTATATCATTTTTTGTCGTTTTTCATTAATTTTTGCTTCTGAAGACATTTTTCAATTAAAAGTTTGAGCAAGAAATGTGGATTCATTGTTAAAGTTCAAAGAATCTTACACCTTCTTTAGATCATTTTAAAAATATGACAAGTAGCTGAAGAAATAAAAAACCATTCCATCGTTTAAACCATTACCATCACCACACATCTTATATCTTTACTTTTATGAAGAGAATAAAGCATTTTTTGTGTTTCGTATTTTAATTTCCAGCTCTCAACCTTAAAACCTTAATCTATAAAATACGGAAAAATTTTGAAAGTATTAATGAATTATTTTATTACATGTTGTTTTTTTGTTCGTTTAAACGTCATTTTCTCCAGTAAGTGGAGCTCAGCCCTTTAAAGGGGACTTTATCTCGGCAGTGAGAAATTTCTTATCCCGATATACCCTTTCTGATGCCGGCCAATGTTTTTTTTTCTTTTGTATAGTATCAAATTCGTTTCGCCCACTCGGGGAATCGAGCCTATAACCTTTTGGCTACGATGCAACTTCACTAACCGTTAACTCACTGATCTTCATGACAATATTTATGAATATGGATAATCATAAATTCACTTGACAGATAACATCATTTTTTGTTTTACCTGTACTGAATAGTAGCCCTCGACACAAATGTTTAATAATCATGCACATTTTATTTATCATGTGTTTGCTAAGAGTACTTGACTAAACTTTTGATTTTTGGATAATTAGGTAAAATGCAGGTCATGGTATGCACATTATATCTTTAACCATTCATTCCTCAACAAATATTTATTGGAGTTTTTACGATTTGCAAAGTGTTATTTCCGATGTTTTTTTCTCCTGAAATAGAGTATTTTTGATTCCGCTTATAAACATGATAACTACCTGAAATGAATGAAAATATTTTGTTTCCTTAAATATTGGAGATTTATTATGTCGTTAATCTCAAGTTTATTTAGATCTCAGAAAAAGCTCAGGAAAAAAACTTAAACTTGTGACATGATAAAGCTCAAATAACTTTGATTTACAGAGTCCAAAAGAGTCCAAAAACATTTTCAAGGTTGACAAAGCACCATTAGGAGGAAGATGTTTACAAAAATAAGGCCATGTTGATTTGTCAATATATACGTAACTTGTGTATTCTAACATGTTGAATATATATATATCATAGGTAGCATTTAAGATCTTTGCTCAAAGGAAGATAAATGGTTAGTATCTCTTCCAATGACACGTACCAAATAAACTTTTTTTGAAACAACTTTTTCTATTTCCACATGGCCTATGTTTTTCATAAAGACAACACCACCTACATAGAATACATGGAAACATCGTGCAATTATAGTAGGACAGACGTTAGGAGCCCGACAGAACAAATGAGTTAGCAGATCCGTAGGAGTAAGAAGGTAGGAGATAGAAACCAACACGTAGTGGATAGAACCAGCCAAACACCTCTTTTTGTTGATAAAAACCAAAAGATAGGTATTGAAATTTCTACCCAACAGTGAAGTACTGTCCTGCATATATATATAATTAAACAAACAATCGAAAATAATAGAGTTCTTCTGTGACCATATACAGTGTTCGATGGAAATCCAGAGCGAATACAAGGTAAAAGAGAAAACTCAAAACTTGTGTAAAACACGAAATTTTAAATTATATACACAAGTTTTAAGTTTTCTCTTTTATCTTACCTTATATATAAATGTTTTAAGCAGAGTGAGCAAAAATTTAATTAATGTATTGATTGTTCCATTATTGCTAGTCTGCTGATAAAGGATGGTATCCTTTTGGTGGCTGTCTTTCAAAAAATATATATTTTAAAATCATGATACAGCCACTAAAGGTAAATATTTAATAAATATATTTTATCATACGCTAAATTTAGATCCTGATTCCGGATAGAATACTTAATAACAGATAACGTCGCACCACGTCAGGTGTCAAAAATTAACATCTTATTGCTTGTTATTGGAATTAATGCATGTCACTGTATAATCAGTGAAGCTAAAGATAAAAGACTGTTCTAGTATACTATTCCCAATAAAAATATAGATCATTGACCTCAATAAACAGAAAATTCCTCAGGAAAGATAAATTACAATATCCTGTATCTCTTTCTAAAAGAGCAAGGATAACATTCAAGATTTCAAATATGCTTTATTTCCTTGTTCAGGTACACCCACAAATGCTGGCTTTAACCTTAATAGCATATCTTGTCTGATTAGATCTAGTAGTTCTGCTAAATATATCTAAAAGCTAAGTTTGAATGTGCTTACAGATAGATAAGACGTGAAGATCAACGATAATTTTTCATTTCTATCACTTGCTTTTTGAATAGAAAAATTTCAAAGCAGTATGTGCATGCAGTAGAGAACACAGCGTTTCACTTTCTTTGATCATGTTATCTATTTCGAAATCTGGAGTAAGCAATTTTCTTGCTCGTTATCATGTAAGTTTGTAGGTTAAATAAAAAATGATTTTTCTATTTCAGTTTTGTATTTTGGAGCTAAAAATTTAGCCTCATGAACATTCAGAAAAAATATTTCTGCCTATCTTAAAATAATTAGAATTTTAGAGAACTTTTAAGAGTGGTTGTTTTATTTCTGAGACAACAATAGGATACAAATAACATTTGACAACAAATTAACGATTCGTGACATCTGAAATTGAATGTAGTATGTCAACGAAGTGAATAAGTAACTTTTGACTAACTACAAAGTCTCATATTTTCTTAGGTTTTTATGAAAAGAGCTTTTTTGATTTGATTTGAAACAAAGTAAATATTTTGTTTTCTCTTACAGATCTAATGGTGACATTTATTCTCTTTTTCATAGAAAACAAGGCAAAAATTAATTTCTAATATATCTCATTATCTCTATCCAATATTAGTTTTTATTACTGAAAAAGGACTGGAAGGAGATTTACCACCTCTGAATTTTTAGTGGAAAAAATTCTTACCTCTTTCGAAACCAGTATTTTGCGTATATCAACCTTGAAAAATATGTGATCCAGTTCCACTCAACCTACAATTGATTTTGCGAAAAGTTGGGATAATGATGTACTCATGATTTGGTTTGTTGATGCATTATTAAAAACGATAGAAAATAAATTATGAAACTATGCTAAGTAATGGTTTTCATAACAATGTATTATACAAATTATTTATTGGGTATCTAAAAGTTTCTTGTATATTCCGAAATCCCCTAAATAGATTTGGTTTTGACCAAGTTCTAAAATTAAATAAACAATGAAGTTTTTGAATGCTATCTTGATACAGCAGCCAAAGTAATCTTATTGAAAAAGATATCCTTTTGTCGGCATTGTGTTTGTATAAGACTTTCAGTGCCAGTGTGATGCGTACTACTAAACCTGTGCTTCCATAAAATTATTTGACAAAATGAAAAAGAATATGCCAAGTAGTTACAGAGGCTGTGTGTTAATCAAGTTTAACCAGAACTATAGTGGCCAATAGCACACCCTTCATTGCTCTACTGGAAATGCCGTGAAAGTTTTAAATAAAAGTATTTAGACTTGTAGAAACAAGGTCTGTGTTCCTTTCAGGAACTTAAAGTCTATTCATGTCAAGTTTTCAAAAAATTATCTTGCCTTATGACACTGGCTCGAGATATTCCAGATGGACTTTTTCAGAAAAAACACAATTCACGCGTACATTTTATCTCCTTGTACGCTTTGTTACTATTACAATTTTAACAAATACTTGATTGAAAAAGCGTGTTTCACAATCTTCTATTAGTCAAATTTGCTTTATATGTTTGCACTGTTTCTGCCAATCAGCTTCAAACACCGACGTTTCAACTTAATCATAGAACATAACGAACCATATCGAATTTCATAACTGACTCAAATCATGAACGCTTTGCAAACGAGATTGTCAAGAGCTAACACTGTAGTACAATAAAAAGAAAAATATGTAGATTACTTTGACCATCCAATTACAGCACAACAGAATGCACTACTACCAATCTATTTATTGAAGCTGATAAAAATGTATATATTTCCTGGACAAGTCCGAATAAATTCACTGGATTAAAACAACAGTCGACTGCAGCACGGAACACGAGTTTTAATAAACACCCTGAACATAGGGTATATTAAGGGCATTTTTGGTTTATCGACATTTTCTGCTTATATCTGCTGCAATATGGTAGTATTTCCCCCTGCACTTGCTAACGTTTACCTCAAAGTCATCAGTGGCTCGCATTGAAGTTCTTCGTGACAAACCTCTCATTGGCTTCCCTGCTTGATTACCTGCCTGCATTTGAGTTCAAGGTCTCTTTCCGTCAAAGTCAAAACTAGACTTTAATAAAGACCTCTCAAAAGAAAATACAACCTTGCCAAATGAATTTTAGGCTGCGATCAGTCAACTTAATCCGACCAAGTCAACTGCTCTTTTTGCCTTTTCTGGGTTTTTTTGCTATAAATAGATCAAGAACCTCTACCAAAAGAACCATAGTGAACACTATACGTAGTTACTTTTCAAAATTTACTGGTCTAAATCTCGGTTGAAAAACATAGTCAAAACTCCCTTGTTCGCCTATGCTCCTCGAACTTCAACTTTAAAGAGGTTAACGAAGCTGATACAAACAAAAAGCTAAACAAACTCAAATGGAANATTGCATGTCGTAATTGCACCAATTAATTCCAAAAACTCTTTTGACATTTAAAACGGCAAATTGAAGATGTTTTCGGTAACCTTTGCAAATCAAGCGTGTCTTTAATCAAATCAGATTCTAATTTTTTATTTTGCCAAATGTAGCCCTTACTACAAAAAAATTAGAAGAAAACTAAATTAATGGAGTACCCACAAAGCGAAACAACAGGTTAATATCAGAAATAATCCGTAGCGTAAATCTTGTCGCTCAAACCACGAAATGTAATGATCTTCCTTTCAAAATCAACGTTATCTTCTTACCAGTCTCGTCAAAGTCAAAACTAGACTTTAATAAAGACCTCTCAAAAGAAAATACAACCTTGCCAAATGAATTTTAGGCTGCGATCAGTCAACTTAATCCGACCAAGTCAACTGCTCTTTTTGCCTTTTCTGGTTTTTTTTGCTATAAATAGATCAAGAACCTCTACCAAAAGAACCATAGTGAACACTATACGTAGTTACTTTTCAAAATTTACTGGTCTAAATCTCGGTTGAAAAACATAGTCAAAACTCCCTTGTTCGCCTATGCTCCTCGAACTTCAACTTTAAAGAGGTTAACGAAGCTGATACAAACAAAAAGCTAAACAAACTCAAATGGAAAAAGGCAACTGAACTTGACAACCTTATACTTTGACCACAGAGGGATGCCACCTCTATGTTAGCAAACCTTCACACACACATGGATAAATGTAGTTTTACTTTCCCTAGGGGATGCTCAAATGATAAATGTTCAGTCCAGGCGAGGAATTGCGATTCTGTGAATGTTTAATTGTTTCTCTAATAATCTTGAAAATTCTGAACTTTATGGACTCAGAAGAAGCCATAGATGTAAGAGCTTCATCATGTGTTGAGTCGTAATCATTTTCTGAGCTATGTCTCCAGAGATATGTCTTCCATCGTCAGGCTACTGAAATGACTAGGTACAACTGTTTTTATGCCTTAGTAGTGCGGACCTACGTGTAGATAGGACTCGAGTTGTGTCGGGAAGTGGTGTCATACTTGTGTTGTGTTTGTTGTGTTTCTTTCTTTATAACTGGAAGCCATATTTCTGGAAGGGTGTAGGATATACTGTTAATGTGATTGCTGCACTGCATAGAATGGATTGTTTCTTTTATTTTTCCTGTTGTATTGATTTCCTTGTCTGTAATTCTTTTATCTTCCCAGTCAAAGGTGTGATCTTGTGTCCAGCAGTGTTTGGCTATTTCATGATTCTTGGTGTCACCTCTGTGAACAGCTCTCTTGTTAGTGAATGAAAGCGTTCCTTGGGCCAAAGAGAAAAAGATCACAATACGTCTGCAGGGACTTGACACTTTTAAAGTTTATTTTCATAATAATAAACGACACTAGTAACAATAGTAATGTGGAACAATCACCAATTTTTTAGGCTTACCGACGATAGACAAATCAAAGAGTATTTGCTGGTTTTAATGAATGTAAGCAATCATCAATCAGCAGATGGCATTACATCAGCCCTTTTGAATACTTTGGAAAAGTATAATCTTCTTCCAGAATAGAGTTGAGAGAAATTGATTGGGCAATCGTATGATAGAGCTGTGACGATCAGCGGCGAATTAAATGGTTCCCAAGAGCGAATACAGAAAAAGTCCTAAGAAGTGTATTATAACCATTGTGTTGTCCAAAAATTAGCACTGTGTACTTCACAATCAGCGAGAAGAATTCCAAAAGTTACAAAGTTTTTTACAACTGGTGAAGCTATCACAACAGCGATATGCCCATATTCTTGAAAGATGCTGATTGTGAAGAGATTTAAAAGTCGCTCTACGAATATACAAATGATTTAAGTGAAAAGCAGAGATAGTCAAAAGGACGTGCAATTGACATGTAATGCAGAAAGTTGAGTTTGTTTGTTTTATTTAAGCTTATTGCAAGATATTTCAGCATTGTACTCCTATAACGAGGACAATGCAGAAAGTAAGCCTGGATGCAGTAATGGTTTGTCTATTGATTGATGATTTCAAAAGACTACTCACCAATTTTGATTTCAATGCTATTTGGGAAGACACACTTATTGTTGCCCAAGAATTTCCAAGAGATCGCAACAGAGAAGATTGACGAGCAATTGAAGAAGGTAATAATGGATCAAATGAAAGATGGAAAGTTGTGTTGACAGAAGTAGGAAAACAAACAGTTGAAAGATTTTCTGAGCAACTCAGCAGGTGACATGACCAAACCAATTCATTCTTCGTTTCTTTATCATATCAAGGATATCTGTTTTTACGTTGAGGGTTCTTTTTAACTGTTCGATTTTAATACGGTCTGAACGCTTCCTTCCTGCCATCGTTCTTAGGCAGTCATTTTGGAAAACGCTGAGTTTATGCATGTCTGATTTTTTCAGTGACCATGTTTCACAGGCATATATAGCAATGGGTATGATGAGAGCGTAAAACAGCCGTGTTTTTATAATGTATGGTAAATTACTACTTCGCCAGATCTTTTCTTTGAGTCTTCCAAAAGCAGATGCTGCTAATGCTATCCTTCTTNACCCCAACAGCAGCTATGTGAAAAAAGCTTTTAAAGGTGATTTCACACAGAAAAGACCCAAAGGACGTCGACCCAAGAGATGGAGTGATCTCATTCGTGAAGACACCGGCTTACCACTTTTAACTGCCGAAAGAAGAGCCCAAGATAGAGAGCGCTGGAAGCAATTTGTGAATTTGAAGTGCGCAAAGATCCAATAGGATTATGCAAATAAGTCAAGTAAGTAAGTCAGCAGGTGATTTCAAACTTTAACAAAATTCAAATGGATGAATTTGATGCATCCCATAAAATTTAATGAAAGCTAAATAGCTGGTAGTAATGAACATCGGCAATTGATGTAGGAGATGCACGAATACTATCCATTTGCAGTATCTGACATAACAGCAACAGAATACAACTTGATTGTTTTGTGTAACAACAGTTAGATTTCTCTATTTCGTTACAAGGTGGTTCGTGAGCGAGATACTTTAGCTGAAAAGCCTGGCAACTTAAACGCATGCAAAATGAAACAAGAGATGCTGGCGCTGCTGCTACTTAAACACAAAATGCTGATGATGTTGAAGACCAGGATCTGTTTGAAATTGAGACAACCAACAATATCAAATTTGACTCTGTGAAAGACGGAACACTCACCATATAGGATTTTCTGTCCTTGATTAAAAGAGTTGCCGTAGCAAAAGCCCTTCCCAAAGCTGTATCTCTACTGGAGTTGGAAGTAACTGTACCTCAGATGTTCACTGTGAACCTGTTTTTAATTAGATAAAGCGTACAATTTCAGCCGCTAGGTCAAGGATGCTTCAACAGAGAAAAAAATCCCTTTTTGTTTCTTCAGGTTGAGTAATGCTTGCTTAAATCACTTATAGAGGAACCACAATTTAAAGATAATATTGCCCGCCGCTTTAAATCTATCAATATGCGTCATTTGGACAGATTTTCAAGAAAATAGACAAACAGCTATTGTTGATATTTTGTGTGTGCTTTTCTGTTTTCTGTAATATTTCATTGGGCAATGAGCAACCGGTACACAGACTGGTAGCTGCAAAATTTAATGTAATTGCAAGGTAATTAGAAAAAAAACAGGGGTGTTTCCTATTAAAAAGCACGATAAAAAACATTTGCTGGTTATCCCCTCAGACTCACTCATTCTTCTTGGCTTGACTGGGGGAAATTGGATTACCAATTCAGTACTTCTTTGTGCCGTCCCTTGTAGGACAGTTTGAGTTTTAAGAGTCCTGTCCCATCAAAATACCATGGAAAGTATATTTTTTTATAATATCCTTGAAGTAATACATTCTTTCCATTAAAAGAAATCTTCTTGTCTTCTTTATCATCCTTTTCAGTTAACAGTCTAGGATGTTAACAGGTTATGTTTTTACATGTTATTATAATAATAATTATCATTATTGTTATTATTAGTTGGTGTTTTGTCGAGATTTTATTTTACTTCGTTGCCAATCTGGTTGAATTTTTATGGACCTTAAGATTGAACAGCTGGAGGCTGCTCCTGTATGTTTTTAAAGTTAACCACAACACTTTCCTTGAGATGTGTACCTTTCTGAGAAAGAAGATCTTCTATCGTTTTTATATGTTTCCAGGGATAAGCTTAATGTAGTTTTTAATTTCTTCAGAAAACCTTCATTTTGCCTTCAATCCTGATCTTTGTATTTAAACAGTTATTCTGCAGTCCCGATAAAAGAAATATTATTATTATTATTATTATTATTATTATTATATTATTATTATTATTATATTATTATTATATTATTATTATTATTACTATTTTATCACTATTATTATTACTATTATTATTAGTATTACTATTATTATTTATGCGACTGGCACTAACTATTCCATGAAGTTTCTCACCCTCTTAATATATCGCGTCTCAAGGTTTGTGAAAAAAGAGCTGCATTGTCTTGTTTTCTTCAAGTGCTTTTTCTAGCCTTTGATGCATTATGAAAACGATGTTAATTGTTTCCATTTCGAGCATAAATCCAAAATATATGTCATCAAGACACGTGTTCCTCCATAACTTTTTCTTCCCTATTCTTCTGTAAATTTTCATCCTCGCTTTAGCACCTTGATTCCTCTGTTTTCTCAGTGTACTTTTCTTTAGACTCAAACATGTCATCTTTCTGCTGTATGTAGGTATCAGGTTCTGTCTTTTTTTGCTCAGGAACATGTTGTCAACCTACGCTAGCCATTCAATGTTCTCTTTAAGTGTTTTTTCCCATCATGCTCGTGCTTTGCTAATTTTTTTCAAGCCCTTTATTAAAGTCCTTTTTATTGATGTCCTTTACCCGAGCCTTCATTCCATCCACACTGTCTCGGTCCTTCGGATCATTTTCAGTATTCCATAGCTCCTGGAAATGTTCTTTTATCTTCCTTTGTTCTCTGTCTCATTAGCCACCATGCTTCCCCTCTTGTCTTTTGACAAGTTATTCATGCCCCTTTTCTCTTTTTTCTATTTTTTAGCCTCTGTAATCCTGAAGACTATATTCTACCCTCCCTTAGTTTTAATACTTTTAAACCATTTGTGTGTACTCTTTGCTTCAGCAGGAGCTGCTACCCTCTTGGTCATTATTTTAAACCTTTTGTTGATCTAGACAATTTCTTCAGTTTGAGTGACAGTATTTTTCAATGTTTCCATTATTGCACAGAATTCTAAGTTTCCTTTTCCCCACTTTGTCCTTGATCTAAATAATATTCTCTAGAAATTACATTTCTGATAAGTTATTTTCATAACTTTAAAAGTCATTAATAACCGTACAATTCCTGTCTCTTTTATACACAGGGTTTTTTTTCCAGGAACATAAAACATAGATCATAATCGAAAATTATACTTGTCACGTCAAGAAAACTGGCTTGACATTAGAGCATTGCTCAGATTAATGCAAGAGTATTATTAATGCAAGATATGTCAGTAAATATGGAAAATAAGTAATTCCATGGTTTAAAATATTTTCAACCTTTGATTTGAATACAAATTTATACAGTGTTGTTATTTTGACTCGTTCCATCTTAATTCATACAAAATCTGGTACATTTCAATTTTACTCAAACGTTTTTGATATTGTATCAGTTTCTTTACTTGTTTCCTTTTATTTGCATCAAACTAGCAATCTCTATTAACTCTCCTTTATTGGCCATCTAAGAAATGTCATTATTTCCTTAAATCACTTTCATTAAATAATTAATATTATCGTCATCTAGGTCATAAGTGATAAATATCCAATTCCCTTTTAACTCATTCCTGGTTTACAAACTCCTTTTTGCTTTGATATCATTGCATTTCGGGAGCTATTGAGATGAGAGTAGCTGTAATTTTCAGTTATCTCACTTCCTTTCCTCTGATTTTGTTTTACAGGCTTCGTTGTCTGTATCTTTTTCGTTTAATATAAAAGAGTATTTTGCATTTTGGCAAGGCAATCCTTTCTATAATTTTTTATAGTGTTCACTTTTATATGCCCTTGATGGCAGATTGTTTTCTCCCATTTCTTCCCTAAAATAAACTACCTTAAAGGAAGAAATTTTCGCGGGAAGAAAATTTCGCGAGTTTCGCGAATTTGCCTGAAATTCGCGAAATTAAATTCTCGCGAAAAATTTGAATTTTCTAAATTCGCGAAATTAAATTCTCGCGAAAAATTTGATTTTTTCAAATTCGCGAAATTAAATTCTCGCGAAAAAAATGTTTTCTAATTTGGAAATTTGAAACTCCTGTCAAGAAAATCCATATTGTTTTTATCATACCCAACAACAAAAATTCCTTAACTAAAGTTGAGCCAGTCCAGATTTGCTGAAAAGATCAGAATGCGGGGTCAGAGAGGGAATAACTCATATTTCAAAAGTCGGNGAAATTAAATTCTCGCGAAAAAAATGTTTTCTAATTTGGAAATTTGAAACTCCTGTCAAGAAAATCCATATTGTTTTTATCATACCCAACAACAAAAATTCCTTAACTAAAGTTGAGCCAGTCCAGATTTGCTGAAAAGATCAGAAACGATTTTCTTTATTTCGTCAAATCCAAAAATGTTCCTATCCTTAACTAAAAATTAGGGGTTTTTTTCGAGATCGCGAAAATAAATTCTCGAGAAAAAAATGATTTAAAGGCAATTCGCGAAATTAAATTCTCGCGAAAAATTAAATTTTTGTAAATTCGCGAAATTAAATTCTCGCGAAAAATCCATTTTTTTCGATTCGCGAAATTAAATTCCCGCGAAAATTTCTTCCTTTAAGGTAGTATTTCTTTGCCTAGGTTCCCTTGGAAACCAGATCACATTTCCGAGTCCACCATTTAAAAAGGTAAGGATGGTTACAAATATTATTCATGGACTATGAATGAAGTCATGAAGACTTTGCACTCTTTCCTGCCTCCAAACGAGATTGTTTTGCTCTTCACCTATAACACAAACGAAAAGAAATTTATAGATCAACGTAACTATGTGGTTAAAGTACAATAGAAATGAGAACGTGTGATGTTCTGCACTTCGAAAATTACGTCACGTGCTACAGCAGAAATTCAAAGGAAATTGTCCACTGAAAGGGAAGTGCAGAACATCATCCGTTATTTACCAAAGCAAAGTTACGACACCGAATCAACCAACAAAATGCTACATTGGGTTGACCGAAAAAGAGTTTAAACAACGATTTAATAGTCACAAGCAGTCCTTCAACAAATAAAAGTATAAAAATAATACTACGCTATCAACGTACATTTAGAATTTGAAAAAGCAGAATTTGAAACCTTCGTTTGATTGGTCAATCGTAAAACGTGTCAAGGCATATTCAAACTTTACAAAAACGTGCCCATTGTGCCTGCAAGAGAAACTGGAAATTCTTAGTTACGGAAATAAAACTGAATTGCTAAACAAACGAACCGAAATTGTTTCCAAATGTCGACATATGAATAAATACACCCTCGCAAATTTTAAATCAAAAGACTGACAATAGATAATGATTTTCTAATGCCAGTTTCCTGTTTTGTAGTTGCACCCTCCATGATCCTTTTGTTATCAATAGTCGCTTTTCAAAAGGTCAGGTTACAAAATTATTTGTTTAACTTCTTTGTAGAAAAAATTTTTCAAGTAATTATTTGTATAGAGCTGAAGATTGTGAAAGACATGAAACTCTGAGTACTGTAAAGTTAGGGTTTTTCTTACTCGTACATCTGATTATGCGATAGCTCCTACGTTTTAATGTGGTAGAGCACTGTTGCTGATGACATTTCATAGTCATTTGTTTATATAATAGATGATAAAATACTGACCATTGTACAGCCACAAAAACACAGAAATACTTGCAGATGACACTTACACTTCGGTTTACAGTCGACACCAGTATGTTTTATTTCAAAGTAAAATGGCATTTATTTAACTTCGTTTAATTTTGGTCTCTAAGGGACCTCTTTTTATATTGATGGAATATAAACAGTATAGCCAGTGAAAGTTTTAGGAAATACATAATTAATGTCACAGTATCCTTATTGTTGTTAAAGTAAGCAAAGATATAATTTTGAAATAGATGGTATCCATTTATTTTGTACTATGAATTGGCTTCGGAACTTATGTCCTTATCTTACTTCAAGTGAAGTAATTGCTTTCAAAAGGTATAATAATTGGAAATAAAAGGGCAAATAATTAGCATCAGTAGCTTCTGACTAAATATCAATTAAAATAAATATTGCTTATAGTGCAGGTTTAATCTTAAATAATTGATCATGGTGTTTTTACTATAAAATGTTTACCTACATATTTTTCTGGAATGATTTAATTTTCCAATGTAATTGTTGAATAAAAATCATGTAGTGATGGTTGTATCAGAGTGATCAAATAAAACGGAAGAAATAGGAAGAAATTATTTATGAAATATTCAGTAACTTTCCGAATCTCTTGTCATACATTTCATCTCTTTTGAGCACTGCAAAGGGACGAACAGTATCTTGCCTGCTTTGATATAGATACCTAATGTCAAACAAAGCAAACAGCGGTAGAGAATATAGGCATGGGTGAAAAAAAAGAAATTTTAAACTAAAAGTATAAAATACCTTCTCCTAAACTTCCTTTCAACTATATTTGCATTTCCAAATATCTGTTTCGTTGGCTAATTATGGGTTACAAGCCCAACGATCACTTTGCCTGAGTATTTTCATTGACAAGCTGCAATACTCTGTTTAGCTCTTTTTAATTCTCTATTTCGAGGGTATAATGATCTGCTTTCGGGAAAGACATGATAAAAGAGGATCAAATGAATTTCCTGAAAAAAAGGTGTTTTTCTCACTTTGATAAGTTAGTTTGCTCAAAATAACTTACAATGCTAACAGGACACTGATTGTTCAATAAAGGCTTTTTTAATTGTTTATAAGAAACTAATAATGCTGAATGTTGGAGGTTTGATAAATTTTTAACACGATCACTTAAATTTCTTTCTTGAATTTCTTCTATGTAGTATACTGAACTCCAAAAAGATCATTTGGACTAACAAAAAGTCTGTCAAGGTTAGTAAGCATATTATTATACTGACAAAATTGTCCCATCACTTACAGTGAAATACATACCAGTCAATTCCTGGAGAGAATACTCAGACAATTTTAAAGACAACTGCGAAAAAGGTAGGGTATATTTTGCTTAAATTTTGAGATGTTTCAGTCTTTGTGACACCATAGCACAGAACACAGAATATTGACCTTCTTGGTCTTTACCAGTGGTAGATTTTGCCAGTCATCTGTCACTATTCTTGAAGCTTTTTATTCCAAATTCTTACTTATAGCAGTGAAAATTCATGGCAGAAATAAAAAATGAGTCACCAAATTGCAAACAATTTTTTAAACCATTTTAATCTCACGTCATCTTATTAAAAGATTAATATTAATCATCCCATCTATGCTTTAACTGTCTACTTTAAAACGAAAATTCGAGATCGCTTACGTACTTTGGAGCCAGCCCATATAAAATAATATAATCCTAGTGGATTATTTAAACCAATGCAACATTACTTCAACATCTGTTTGCCTTTTATTTCTCAATAGATTAGACGATAAACTTCAGCACTATAAAAGGCCGGCAAACAGCCAAAATGTAGTTCTGTAGACGCAGTCTAATTGAACAGCTTAAGAATATGACGAATCAGTCCTAGAAAGAAACGGCTTCATCGGGAAATAGTATAACAAGAGGAGAAATCCAAATTCTAGTTCATGGACAAAAGGCCCAATGGAAATGATCTTCATGGCTGAAAGCGAATCACCCATTTCGTAATTTTGGATTACCAGTAAAATTTTTTGAAACTTCTTCCTTTCAAGAAATTAATAATTTGTTAGGTTTTAAAAATCAATAACACAAGAAAAGAAAACAGTAGACGTCAAAAGAAATGCAAATATTGGACAAAAGTCATGAAACTGCCACCTTAAATTTCAAAATGAGTATTACAAAAGAGATCCATAGGGCCTTATGAAAGCATCTCTGCTGTAGTTTTAAAGAAAAAGAAGTATATATGTATGCGTGCAAAATTTTAATTATATATATATATATATAATTGTACATAATTATAATTTTGAGCTTTCTTCGTCATTTTTATTTTATGATTATGATTATCTACTCTTAAAGACAATCCCACAATTCCCTTTAGTTTAGCCCTAGATTTGCTGCCCCAGCTATAATATCGAAAAAGAGCAAGACCTATGTTCTTTGCAGGATTTTAAAGTAACTTGACATATCATAATCATCAAATCATAAAATACATCTAACCAATGATGCTGTCTTTTAAAAATGATTTCTTCTAAACCCTTGTAAACCCTCCGCTAAACATTGAATAAGTTGTAAGATGACAGCATAGAAAGGCGTCAGGGCCAAAAAGGTGGTAATCTGAGGCTTCTGAGATGGATAGGAACCTAGAATCAAAAAGTAAGTTTTTATCAGGCAAGGAAAAATGCTGAAAAATAATGACCTATTATTTTGTAATCCTTTGCTAATCATTCTTTATGTTACATTTAGATAAGAGCTTGGACAGCTGCCTGAGCAAAAAGAATAAATTAAGAAACAGAATCTATGAATTAATTTCAATAGGGGAACGTAAAACGCTGAAATACAGTATCTTGCTACACTACCATCTACGCTTGACATTGACTTTATTTTATTGACGTTACTTCTTTATAAGACCAAGGAGTAGGTGTCAGGGCCAGAAGGTGTCATTTAGGGGTGTTATAATGGATAGAAACCAAAAATCCATAAAGTGAATTCAAACATGCAAAGTAAAAAGCTCAGACAAGGTCAGGATACTTTTCATTGCATTGCATTGCCCTGGTATTAATACAATGAGAAATGATTGGAAAGTTAATAATTCGTCCCAGGTTAGTAGTTTCTTTACCCTATTTTAAACAAAAGCCCCATTTGGGACATAAGAACCGTATAAGTCACAACAAGACTGCATTTTCATGCATTCTTGTAAGTAATTGATATTTCTCATGGTAATTCTATAATGGTATCCATCCAAGCTGTTCTTCTCCTTCAGCTATTATTTCCCCTTATCCTTTCAACCTCTATGACTACATTTTCCGGTACAGTTCTATTTCATTTATACTACAATCTTAAAAATTTGTATTTCTTTTTACCATTCTAGTTTCTTCATTAACTCCAACCTTTTCTCGAATCCAGTTACTTGCTTTCCTTTGGATCCAAAGTACTTTTAAAACTCCCTTTCATACCCATATCTCAAAGCACTGTAGCACTTTTTATTTACTCTCTTTGAAAATTCCAGCTTCCTGGGCGATAAAGCTAAGTGCCCTAAATCAAATTCTTAACTAGCACTACGTCAAGCTCTCAAGTGATGTCTGCGACTTCCAAACTAGTGTTAGTTGTATTTTTAACGACCTTTGTTTCTTTGCCATTAACACTTATGGGCTGCAAGCAGGGGTTTTTTACACTTCCTTGGAGGTTACCAGCATTAATTTTATAGTTCTTCAGTTTTCTCTTTCTAAATCTGCTGTTAGACTCTACAATAGGTGTTCTGTCTGAAAATTTGTTATTTCAAATAGATTGATCACTTACTATAATCCCTTGCCTATCTCCCACCCTTTCAACTGCTGTGCGCATTACTGCCTCTCAACAGATATTAAACAGCATTGGTGAAATTAGACAATCTTGTTCTACCCCCTCTTCAAATTCGAAACTTCTTCGATGACCACTGTCAACCCAAAAGACACCTCTTGCTTTTCGAAAAATTTCTTTATCATCCATACTAAATGATAAGGTGTGAAAACGTCAATGAAGTTATTCCAAATCATATTCCAACTTACTGTATCAAAATATTTTCAGTAGTCTACAAACATGAGCAAACATGAGAATCTTGATTCTTTTGTGTCTTACCCATTACATTTTAGACAGTCAAAATTAAAACAGCTGTGTCTTTGTCGGATACAGACTCAAATTACCCTTTGGATCTGTGAAGAACAACATGATAATTGACTCGCATTCTTAAAATTTCTAGAAAGATTTCGGATGCATGACTGATTAGACCTATTGTGCGATTGTTAGCACAATCGCGGGTACCCGATACCTTCAGTGACTTTATTATTTCAGATACTGTTCGGTCTTTAAACCATTCTTCTGTTGCCCATTTTGTTTTTATTAGTTTAATAATTTGTATTGTTGTTCCCCTTCTAGCCTTAAATACTTCCTCGGTAATTCCATCCAGTCTTACAACTTATTGTTATCTCATACAGAGCCTTTCTGATTTCACTGGAACGTGCCTTTAATTTTATTTTTGTTTGGTAGCCTGATAATACATTTGGTAAGTCAATATGAGAATATAAGATAAATACATGTAAAAATGTAGTTTGCCTAAGTCTTTTCGATAGATATTATCATGTTCAATGTGCCAGTACGTTTTTGTCGCTGGAAATCAACATCTTGAGTAAAACAAAGTACAGATCAGATAATATTACATCAAATTATTCATACAATAAATCCTAAGCCAACCAATCAAAACAAACGAATTAGAGTTGAAATCTGTCTCAAATAAAATTTTGGATTTTGGGTGATTTTTGGAGTAGTACTGGACTGCTGATAAATGTTACAAACGTCACACGGGATGCAACCAGTTCAGTTGATTGCAAACCGAGTTACACATTTTTTTCAAGGTCTTTATCCTTATTAAGTTGTTAATCATCCTTCTAATAAATATTTCTTTAAATGTAGGTTTTTGTCTTTTAAGAGCTAGGTTGGGAACCCTTTGCTTTCAGAGTTTCAACTGGACAATGAAGACGTAGGTCAGCGTAGAAGACGTAGTTGCCACAAACCAATCAAGATGTATACTAGACCGGACAAGTCGCCAATTACGTCAAGAAAGGATTCACAAAAATCTCTGATAAATAAATTTCTCCTTTAAACGTAATAAGCCCTGAACATTAACATGTATTAATCTCATCTGTTAATGATGCCCACAGGCAAAGATTACTCTTGACAAGGGAAAGACACCAAAAGAAGTTTGCGTACCTGACACGAATGTCACTCAAACCTCTAAATCATTCAGGTAAGTCTCACTGGGTTGTTAATATATCTGGTTCGTCACTGTCATCAAGGAAGAAACTTTCCTAATGAAAGGTTTCAACCTCTATGCTGCTCCTAAGAAAATCTCTGCAAATGAGACCGTTTTGAAACAGGAGTGAAAAATCTTTCCAAAACACAATCTGACCAAAAAAAGTCTTACTCTTCAATCTACCAAAGTACCCATTCACAATCTCACCAAAAAGGAAAAATGTGCCATCAAGAGCCTGACAAAGGATGCTTCAATCTCCATCCTTCTGGCTGACAAAGGCTTTGCAACTGTGATTCTTAACAAAATCAATTGCATCCAATAGTGCCGTGAACACCTCAACAATGGACCATAAAGCACGATTAAGCGTAATCGAATGAAGGCAGTGAAGCCCAAAATAAGAAAACCACTCCTTCTACAAAAGAATGAAACCCAAAGACCCAACTTTACTAAGGTTTAATAGATTATCAAAGATACACAACCCCGATGTAGCCATACTTCCAATCTCAGCCTATGCTGGCAGTCCACTTTATTCACTCTCAAGGCACATAGCAGACCCCTATGTCAATAAACAAAGAAGAAGCCAAATAACTGCAACAACTGTACTGATTTCGCAGCCTTCATTACAGAGCAAAGAATCCAGGTAGTTGGACACATGGTCTCTATTGATGGCACTTCTTTATACACAAGTATACCCGTTAATGACACCTTTCAAATTATCAAGGACCTACTTTAACATGATAATTCATTGCATTAAGAACCGGTCCAATGCATCGAGATATCCTTAATTTGCTACAAGCGCTTCTTACCTGCACATGCTTTCTATTCAGCAATGCGATACTCACACAGAAAATAGCAGTATACCCATGAGAGCTCCAGCATCTTCTGTGATTACTGAAATATTCATGCAAGCACTTGAAGTCACAGCATTGTCAACAGCAGACTAAGGTCCAACTGTATGGGAAAGATACGTTGACAATGTTTTAGTAATTATTAAAGAAGACCATCTACATTGTTTATGTGAGCACATCAGTAGTCTTCACTCAAACATCATATTCACTTTGGAAAAAGAAGAAGAAAGACAATTTCCCCTTCTTGGTATCTGGAGACAAGAAGGCTACACCAATTGTATTACTATCTATAGGAAACTAACTCAAACAGATCAGTATCTTAATAACGCATCACACCATCCAGTTTCAGCTCGTCCTAGTGTTATTACCACTAAGGTTGGAAGGAAAAGAAGGATTCTTTGAAAAAATAACACCTTCAAAAGGTTCTCTTATATATTGGATATCATACTAGGGGTGTCAAGAGAGTATTACGAAAAACTAGCAGGGGTAGTCATGAAGAAAAATAACAGTAAAACAAATATGTATTCCCTATGCTAAGGGGATCAGTGAACAGCTAAGGTAAACTCTCCGACAGCATAATGTCAAGTATTCATTTGTCACAACATCCATTCTTGGGACGGTAGTTTTAAAACCAAAGGATCCCGTTCCACTTAAATAGAGAAACAATACAGTTTACAGACTACATTATAAGGACTGTCTTGCCCTCTGCAATCAAACCGTTTCTTGGGTTTATGAGGTACCACCAAAAGTCATGGAATAGCAGAGCACTGCTGGACGAAAGATCACAATTTTTCTGAGAAAATAAAAAGATTCTGGACAGGAAATAAATAGTACAACAAGAAAAATAAGAGAAACCATCCATTCCCTACAGCACAGCAATCATATTAACTCTATATCCTACACTCGTCCAAAAATATGGCTCCAAGTATTACACAACAAACATAAGATAGGTATGGCCCTACTCCTCACAACTCGGTCCCCGTCACCAAGGACGCCCACAATATTAAAGTATAAAATAGTTATGTCTAATTACTTTAGTAGCCTGACAATGGGAGAAGTATCTTTCGAAACATAGCTCAGAAAAAGCTTACAACTCACGACATGATAAATATCCTACATCAACAGCTACGAACTTGGCGGAGATTAGGGACATAAAAGCATATAAAAGATTTTCCTACAGGTTTTAATAATAATCACTATGGCTCCTCGAATGCTCATACCACCAAGTCGTGGAGATGAGTATCAGAATCACAAAGGAATAGATATAAACAGTTTTGACGAAAGCCTGAGGTGCATAAATTTTTGCATCTTCTTTGTGAGCTTAGTACGCAATGCAACCTCTTTGAAAAGGGTTTAGATACAGTCTAGATACTATCATTGGTTGCAGCTATGTGATACATATCATAGGGAGTCTTCCATCTAACAATCTAATGTTGTGACGGGGCTTCTTGTAATATCTTTTGGTAGTTGCGTTTCAATTCTTAAAACATGCATAAGTGTATTTTACTAATAATTTTTGTATGTTACTTTATCTCAAAGTGACGTCTATTTCCTTTTGTTGCATACCAAAATTGTAGCTTATTTTGTTATATTGCTGTTGCTTCAAAGTACAACATTTGTTGGTAGTTGCGTTTCAACCCATCCTATGTAGCTGCGCCTGTTTTATCAGTGAAAGGTCCTATTAATTCAACACATTTTTCTTTTCTTTTTGGTGTAAACGTATATTCCAATGTTATGAAAAAAATATTGTTTTGTTTTATAACTGGGAATCACGTCTGAAATCCTTATCCACGGATGTGTCAGATGCAAAGTATTTGTTACAGTAGAAAATCTCCTTTAAAAAAATTATATATATATATATATATATGTATATTTTAAGATAACATGGATTAAAAGGATAATATTAAGCATGTTCCTAATCCTTTGGCTGCTAACCTTAACACACGCCTTCACAATAATTCAGTTGAAAACGTGAATGAACAACCATAGCTATTAATAGTAACAGATTCATACTAAAATGAAAAAAGGTGAATTCTACTGGAGAGAGAACCTATCAATGGCAAAAAATACACGTGCCTGAAAATGGTCGTCTTGGCAAAGGCTTTACACCATTTCTTGGACAAGTCCTTGGGAGATAGCTCAACTGCTCCTTAGTCTATTTATCAATTTGAAAAAATAAATCTTGCATTCACTAACCTTTGATTCAGTTGCCTTTACAATAGGGTGATCATCGGCTTTGAATAAAACCAATCGCATTCTATAAGTACGACATATTTATCAAAGTTATATAAAAGAAATAATCATACTTTATTGAATTTTTGTGATCCTTTTACGTTCTCACATCTGATGTAAACCCTACTACTTTAATCGAAGAAAAAATTATTGATATGAAACCTCCAAGATAAAGACCAAATGTTAAATTTGGTCTTTTACAGTGGCTGTTGTTGGTGGCTCTTAAATGAAATTCAATCATGCGTGGGACATGTTTATAACCTCACATGTGTTTTTACATGGTTAATGTCAACTTTTTCTTCTGCTTGCTGAAAGGAGAAAAAAATTGTGTTCTTTTCTTTGAATCAATATCTCAGCTGGGAGATTTAAAAGCTGAAAAAACATGACGATCTTTACGTATTTTCATACCTTACCGGCAAGGGATGTTAGGTAAGTTGTTGTTATTGATTAATACCAAAATTTACCTGAACCTCTTAAAGTTGGTACGGAGTTGTAGGTTTACAAACAACAGATTCTAAATATTGCTGCCATTGACGATTTGTTCTCTAAGGAAAAAAAAGGTAGCTCTATAGTTCTCTGCTTAGATGGTGGAGTGAATAATTAATGTATCAGAGATGTGCTTTATCGAGTAACGAGGATAAGTAACTGCACTATATTTTTGTAAAGGAAATATTGACTATCTTTGTACCAAGTCACATTTTTTCCAATCTTCTGGAATTAAAGACAATATCAAATAAAATGTTTTATCTATGTAAGAATTCAAAGTTGTGTTTAAAATAAAGGAATGGCATTTTTTTCTCCTATTGTCGAACAAATGCTTATTTTTAATTACATGTTATTAACTTTTCAAATGTAATCATAATAACTACTAAATATACCAACCTGGAGGTTTTTCGATATGGATTTAGGCTAGAAAAATAAAATTTTAAAATTTAAGAATTTTTTTAGAATTAATAAATACCTATTGAACATTTCATAATAGTTTAGAGTTCATAACATTAAGAAAGGGTTTGCTATTAAAATGCTTATGATAAAATGAATACCTACTCTTTTTGTAAATATCAAAGTACCGACCGTATCTGGTTTAGAAACAAAACTGCAAACAATTGGGGATGGTTAATTAAGCAAAGAATACTCCTATTACAAATTACACGCTTTGTTAGACTAAGTACCCTGCAAAATTAAAAATGTTTCAGCCTCACAACGAAAATATATTGTGTGACGTTCTGATTGTATAATTTTTCATGATTAACTTTATTATTCTCGTCACTTTCTATTTATGTAAATAAAAAAAGAAACTAATTGCACTCTGTACTTCCAGTTGCTTTGTAAGCAGCAAACTAGAAACCTATCCATGGTCAGCTGCTTGCCGGTCACTCACCCACTACTGCCTTAACGTAACAAATTTGAGATGACTTCAAACACCTCATTTTACACACTTTATTTCTTTTGAACAGAAGAATACGTTAAAACACTGCATACTAATTACTTTTTTGTTATGGTACTTTTTAATTCTTTTACTTTATATTTCCCCCCTCTATTTGCTTAAGTTATGAAATGTGGGGAAATAACTTAACATACATAACAAAACTTTTTATTTTAATACATCACCAGGGTCATTCTCTCTCTCTCTCTCTCTCTCTCTCTCTCTCTCTCTTTCTCTCTCTCTCTCTCTCTCTCTCTCTCATCCATCTATCTCTTTATCTATCTACGTATGTATCCAACAATCTATCTATCTATTGTTTCATGAAATTGTTATGCCTTATTGCTGAATACTAGGCCTTTCCTTGACTTGTTAACGACCATGGAGTCTAGTATTTTCAGTAAGCTCTTCCTTTAATTCAAAGACTAGTCAATTATTTCAAGTAACCAACGAGGGTTAACTAGTTTACCCAAAAAATTAATAGATAAGCATCTTTTGCTATATGATGCCTTTCTGCAGCTTTATCAAAGTAAGGCACCAGCTGATAAAAAATAAATAAGTAAGCTCCACTTAAAGGAAGACAAAATTTAGTACTTGGAACTTACATTTAAGCTGTATTGCTCGGTTTGAAAATGCTCTCTAGGGAGGATTATGAAATAAAATTCAACTGGTTAGGGTTAAAAACAAAATATATTAACAATAGTATCGAGAGGAAACAATCCTCATCAAAATTCAAAACTAGAACAGGGGCAGTTGTATTTTTCATTCAGTCGAGTCATGACAATCTCGCCAAGTTTTCAAACTACTGCTCCGATCAACGAGTCAGCTACAAGACGCCTTTTGTTTGCTTATTCAACTAGTAACCTTGTCAGAAAAGGATAACATTTGTTATCGCTAATTTTTGACTACATATATTGATTAAATATAAAAACAAGTCATACATTGCCTGTCCCGTCCTGCTTGAATCCTGCAGTAGGCAATCTTGTCATCATGGAAATTGCATTGTTGACCTGCCGACAAATTAATGCAGCAAAACATATATTTTTAAATGTGTGCTTCTTTTAGCTTGTTTAATCCAGACATTCAACATCTTTGCGATATTGATCCACGGATCCCGATGGTAACCCCTTTTGTTATCGCAAATATCATCTTCTTTGTTATCATAATATTAGAACACCTGCATTTATGACCTATGTTTTTCAGGTATTGACTTCTGATGACACTTTGTAATGGTTTGACTTGGATAGATTTTTAGATACCTGTATGTGTTTATCGAAGTCTGCATTCAGTCTCTTCTGTATTTCGTAATACTTTCATTTCCTTAAAAAGGTCTAGATTGTTCTGGAAAATAAGCAACTGATCCAAATTCATGGAATTCAGACGGCTTTCCTGTTTTCAAAGCCTTTGAAATTAATATTTTTTCGTCTTACATAGACTTAGTTATCCCTGGTTAATAATTTCTTTTCATCTCTTTCTTCGTATTCTTTTCGTTGTCGTGTTTTTATTTTAAATGTCATGGCTTTCCTAACAGACTTACCATAGTCCATTCTTTTAACAGGTCCATAACATGGCACTCTTTTTCTTCTTCACTGTCTCATTGATGTCATTTTTCACTACGTTTTTCCTAAAGTTCATAATTTCTTCTTTTGGGTTCTTCTCTTGATTCTTATCAACACCAAAATCTGTAGAGCCTCCAGTATGCTTTCCTTTGTTTATGGAAGGTACAGTTTGAAGATCCATTCAAGGGAATTCTTAATTCCAATATATTACTTTCTTTTTTCAGTTACTCAAAATACATACCAGGAAACAGTGTTTACCTTAACAGTGTAATAATTAGCCTTGCGTTAAAATCTAAATCAGTGGATTGGAATTGTAAAAGCTCTTTATGTCAACAAATTTTAAGGAGAACCAGTCAAGATAGAATTGCGAAATTGTAAAGACGTGTAATTGGGGCTTGGTCATCTGCTCCACCAGTACTCAGCTGCGAAAAAAAACACATTTGCTTTAAAATGGTACTACGAAAATATGATGTACTTGCTACAGCCATCAGATAAGCTAGCAGATACATCTGGTAGGAGATATATACAAATGCTTTCAGCTGAAAATCGGCATGGGCAGAATGCCAAATTAAGATATGATACATTTAGAAAAATCATTGGAATTTTCGGAAAGAGAACTACCTTATTACACCAAAATAAGACACTAAAGTTATTTAGCAGCACAAAATTAAGCCGCTGTACGAATGTAAACATTGAGAGAAATTAAGGGGAACTTAAGAAATCACAGCGTTTCATTGACTCTTTCTTTGACAAAGTCAACAATATTGTATGTAACACCGAAGCAAAATAATGACCGCACGTGCAATTGTCGAAGTAAAGCCAACTGCCCCCTTAAAGGGAAGTGAAGTGCTTGGAATTTTGCATAGCCTATAAAACTGAGGTAATAACGGCCTCTGATGTGTTACTTTATTATGGTGCTTCTGAAGGAGAATTCAAGAATCGTTAAAATAACCACACGAAATCATTTAGATTAAAGGTTTATTAAAAGCACAGAATTATAAAAATGTATCTGGGACTTAAAAGAAAAATATACAAATATATGTATATGTGTATATATGTATATACATCTTAATAAGTATCTAAAATAAGTTTTGCCACCTCTCGTACTTTCTTTACTGAATTAGTGATCCCGGTATAATCGTAATCCCGATCTGATAATTTCATGTCCTCCTACAGTTTTGAAAATGTCGCAGACTGTTTTGAGGGATTGAAGATGGCTTTAATGTGGTCAACTTTAAGTCCACTTTGATGATCGTAACATTGCAAGTTGGATCTTTTAACCATTCCTCCATGAGAACAGACATGAAATATTTGCTGAATTCGTTACGGTCCATTTTTTTAAATGTTGCATTTGTGGTCATATCGAGTGACTGCAGGAGGTGTGTCAAATTTTTAGGCACCGTGACGGATTCGATCTCTGACTCAGCCAACCTGGCTTCTACTTTTGGTGTATTTTGACCAGTGAAGGTATCCCAGACGAGCAGACATTTCTGATTTGTTGGGAGTTTCAAATCGGTTTTCACCTGTTCAGTGTAAGGCGCTAATATACAATCAATCACATGAATAGTTTCCTTTTCGTTACTCCAATGTGTGTCATTACATGAAAACAAAAAATTTTCGTCATCTGGGCGAACCTTTAAGAGACACCTTTCCATTTTTCCTTTGTATATTACTTGCATCGGCAGAAGTTTACCACTCCAAATCCCAATTAATGTAAATGTTATCTCGCGCTTATCGCTTCCACCAGCAATTGGAATGTGCTTTTCTCCCTCACCAACCTTACTAACGGAGACAAACTTCGATAACGTTTGATCAAAATTAAGAATCAGTTCATCGGGGATGTTATTAGCCTGAACTAT
This sequence comes from Morbakka virulenta, assembly GCA_003991215.1. Taxonomy (NCBI): domain Eukaryota; kingdom Metazoa; phylum Cnidaria; class Cubozoa; order Carybdeida; family Carukiidae; genus Morbakka; species Morbakka virulenta. The sequence goes on from RDPX01000342.1 coordinate 684,821, forward strand.
CGATGCGATATCGTGCTAATATTGAGTTCGAATTTTCTGCCATAATGCACGCGTAACGACTGGCCGACACGTAGTTGTTGTTCGCCGAAAGAACTTCATCCGCCCGTAGAGAGAACGTACCCATGATCCGGTAACTTGAAATTCTACAAACATCCCATACTTTTTCATGTCAGAACGAATCAGCCTCGCTAAAACTTCACGTACGACGTGAATATTGGTCATAGCACCAGCGGTTCTCAGATTAACAATCATACATTTCAACTTTTTGTCAATTTCAGAACAGAGCAGCGTTGGTCTTCCGCGCTTCATCCCAATCAAGATATTTGCTTGTTATAGATTGGCAGTCAATTGGGATTTATACTTTTCAGTCCATTGTCTAACGTAGCTTTCATTTATGTTTGAGAATTCATCCATAAAGTGCACTGCAGCCGGACGATTTCCATGTAACATAGCATAACGTGCAACTCTTAACTTCTCTTCCTCTTTATACATTGTTAGATTTTTTTCATTATTTTCGTCTATGTTTCCTAGCTCCTGTGATACTTTACTTGCCTCTCGCCGTGTGATACCCTCGACCTCCAAAGTAACCGCGATCGAACTCGCTTCGTTGCATACACTTTTGATTTAGATGATACAAAATATTTAAACAAAGACATGCTGCTAATTCTGAGTCAAATAACTTTGTGTACATGTATGGCCAATGTTAGAATAAACCGTATATATGCAATGTTCGATTATATACAAATTTCGAATGTGGCTTAAATAAGTCATGCTTGGACGTTCGATCATTGCAATCATTGGCAAATTTGATTGTATTAAATTACGAGTTGGCAGCACCGTAGTAATCCAGTAACATGGCGTCAGCAGTATCTCATTGGTATCAATTTACCACATAATTGTGTGGATTCCAGGTATATTAATACTGTAAACTGGAAGCCCTTTGTTGGGCAGAAACTGACATTTAATTGTGGACGCAATAACCCTCACGACAAGTTCGGGGTTTGTGGAAAAACAATATTGCTAGGAAAGTTAGCGAATTCTGTTGTTGGTCATGTTCCACGCGAAATAGCAAGGCACATTTGGATTGCATTACAAAATGAAAGCAACAATTTCTGCTGCAGTGGTAGATTTAAAGCCCCAAAAAGTCGCCTTTGGTTCAGGATGGCCTGGAAATTTTAACCGATATGACTGTCTTTTGTACCAGTGCTGAAAAGCTAGAAATTTTACGGAAAATGATCGAGACTGTAAATTTTCGTTCACATGTGGACGAGAGTAAACATTGTTAAAGGAAATGGGCGTCAACAATGATGATGAAGAAGATGACGACGATCGATGATGACTAAATTATGTAAAAGAATTAATGTAAAAATAAAAGGTAAACTATAGTGTAAAACGAGGGTTTTTGTTTATTTCTTACAACGGTTACCATTTGCCCTCCAAGTGCTATGTCATCAAAATACCTAAATCATTAATAATTCGTTGAAAATAGCGATTCCAATTTTTGTAAAAATAAAAATTACTACACAAATTAAGCCGCCAAAAATTAAGCCGCTGTATTAATAAAGCCGGTATTTATTAAGCAGCAACAGTTTAAATGCGGCTTAATTAATGCAGCGTCTTATTTTTTTATAATAAGGTAAAGCAACTTTTTTGCCATTACAGATTAATAAACCGTGTTCTAATTGACCCAAGATTGATATTTCTAAAGATCTTGAAGAAAAACTTATGAAATGAACAAAAAGACTTAAAATACGAGACCTAGTAAGATCTTTTGTAATCAAATAAGTGAAAAATAAATTTTGTCTTTGCTTAACTTTGATAATCACAAGTTGTTTTAAATATTGCAACAACTGCCTGGTTACTTTTTTAATAGCTTGGGTATTCGTGTTAGTTGCTTTACTATCTGAGTGATGAATAGTGTGACAAAATTACTAAAATGTTGAAGTACAAATATAACAAAACATGCTCTAAGCAATTCAATTTCTTAGGAACTTGCTCACTTGAACACAGTGAAAGTTTAGCTCACGACCACCGTAGTATTAAGATAAGCCAGGTAAGGTAACCACTTTTTCTGCTGCCAAGAATGTTTACTTATACTGTTGATCAATTTAATTAAAAAGGCCAGCCTTGTAACACAACCATTCTGCGAATAATCCAAAAGGAGTAGTGTTACTGAGGCTCAAATATAATACCTATAATGACCTAATGACTTTATATTTCTAGAACTTCAACTCGGAGAACATGAGTATTGGACAAGAGGATGTGCTTAAATAGTGGTTAGAAGCAGGTCTGAAAATAACTGAGACAAATGAAGTCAAACCAAGCTTCAAACATTATCTTGTTATGCATTGCGACATTATATTACCAAGCATGTGATGCTTACAAATCAGGTATTTTTGGCTTACTTAAATGGCATTTAAAACTTAGGAGACTAAATGATACAAGCTATTAAAGTACTACCAAGTACACTATTTCTATTTTATTCTAACAATTATGTCTTTAAATGAATTTGGAAAAGTTGGTATAGATCTTTATTACCGGTCCAAAACAAAGGATTTCTGTGACATTAGCTTTTTGATACAGAATAGACTGACGAGAAATGGATTCCATATATTTACTTCTCATTTTTCTTAAGAAAAGCTATCAAAATTATCCTAACTTTTTCTTAACTGCTTTATCATATGATAAATATATGCACATGGTTGGAGATCGTACGTTTTGATATTTTTACTTTATGATATGTCTTTTATATAATATACGAAGCCTAGAACTTTTGTTTAATCGTACGTAATATATAAATGATATCGCAGCTTTCATCAGATAATAATTTACTTGTTCTGGTTTTCATTTTCTGTACAAATAACAAAAGAGACATGTAGTTTTAAAAGTAAGTAGGGTATTGTTGGTAAGCCAGAAATCAACTAGACCTCATTTTTTGATATATTCGAAGCATTCGTGAGATAGCAAACAAAATAGTTCATCTCTGGCATCAACTACTTCCTGCTTCTCATAAGAGGACAAAGGATTATCAGAGAAATTGTTTCCACAGAATATATATATATATATATATATATATATAAATTTCATCAAAGCAGGTAGTCGTCTTTAAAAGTATATAAATTTCAACAACAAAGACATTTTGTATGACAGGACAAGCTTTCGTATATTAACTTCGTCAGGTGTGGTCCATATTTTAATATACGAAAGCTTGTCCTATCATACAAATGTCTTCGTTGTTGAAATTTTTATATATATATATGTGTGTGTGTGTGTGTGTGTGTGTCTGTGTGTGTATATATGTACATATAGAAAGAGGGTAAGAGAGGGGAAAGAAAGAGAAGTAGAGAGAAGAGAGAAAGAGAGATACAAAGCTCCTCTCTATTTGTTTTTTTGTGTATGTCACAATTTCTAGCATCAACTACTTCCTGCTTCTCATAACAGGACAGAGGTTTACCATATTTGTTTTTATCCTTGAAAATATCTGTAGGCAAGTTAAAAATAAATTTTTAAAATTGCTTTAACTCTCTTTGACCCTCATGTATAGAAATGCAGATCAAATAGCTAGCAAACTATCAAGATCCTTCCCTTTCTTCTATCATTTATTTTCATTTCATTTTCATGTCAATTTAATGTAACTTTCTTTTTCTTTCTTTTTCAGAATTACCACCACGTGTAGACATCGGAATTCTGATGGATACCTACATTTTTCGAGATGACAATGCTGTAACAACATGTTTTACCTTTCTCGATGAGATGCTGGATAAAATAAGCATTTCTCCAGGGACAGGAAGAGTCTCTTTTTATCAAATCTCCAAGCAACTGGTACCTTCCTTTGGCTATAGATCCCATGTAAACAGAGAATGCACGTTAAAAACTTTACATAAAATAAGGTTAGTACAATTGACCTCCTGATAAAGTTTTTTTGAATTTCTTTTTGCACTCATGCTTCTCAATTTCTCCTTCCCGAGGGACCGTATTAAATACGGGAATTGGGGACCATTGCGTAAGATACGATTTTGTCTTTTGTTAATCTAAAGATAACCAACTCATTCTTGTCAGTGCAAGCAAGATTTTCTTTAATTGACGTCCAAAAAGAACAAAAAATTCTTTGAGGGTACAAACAAGTAAATTATAAATAAGACTAATAGTAGGTATTACTGTGAAACTTACGTTTTTAGCCAGTTGTTTCAAAATGTTATTTGTGGCAGTAATAGGCTGACAACTTCGTTTCATTTTTTTAACTAATGCACCAAGTACTCAGTTTCTAAATACATTGAGGTTCTCACGAATTACTTTGAAAAATGACCTTTTTTTACATAACAAAAGTAGGACTTTATTATGAAAATATGGTTAGCTCAAAGTCATTTTGAAAATAACGCAGGAAAAACAGTTCCTTTTTAAATATCAAACCGTAAAAGCTACACAGGACTCCTTTTCGGACCGAAAGGCCATAAGCCTCACAGTTTGAAGCACACACCTTTGCAGAAAGTGAATATAATTAAATACCAAGATTAATTAATTAAAAACTATGTTACTTTTTTAAACATGTTTACGAAGAGAAATCTGAAAAAAAATGATAAGGATATTACTTTTCAGTTAGTCTTATACTTTTGACCAAGGATTTGTCTAAACAGATGCTTCTTTCCACGTGCAGAATTCGTGTTTGTTTATATTGAATGTTCACATGTCTTTCTAGTTACGACAGAGAAGAAAAGAGAGAGAGAGAGAGAGAGAGAGAGAGAGAGAGAGAGAGATTGAGTTCGCAACAACAAATAAAAGGAGACATTTCAAAAACAATGTATTGATGTTAAGGTGCTTCCTTTCTACCCAAAGAACCAACAATTAATAAGAAAGGTCAAGTATACTCTCCCGGCCCTTTGCAATTAAGGTTTATGTTCAATGATTTAAAACATGAAAAGTAAAGGCGCATCTAGTTAAAAGAAAACTCTGTTGTACCCTGTCTTTGCTTTTCTGCTTCAGTAGCCTTTAATTGAAGTTCTTTGATCTTATCTCTCAGTGATTCCTCCAACCTCTTGAATTTTGTGACGGCATCTTTTTTGGGTGAGAAAAAAAAGGGATATNTATAATTAAATACCAAGATTAATTAATTAAAAACTATGTTACTTTTTTAAACATGTTTACGAAGAGAAATCTGAAAAAAAATGATAAGGATATTACTTTTCAGTTAGTCTTATACTTTTGACCAAGGATTTGTCTAAACAGATGCTTCTTTCCACGTGCAGAATTCGTGTTTGTTTATATTGAATGTTCACATGTCTTTCTAGTTACGACAGAGAAGAAAAGAGAGAGAGAGAAAGAGAGAGAGAGAGAGAGAGAGAGAGAGAGAGAGAGAGAGAGGGAGAGAGAGGGAGAGAGAAAGACAGACAGGCAGAAAGGGACGAAGAAGGGAAACGAAAGGGGAGCCAATTTCTGGCCTTCGAGTTGGCTGTCAAGGCCTTTGTATTTAGCAAATATTATTCTCTTAATTTGATGAGGAGAAAATTATCATTGCAACCAATCATTGTTATTAGCTGTTTATGTATAAGCTATCAGGCGATGAAAAAAAAAAGAACTGAATAAAATTTGAATTCAAATAATAGATCATATTGAGACGAGAATATAGGAAATTATTTTGATAACGGTTCTTGCAATATTGTAACAAAAAAGCTTCTATTTTCTTTTCAGCAGGTGTAAGCATATGTTTTATAATCTTCGATAAACTCACTTCCTGATATTTATCATCCTCAATATAGACAAAGGTAACCGACAGTCATTTGTTCCAGTTCATGCATAATATTATAACGTTGATCTTGATCGTACAGTGTGCGAATGTTGTATGATGCGACACATGATATGTATTGTAGATGGATAATTACTTTGCTCTACATAGCAGGGTAAGGATCTGTAGGTGCCTCTTGAAGTACCGTGCAGACCATGGATTTTTCTATTCGATTGCACATATCTCTCTTTTGGATTAGTGATCTTTTTCTAATTAAATTCCTTTCATTTTGGTTATTTGGAGACTTCAAGAAATTCCTAAGAATTAACTTATGTCTTAAGGGTTATTTTTACGCCTTAAAGGTAAAAATTATTAATGATTTTGTTTATAAAAATCAGACTAATGTAAGATTTATTTAATTTTTGAGCTTAAAATCAAATTGTATAATTTCTTCCCTGTTTTTAATCATTTATTTCATTTTGACTTTCAAAACTTACAACATCATTTTGTTTTGATGTTATTTTTGCTGTGAAGGATAAAAATTGGAAAACAACAATGTTATTAGTAACTACATTTTTGGCATCTTTTCTAGATCACTACCCCCTTTCCTGATTAAAATATGAAGAGTGACTATGAAAGTCAATTTAATTTTCTCTCGGTCTAGGCAGAATCATAGCATACCTTTGAAAGGGACTGCATTAAGCTTTTTGCAAGGTGTCCAAAAACTGCAAAAAACAGCAAGACGTGAAGCCACATTGATTGCCATTGCTTTTATTGGTACTGCAAACAAGAAATTACTGCGGTTTGCCAACAGCCATAAAAAAAATCCTGCAAAGTCGATGAAAGGAATAGAAATAATTCCTGTTCCTATGAAAGATAAAAGTTCAAGACAATATTCTGAAACGAGAACAGTTGACCACGAAGCAATAAGTGGAAGAGTAAAGGTCATTTTCTCACACTTCTCTCTGAAATCCGGTAAGATGGATTGATTGGTTTTAGTTGTCTACACAAATGTCTCTATATGTAATAGTATATAAGGTAAAACACGAAAAATAAGAACTGTGATTGCAACTAATAGTTTCAAGATATTTTGATCATCAGGCAATAATACTACAAATACTGTACAAGGTTTTATAAACAAATAAAGTAGGCGGCTCATCAAAAATAATAAAAATTACAGGTGGAAACGTATTACAATGCGTTAATATTCTGAGAAAGGAAGAAAGAAAGGAAGTCCCATGTGGATACGGTTTTAAATTACTAAAGAGTGATTTACTTTCAAATTGGGTAAATAGGTGTTCGGCTGTTTGATCAGGAAAGGAGGTCCCATGCAATTACCCATTAGGTATGAAGTTGCGCAGGAGGAATTTGTTTTCGTGTCGGCATTTTAAAGTAAGTACTGATCTTTTGTTGAGAAGTTGTTTCTTGATGGTGTATGTTATAACAGACATTCTTTTAGTGAGACAAAGGAGGCATCTTTTTGTGCTGTTGTTGTAACGGGGGGCTGATTTTAGGATAGACCAAGATATTTCGGGTGCTATTCCGGTTTTTTCCTTTGCTTCCCATATGAAACTGGATAGTGTTGTGCTGTGTTTGTATGTACTGTGGGTGAATAATAATTTATGTTGAGAGTATCTGTGTTTCCAAGGCCTTTCTGTTAATCCTATGTATACCTTTTCGACGTTAGGTGTTGTTGGTGTTCCTGTGGGTGGTGCCAGTGATACTATGGCCTTCGAGATGACGTTTGGTGTAGTGCATTTTCCTGGAAGAGGGCATTGACTTTTTGTTCTGCAGTTACAGGATTGGTTTGTTGTTATTGTTTTGGGGCTGATGATACTGTTATTGTGCTTATTGATGATTTGTGACATATTTTCTGTGCAGCTATAGCTTAATTTTAAGGTGTTCTTGCTAAATATCTTGTGGAGTTTGCTGGATGCGGGGAAATGTTTGTGGATGAGGCGCAGGAAGGCTTTTCCAATATTTGTTTCGGCGGTTTTGTTAAAAGGAGGGTTGAACCAGATGATGTTTTGTTTTTTTGTGCGGTTGTGTGGTTGGCGTGGTGTAAATGATAGGTATGTTGGTTGTCCACTATTTTTGAGAGCAGCTTCGTACTCAGGTTTGGCGTCGTTGAATATTTCATCGTTGGAGAAGTTTTCAGATAGTCTCTTGCTGACGGATCTTTAGGATTTCTTTAATAATGATTGGTGGGTAGTTTGAAGAAATGCTAATGTAGAGTAGTTGGTCATTTTCTTGCTTGTATGGGCGGTATGTGGATGATGTAAGATCGAACGTGATGTCAAGGAAGTATATTTGTTTTAGGTTCGTCTTTATACCAATTTTAAATCCTATGTTCTTGAAAATTTTTATAATATCTTTTCTTGTTTTGTCTCTTTGTATACCGTTTGTATCTCGGAGAATAATTAAGCAGTCGTCTCTGTACAATCCACTGTCTTCCTTTGATACGAATACACAAATTACACACATATATGTAATAGTATAGATACATATATCTGCTAATGGGTTTCTTCATTTATTTCTTCATTCATTATTAAATTATTTTTATTAACAATGCGATTCTTCCAATAAGGAGTTTGCAAATCTTTTTAAGACAATACCTAGAGAAAAAATATGATTTACCTGTAGGCAAAAATTTAAAAGAACAGAAAAGATTTCATCGAGCGTGTTGAATGTCAACAAGAACATTGGAATCAAATATAGCATTTCCAGGATTAATTAAAGTGATTTATCCATTGGGTAGAATAATGGCAAGTGAGCTGAGCTGTAGATAAATGTCAGAGGTTTAAACAGATTTCTTTAACTATTCTCAGCCTGAGACAGAATGGTTTTTACCAAATGAATTAAAGTAATTGTTCCAGTTACCAGAATAATGACAAGTGAGCTGAGCTGTAGATAAATGTCAGAGGTTTAAACGGATTACTTTAACTACTCTCAGCCTGGGACAAAATGGTTTTCACCAAATGAATTATTCCAAGAAAAAAAAAGAAAAAAGTAATGGTTCCAGTTACCAGCACTTATAGAGAAACTTTGTACCTTTTCTTAAATTAGTTTATAGAAACCAGAGATATTTCAGAACCAAATTTTTTGATATATTAATTGTTTTCTTCTTCTACTTTTCTTGTTATCATTATCATTTTTATCTTATTATTTTTTCTCCTCAATCACTTGTTGCCAATAACAGTAGTATATTCCTCTAATATGATTTCCTCTGTTTCGTTATGACTGTAACATTTAGATGAAAAAGAATTGATTGTCATGTAGCATTAATTTAATACAAAGCATATGATATACAACTGCATTTCTTCAGATCTGATAAACGATAAAATTTTCAATTATTTTATGTATAACTCAATGTAGAAACTAGATCACAAGCATTACTCACAGATAAAGATAGAAAACATTTTTTTCGTTTTTTAAGGAAAAAAACAAACGAAAATAATAGTGTTCTTCTGCTATCATTTAAGGTGCTTGATGAAATCCAGAGCGAATATACAAGGAAAAAGAGAAAACTCAAAACTTGTGTATTTTATTTATATATTGTACTTGTGTATATTATCTATATGTTGTCTATTAACTTTGACACACAAATCTATCAACCTATTATATTTTTACCTATTGTTGTTGTTCTCAATAACCAGTAAAAAATACATTTGCTTTTTGTAACGTTTTTTAACCAGTATAGCTGATGAGTGTGAGACACGAAACTTTAAGTTCTATACACAAGTTTTGAGTTTTCTCTTTTACCTTGTATATTCGTTTTTTAATATGTATTCCTAAAATTTAAGCAATCCTTAAAAAATGGTATACTACCCAATTCCATTAAAACAGTACTGCACGATGCTTTTAAAATAAGTTTTCGAAAATAGGTTACCAATTCACCTGCATATGTTCTCAAATGAACAAAAGGTTTCACTCGCACATCACTTTACACTTTATTTGACACCCTGTTATAGTATTCAATAAGATCTTGGTATTTTCTCAACTATTCAAACAATGTTATAGCAATTATATTGTGACTGACAAAAATGCACCAATTGTATTGTTAAAATTTCTGGGTGATTTTTTTTCGCCTCAAAATATAGAGTCCTTGACATCCTGCAAAAGAAACGGAAGGAAAGTGTCAGATGAATGTTCCAGACGTTGTGATTGTTTACATGGAAAGATGGTAAACTGCGTCAGAGTGAGAAAGGAATTTACAGCTATGACACGACAGGAGAGAAAAAGATACATTCAGACTTATCTGAAGTTAACTTCTGTCGAACCTTTCAGAACAAGATACGATAGATTTATTTACATGCACTACAAATATTTTTGTTGGGGAATCCATCAGAAAAATCTATTTTTTCCATGGCACCGATGGTATATAGTTACCATGGAGAATATGTTGCGAGAAATTGATTGTAGAGTAACATTACCATATTGGGATTGGAGTTATTACGGCTATGATCCTTGGAATGCTACTTTGAGCCCACTCTGGAAAAACACCAGCTATGGAATAGGACGAAATGGATCAATTGATGATGGATTTTGTGTCATGACAGGTCCATTTAGTCGTAGTAAATGGAGGCCTCCGTATTTTAATCAACCATTATTCATTATCACAGAAACAGCTCAACTTGATGGTCTCAGCATTGATCCTACTACTATAACCCCTGATTTAGCTAATTGTTTAAGACGAGCGATGTTCGGATATCTTCCCACAAGAGAAAACGTTTTATTGAGCATTGATTTTTTTCCTCCTGAGGGCTTTTCAGACTTTGAATTGTATGTACGACACAATTATCATGACAGAATACATAATCAAATAGGTAAGACATACCTACTTTGACCTTTTGATGCCAATCCTGTTACCAACTTCTCAAATTTCCTTTAAAAAGTTACTCAAAAATTACTTACATTGAATAACAGCATTTGAATTACTTACCAAGGTTACAAGGTAGTTGGATAGATAGATGGATAGATAGCTAGATAGCTAGCTAGATAGATAGACAGATAGATAGACAGATAGATAGACAGATAGACAGATAGATGGAGTGATACATACATATGTACATAAACACACACGTAAACGCATACATACATACATATATACATACATAGGTAGACAGATAAATAGGTATATAGGTAGATGGATACGTAGACACCTAGATGTATAATTACCTTTTAACAGTATAGGTTAGTTTTTGAAGTCAAAACTGGAAAAATGGTAAGAAAATACTTCTAAAATATTATTTCATTAAACCTCCAGAATTCTCAATATACCATTACCTCTCCAGACGATTCATTTTCTTTTGTCTTCACCGGAGCTCTTTTTGCAACAGCTCAAATAGGTCTATATATTTTTATATATAATTATAGTACAAAATGATGTAATACAAAAATGATAATATTTTTAATATTAAAAAATTTCTTAAATAACTTATTAGTTTGGTATACAGTTCCTTTTAAGCTGAAAATCACCAAATAATATCGTACCGAAAAGTACTTATCAATTAACTCAATGCCCTCCTTCTAAATTAACTGCAGAGCTAAAAGTAAACTTTTTTTCAGTATTGATTGGTATACCTTTCCCTTTATGTTTTAATTTGTTTGTAAGAATCAAAGTAATAAGTGTCGTACTGTTATTCAAAGTTCAATTCAAGACATCAGTCAAAAACTATATGGGAGGTAGAACCCGGGAAAATTCTGTGTGTGCCTCTGTCCCTGTCTCTCTTTTTCTCTCTCTCTCTCTCTCTCTCTCTCTCTCTCTCTCTCTCTCTCTCTCTCTCTCTCTGTCTCTGTGCCTTCATCGAGTCGATGTTTGGCAAACCAATATGTTCCACCTTCTACGGCCACATGCAATGTTCCAGAAATTTAATCTCTTAATTTCTTCAAAATTTTCTAGGAAGATCTTTCGCTGAGGCGCATTTTCTTGAGGCCTCTTTTGCTGAGGATCAGGTGTTTAAGTGTTCACATCCTTATTGATTGGCCAAGGGCTTCAGCTATCTTTCGTGGTTCATTTTAACTTGTTCAAGAACCTCTTCATTTTTTATTCGGCCAACATATGAGATCCATTTTCAGAAAAAAATACATCCCAGCAGCTGCTCGAGATTCGGGCTTGTATCGGCTGTGAACATCCAAGATTCAAAGCCGTACAGAAAGGTTGGCCATACATACGCTTTCAATACACGGATTTTGATTCATATGGAAAGTTTTCGACCTTTGACAATTCCAATTCTTCTGCGTATTGTAGTAATTTTCTGCGTTAAATTAATTTATTAAAAATATCTAATACCGTTGCACAATAATAAGCAAAAAAGGAACTGCTTATCAAGAGCGTAAAAAATAAATTTCAAAAAATATATCTTAAATATATTTAAAATATTTTTAAAAATGCATGTAAATTGTAGGCCTGATTTTGCTCCCCAGTAATAACACTCCTTCTCACTTGGTACTAGTGCAAAATAAGGTATTTAATAAAATTCCTCTAAATAAGTTACTTTATTGCAATGCTAATAAATTTAACTGGATATACCATGTCAGTACTTTAGAGATGTTACATCTAAAGTCCTACTCACTGACTAGCTACTTTCTCTTTTTCAATAGCTTATGTTAGCATTGGAAAAAGTATTTAGCAGAGTAGAGAAAATTTGAAATACAAAACATTACAAAGAAATGTTAAGTTTCTTACTGTTCTGAATTTTCGCTCTAACTTAAATCCTCAGTTTACTGTAACAAATTGACTGTAGAAGCAGTAGTTGTTGTCATGTTACAAACTTATTGAGAAATAAGATGTTCGAGGATGAATGCCATTGTAAATTGTCCGCGGATAACCTATCGCAACATCTCTGGAGACTAAATGACAACATTCATGCTTTCAGCAGTTTTAGATTTTTATTTTATTATACACACACACACATATATATATATATATATATATATATATATATATATATATATCTATATATAAATTTAAACAACAAAGACATTTTGTATGATAGGACAAGCTTTCGTATATTTACTTCGTCAGGTGTGGTCCATATTTTCAATGGAGGTGTATATAAAGTAATCTAAAATACCACGAGAATAAAAATTTCAACGGGGATTATTTATTTACAGTTTACAGCAGCATAAATGGTGGAAAAGTTTACAAAGTATATTGCCAATAAGATTCCCAATCTTATTGGCAATCTTATTGGCAATATACTTTGCAAAGATTCCCAATCTTATTGGCAATCTTATTGGCAATATACTTTGCAAAGATTCCCAATCTTATTGGCAATCTTATTGGCAATATACTTTGCAAACTTTTAGACCCTCAGGTATAAATGACAAGACAAAAGGGTCCCGTTGTATTAAGTGGATCTTTGGATTGTATTTTTTAGAAACCATTTATGCTGCTTCGCCTTTTTGCACCTTTCTGAACGCGTATATCGTTCATTGAGAGGTCTGGGCTATAGCTTTTTCATAGTTCCAGTTAGCACATTTTTGGTTTCTTTGGGCAAATTTGGCTTGTTTATTTTTGTTTTTTACCAAATTCCTCTTGTTGCTTTTTGAGATTTTGATGTTTTCTACACAATTTTCTCAATTATATACTTTTGGTTATTTGCACGCTCATATCACATTGTTTAAGTGTGATCTGGTATTTTTTTATCAACATAATTTTTGTACTTTATACTTCGTACTCCCCTGTGGCCTTAACAATTTTTATTTTTTTTTACCATGTATGTTTAACTAATACACACATTTTGTGTTTCTATTATATTTTAAAAGTTTTTTTATTCTATCAAGGGACTGTAAATAAATAACCCCCGTTGTAATTTTTATTCTCGTGGTATTTTAGATTACTTTTTATACGCCTGCATTGTAAATATGGACCACACCTGACGAAGTAAATATAGGAAAGCTTGTCCTATCATACAAAATGTCTTTGTTGTTGATATGTATGTATATATATTTATTGCAATTTTTTCACGCTCTACTAATTTGCTTATTTTGTTTGTTTAAGGTGGAACCATGTGCACACATTTCGCGGCATCTTCTCCAGAATTCTTCTTTCATCATTCATTTTTGGACAAGATTTGGTACTTGTGGCAAGAACAAAGCAATAAACACAAGTATGCATTCTTTGTCAATTCAACAACAAAAATGGTAGGGTGCCCATACGCTCCTTATCAATTCATCGACTCAATGAATATGCCTAATTGTATAAAAGTTATATACACAGAGTTTCCTGAAGAGAGAAAAGACAAAAGAAAAAAAAGAAGCTATGACACTGAAAGTGACTACCTCGATGGTAAGTATTCATTTGTTACTTAAGAACCTTTCTAATTGTCATGGATCCAATGTGCCTAGTTCCTGCCTTTAACATCATCCTAAAATATTCTTTCCGTTAAATATATCCACCTAAATAGAAAATTAATTTTATTTGTCCAAGAAAATATTAGTCTTATGCAATTACCATTGTAAAATGCTGTCTCATTCATAAAGAGCCCCATGAAAACCTTGAAGATGAATTTTGAATCACCACTCTAAGAGTCATCATTTTTCTTTTGTTGAGCAGTATATAATGATTAATGTGATAAAAAGGTTTAAAAAAATGGTTTTAATTTGATGGCTATTTCCAACCCTAAAAAATCCTAAAATTCTAACAATTCCTCATTTTTATCCAGATTCATTAGATAGATACCTTAATTTGTATAAAATATTGATCCTACTGTCGTAAATAATATATAAACTAAGGGATGATATAAAAAATTTCTGTGTATAATTTCTAAAAGCACAAATTATAACCTTCATAGCTAAAAATTGATAAATCCCAACTTTATGTATTGTTACTAATATTATCGTGGTTCAAAAGAGTCATAAAAAGTCTGAAATTGTAATGAATATCTACACCATGGTTTATAAAATAACATGTTGAAATTATATATAAAAAAGACGATAAAAGCAAAACCTTGTCTGGTTTTACTAAAACGAGCGAATATATTAAATTTGCATTATCAAACTAAATAAAAATGACTTTTGTGGGGACGGAAAGCTTCACTTTATCTAGAAACTGTTAGATTTTTTTGGGTAAGTATAGATTTGATTGCTTTTATATATAACCCACAGGCAATATTTAAAGGATCTTCAGATGTTGAGCTAATAACTTTGTTTTTATATTGGTGTTTTTAATAATTTATGTCTGTTTCTTAAGGCAAGATATCAATTTTGGCTTTCCAGGAGCTCCAATGTTCACTCGACGTGTAAACAACAGGAATCCGTCTTTTTAATTTTTCTGCAATTTTATTTTAAAGACCAAGTCAACTGTTGACTTAGTCAACAATTTACTTAAAAATCACAGTTACAATTAGAATAGTGACAGGTCTGTGAATTCCAGATATTTCTTAGTCTGGAATTGTTAGCAAAAATATTATATTTTTTAATTGGAAGACGAATTCCATTAACCGAATAGACATTTCATTGTTTGTTTTACTGGCGCATTGTAGTTTTTGAAGGAATGCACAAGAGTATGTGACCCTTGGTGGATAAGCCTTGTTCAAATGAAAGGAAACATTTGCGCTACATAAAATTGATTCTTAAATGGAAACAAATTAATTTTGAGCCACAAGCTGTTTTTACAGGAATAGCCTTTTTTGGTTTCAGCCTCAGTAGTCTTCACTTTTTGACAAATATCACATTCATATATTCTTAGTATATTCGTAGTATAACTACAACTTATTGTAAATAAGTTACTTTTAAATCCTCTTCCTCTCGACACACTATGATGACCGAGCGACTGCCTTTATCTATGAAAATCTGACTAAATACCTTGGAAGAAATATGTTACTGTGATTAACTGACGTCTTAACTTACGACTTAATTGTCTTTTTTTCAAGTTATTACATTGTATGTTATTATTATGGGTAACTAAACATTAAGCATTAAAGTTCAGTTTATTTTTTATAACAAATTAAACTTTTGTGACGTGAAACGATGAATGAAACCAAATTTCGTGCTGGGCTACACAAAGTTTCGTATCAAGAATAAAATCCTGAGCCAGGGCACCTTTTCGGGATACTTTTAATTTTTGACCCATTATCAGCCCCGCTATTCTTATAAAGTATATTCTTATAAAAAATCATATTTTTTTTTTCTAGCAAAGTTCAAATAAGACTTAACTAGACAGTCGTAGCATTACATTTATCCATTCATCAACTCATCATACATTCTTATATTTTTAGAATTCTAGATTTCTATAAGGCAAAATTTTGGATTTGTAGCTTTAGCGAATCAAAATAAAAAAGACAAAGAATCTAGGATAGAGGAAGGGTATTTTAAGAATAAAATATCAGGAGAATACTATCATTGATAAAAAAACAATTTTCTCTATTTAATGCAATCATTTATATTTAATGCAAGTGGGATAATGAAATTTTTACTATTTACTTTTAACAGATAACAACAGAGTGCCCAGTAGCTATTGGAACGACATAATACAAACTTCACTTAACTTTGTTTATCCAAGATGTGGAAACAATGAAAAAGAAAGAGCCATTGCTGTTTCTCTGTATCGTCAAATTGAAGGAGATATAGCCAGACGTTTTTTTGGCAATTCGACTCGTCGAAAATGAATTACAAAGAGTTCCTAAGCAGTATCAGATAAATATCAGTATAACCAAACATGAAGGAACACAAACTAATTTGTTTCAAAAGAAATACAGTAACTGAAATAATTTTGTTTAATACTGTAGAACAATGGTAATTTGGGGATCCTATTCGGAAAGTCAGTAGATGTTTTCATGCTTAAATAAATTTTCTTCTTTCATTATTATTATATTTCTTTCTAAGAAAGTAGGATTTTATTACTGTAAAGTAGAAAATAATTACATTTCAATGTTTTATTTATAACTCAGGTTTACTTTAAGGTAACATGAGTCTAAGTTTAACTATTATCAATCGATTGAT
Organism: Morbakka virulenta; assembly: GCA_003991215.1. NCBI lineage: Eukaryota > Metazoa > Cnidaria > Cubozoa > Carybdeida > Carukiidae > Morbakka > Morbakka virulenta. Next base: position 701,487 of record RDPX01000342.1, read on the forward strand.
TCTGGGAATCTGCAATCCAGCATAAAAATCATAAAAACGAGGCAAATATGATAATTTATGTGCATGCATTTTCATAACAACGCTCACGAGTTTATGAAAATGATGAATATCATTAAATGACATATCAATGTTCATACCTCAAGCATCTTTTAGGCAATCGAGCCTTTGGGTAGGTTCTTTGTCCGAGCAATAGCCCATTGTATGTCTTACTTGCAATCAATTAAAATTTGACTGCAGAATGCAGACTATAAATACTACTTTTAAAGTATGTTAAATATGCTTTGTTGATTTCTCATATAATAGAGATCAACTATTCCATAACAACTTGTACAAAGTACTTTTTGTGGTATTAATGTGCATGTTTTGTAAACTATAACCACTAAATCAAGAGCTAAAAATTTACCGCAAGATGATTTAACCATACTTTAACTTCCTGATTGTATCATGACCATATATTGATATTTTTCTTTTTTAACTACTTTACACTGTCTTTTTGCCTATTTCCCTATACTTAAAAGATGTAATTTAACGATATCAATTACAAACGCCCCCAACCAGTTAATTCAGACAAAGTGAAATAAATTTTCATAATTCAATTTATCAATGAAACCAGAGAGAGTACAAACCTCCCTAAAGCACCTACACTATTTGGCAAATATTGCAGTCCCGTATTCATTTGAATAAATTATTTAAATTTATTAAAATTTAGTGCTTATCTTAAGATAATTTTTATGAAAAGAGAGCAACGCCTTGTACTATATTCGAACATGAAATTTTCCTGGTTACTAGACAGGCGTTTTAGAGGAGCCGTGGCTTAATGGTTAGGGCAACTGCACCGTAACCAAGAATTTCGGGTTCAATTCCTCGAGCGGGTGACTTTGGACAATTTACAAAAGAAAAGGCCATCGGTTGGCGTCATGAAGGGTATCCGTCCGAGAAATTCCTCACTGGCAAACCCAAGTCCCTACGAAGGGCACCCTCTGAGCCCCTGTTACTGGGGGGAAATGACATTAAAACCAAAAAAAAAGAATAGACAGGCCTTTTAAATAACTAAACCATAACAACCATGGTTACCAAATGTGTTTTCTTTTATGTTCTCTAGAGTCTGTTGATAAGTAACGTTGTTCTGCACAAACTGTCCAAAACTGGTTAAATTTTCGATTAAGACAAAAAGTTAATCAGTTTTCTTTGTGTTACTATCAACATTTTCTGAAAATTTCATCCAAATGCGTTCATAACTTTCAGAGTTATTTTCACCTAAACACAAATACAGACGAAAAGTTAACTGGGAGATAATTAGTAAAGCACTCGAAAGCCATGTACTTCAAGGAAAATAGCATTTGAAATGAAAAATGCTCCCAAAAAGCTTGCAAATACTTATCTAACTGTATGTATTGCCAAATGCTAAAAGTTCCTTCAAATCTCATGTGTACTATTTGACTTATTAAAATAAATATCAAAAATGCTCGCCGAAAAATCTGTTTTCCTGAAATAACTTGAAAACTATTAAGGAAATATGATAAATTGTAATAATTCTCTTTATAATTCTCTTGATAATACCTTTCTATCGGTACCAAAGGGGTTTGATTAACTGCATTTGGTTGTGTGTGTTTGCAAGAAAATTTATTTGGAACAACTTGGTTATCAGGAGAAGTCTTGTGCATTGCAATTTCATTCTTACTATGATCAAAATATGTTACAACATATTTTTCGTAATTATGGAAAATTTTCCTATGTCTTTCTGGTTTAGTCCAAATAACATTTTTTTACTAACGACCCACCATCAACCACAAATGTTGAGTTACTGAGATTCTTTGTTTCTGTGTCATTTTGTTTGCATATGCACCTTTTGCCATTATTCTCACCTGGCCATCAGAAGAGATGAAAAGAGGATGCACGGCTAATTCGTACTTCACTCCTTTGTGGTATTGCTCATTTAATTCATCCATGCTATAAAATAGACTGCAACAAAGTCCGAAAATTGAAATCAGCATTATTAAATAAATTGTTATGTTATACAACTTCATTATATTGGTCGAATAACTAATGCGACATAGTTACTAACAACTACATATTTATTATGGTACTTTTACATATTTAAAAATAAAACCCCGAGAGATATCAAGCATGCACGTGAGCTTTAACTGTCTATCAAGATAAGGCGGAGTTAGAAGGTCTCTAGCCTCAGATGAGTCATTAAAGATAGAGTCTGGCTTAATAAAATTAATCACATCTCATTACATATATATTGAACAAATCTATACAAGTTATACATGGAGATCTCTTGTTCAATGATACAACATGATATAACACTTCCTTAAAGATTGAAGTGAAGCTCAGGTTACTGAAAATGACTAGAAATTCTTTGCCAACCTATTTATTGTAAAGGTAGACTTCAATTTATAGCAACAAGAAAGAAATGAATGATCAAAGTCTGGAAGTAGCAATGGTTTCATGGGAAATGGAAATTATTCTTTTGTTTAAAGGTGCTGATTTCTCTTTTGTTGACGTATTCCTTTGAGAAATATTTAGAAAGGTTCTGGTATCATGTCAATTCAATCTGCAGCTCTACCGGGATACAGGTGAGAGCCATATACTTCTTTTCTGATGTTATCTCATATAATATAAGCAGCTATTTCTACCACTGCTTTCCTTTCTTAGTCCTTATTTTTATACTTTGTATTTTTCATAAAGTGCTTTATATGTAGAATCCTTAAATCGAACGATGTTTTTTTGCCTTGCACGCTTAAAACAATCGCATCATTCCTCTATTGTTTTTCTAATTTTGCTTTCAGATTTGTCATGTACCCTTAAGCACCTTCCGGATACGAGTCCATATGCTCAAGCTTTCGGGTAGTGAGTATTGGCGTTCATCATTGCAGTGAAGAAAGTCACATAACTTTGAAAATGCTTTTGAATTGACCTCATTTTCAAGTTTGGCTTGTTTTGTATCTCCTGTGGGATGGAATTTGAAATATTTGTCTTCTGCTGCTGCTACTAGATCAATAGCACTTTCTACAAGTTTTAGAACTGTGTTTCCCCTAGAGTCATTTTTTGTGACAACACAGATTTTTTTTATTTTTCAATTTCCAAAGTACTGATTTCAGAAATCGTTTTCCTTCTGCTGATTGGTACTTCTATACAAGTGAATTTTACTTTGCCACAACAAAGGCAGTCATTGTTGGTGTCATAATATATGTCAGCTGTCTAAGCTGCAGCTTACTTGAGAGTTCATCAGCATCAGAAACCCTCTTTCTTTTAAAAGGCTGAATAGTATTCTTTCTGATGTAATTTTTAGGACAGTTACCATGGGCTTTCAATGAATCTAGTTCTTTCAGAGATTTTTCAAGTCCATCACCTCACTTCTGCAGCAAGTGCTTTAAGGCCTTTTAGTGTTACAGATCACACTTACCCTGACGAAAGGTTTTCTTTACATAACAAACACTTTCGTACCCTTCTGAATACACACTTTCCAAGTTAAACCTTCACAAGTTAAAGTAAAATACAGCAATGTTATTTAGATTACATGATATTTTACAATATAAGAAAGTCTGACGAAAATTGGCTGATAAATTAGATTAATTTCTGAGTATTGGCTCAAGATATAATTTACGTTTCTTCTTCCCTGAAACAATAGGCGATCTCCTTGTGTTTAAAAAATCTTACAATGTGATTGGTCAAAACAATGAAACGCGCTAATTTACAAAGTTAACTGAAATTGATTTTCAACTGTGACATGGTAAAACCAAATTTATGTCCATGTGCTCGTTACAAATGACCCACGACAGGAAAACACGATAATCTTAAATAAACTCAACAAAATTATTAGGACAAATGTCTGTATACAGGATGTGGAATAAAATTTAACAAAATTTAATGAGTTAGCTAACCGTCCAACTGCGAATCTCCAATACTTCAATATATTTTCTACTGGAGTCTAATACTTTTTCCTATATTTATTAAATTTAAAGACAAAGGGTAAGTGAACTGTTAACTGTCTCTTACTGATCATTATATATTGTTAGATGATCTTTGATTAGTCGATCAATAAAAGATAGCGTTATAATTATGATAGCTGTTATCTAAGACCAATGTTGACAATCATGGTGGTCATTTGGCAGAGGTAAAATCTTCCTACTATTTTCAAAGGTCCGGAGTCAAGCCTTGTGTTTGTTAAACTTTCCATTAAAATATAACAGATGTATCCATTTGGGGTCAATATGACCCGGTCATTTTAAGAAATTTCAAATATTTACCAAGCAGGTGTTCAGTTCCAGTTCTTGTTGGATATTCCTTGAAGATTATTCTAGTATGGTGGCCCTTCAGACGCATCATAGACACATCAAAGTTAATGTTTTAATTTTTTCGGTCACGACAAACATTTTAATATTTATTATTATAATGTATGAGTCAATAATTCTATACTTTTTGCAACTCTTTAGCTTCTTTTAAAGTTTTTAAAACCATAAGGATTAATGATTTGTCCTGCTGGGGAGCGATGTGAACCAGCAGGCCTATTATCTGAGCAGTTTTCCCGCCAAAATCTGTTCTGTCCTGTACCAGATGGTGGGGGTTCATTAATCCGAATTTTTTTTTACGCACACCCTGGTTTTTAGAGCTATCGCAACAAAACTTGCTGTGGATATGTATTGGTAAAATGCGCAATATTTTTATTAATTATATTCCTCCATATCTCAATTAACTATTGGATAATGAAGTAATTACATCCTTTTTTTTAAACAAAACTTTATTTGAGTAACTAAGTTTAATTCTACTAGAAATATGATTAGTAGCAATCACTCTGCGCAATTCAGAGTTTTACTTGGAACATCATTAATAGCAGCACAAGTATCACATTTCGAGCATCAGTTTGCTTAAGTTTCAAACAAATAAGCAGTGGGAATGTGGGAGGAGAAGGGTCAGATTTGAGGTGGGGGTTTTACATCACATGCTGCCTGAGAAGAGTATCACAATTTCAAAAGAGTGCTGTTGAAACTTTAGGAAAAGATGACACTGGTTAAATAGTGGGAGGTGGTGGGTCAGATACTGTCATACCAAGTTTTAGCTTGAATTCAATTTTGACGACCAATCTAGCCACCTTCATAACTCAGCTGAAGGCCCACCCCATCATGGGTAACTCTAAGCAATATGCCATTCCCATCAGCAGGCCCCGAGTGCGAACCAGCAGAACAACTACCCTCCTGCTAATACCTGATGAAGACTAAGGGGAAAGTGTTAGTAGGAGGATCGAATATTCCTAGTAATAATTATTTTTTGACCAACTTCAAATTTATTTAAAAATTTGGAAACAAGTTAATTTGAAAACTATCGAAGGTAATGGAGGTTTTTTGGTATCCATAGAAAGGTATTTTCAAGATATTCAAAAAGTATCATTACAACGTATCGCATTTTCGTAATAGTTTTAATGTTATTTCAGAGTAAGAGAGTTTTTCGATGGCCATCTTGTGTATTTATCCTAATTATGTAAATATAACAAATACGATTTTAGCGGACTTTTAGTATACGATTTTACATGCACTTGGCTAGCTATATGGAAAAAACAGTTTATTAGGAATTTTTTTCCCCTGTCATGATCAAATTTGTGCTAAAGCTTCTGGACCAATGCACCTTCAGGAGCTCAGTCTTATGCCCTTGTAACTGAGCTATCTCTGCTTGTATTCGTAGCAGAGACATTTTTAAACAACAAACAGCTGAGAAAAGCAAAGCATAATAAATACTGTACAAACTAGAACAAAATTCAGTCGGTGGTCCTGATTAACACCAAAATTTGATCAGTTCCTTGTTTTGGAGGAAATGAAACACTTGGCTTCACACGAACAGTAAAATGGTCAAAAAATCCAACAGAAGGAAAAAACGACCCTGTAAAATGTTCAGGAACAGAAATAAAAAGACATAAAATCTTAAAAAGAAGGACTTTCTGAGTTATAATCAGAAAATATTGCGAGAAAATCAACAAGCTGTAGAAAATCATGGGCAAAAACTTCTCAAATCCTGTTGGTCTTGTAAGAACGAGTTAACCAGGTCATGTGATGAATATTAAAGTCACCAAAGGCAACGATGCTAACAGTGTGATGCTAGTCCAGAGCCTTATCTTTGGATCCTGCTTTAGCCTCAGTAACTGAGCAAGAGTCAAGAGAGAAATATCGGTACAAGTAAAATAGGTAAGAAGTGGATTAAGAGGAGACAATACAAAGCACACAAAAGCCTTATATTTTTATTCAAGTTCTTGTACTCTAACAGCTAGAAAACCACCTCCAGTCTTGAAACCAGCACTAAAAAGATGATCTGAACAATTCAGTCGAAGAAAAGGTTCAAAAGAAGTCAATATTTAGATAGAAGGATCACTAGTTCTGAAGCTATCACTAACACTCGTCTCAAAAAGCTCGAGAAAATGAGTAGAGTCAGAATGTGGGAAATATTTAACAAAAAAGTTCAAACGGAGATATTTAGCATTGCTAAAAGTTGAGAAGAGAGGCTTTCTGATTTAAGAAAAAGGATTCTTTTGGGTCTTTGTAGGGATAGTACTACATTACCTTTAGTCTATAATTTCCGAGGTGGTGGTGGTTTCAGGTAAAAAAAATCTTTGTACCTGCTGACCATTGAAGTTCTTCTGGTTACTGGTCAACATGATTTTGGTTAATACTGTCAAAACGGTTAAAAAATTGAAAATTGAAATAGATTTTCAAAACCATTCCCTGGACCTTCAGCATACCGGTGCTAGTGCCCAGGCGACAGTACCAGCGGTATTTTTATCGAAACATCATGTTAAGGTTGGTTACCAACCAAAGCTAAAGAGGACTTTCTTCCAAAGAAAGAAACTTTAACCCCCGAAGCTGCCCTGATATTTCAAGGTCTTAGAAGCACCTATGTTTACATAAATCATTACCTTTTTACATGATATAATGATTTGAATATATCTACAAAATATGGATAAAGTATCAATTACAACTCGATTAGAATAGCAAAGTTCCTCTTATGCAAGTAGTGTTAGTATAGTCATGCTTTGAGGTTTTTTGTTAGGGTTTTCGAACAGCAATATGTGATCTTCCAAGCGTCAGGTTGCTTTACCTACTCAAGCATCTTTCCAACTTAGTCATATTTTTCTTATACAGTTCAAAAAATGAAATTTTTTAAGCAATCCTTTACTTTTTGTCTTTTTGACACCCAATTCTTACCGAGAGTTTTTAGAAACAACTTATTAAATCCAGAGCCCTTGGCTCAAACACTCCTGTGGTATTTGTCTTACACAGAATGATGTCAAGTCAAGTGAGAGTTCGTGCAGATAGTAGTTTCTAATGAAATATTGCTCCTGATATGAATGTAAGTGCCTGTAATAAGCATTTTTTCAAAATTTATTATCTATATTCCTGTTAACTTGATAAACTACTAACTGACTAAAATTAAAACTCGAAAAGAAATTTAACTTGAAGTTATTGCAAAGACAATCTTGCCAATTAAGGGGTTAGATCTCTGATGGATAAATTGCCTCGTTTCTATGTTTGTTCCTGTAAAATGTATTGGTATTATTAAGTCACTAAGAGATTAGTTCATTTGGTATGTTCCATACTTATCTGAACGGATAGGATCAGATAGCAGTAAAGGGAAATAATTTTTAAATACGTGATTGATATATTTATAATGACTACCCTACTTATTTAGTTAAACTTAAACAATTAAAAATTAAATGAAATTTCAAAAACACTATTATCATCATCATTATTATTGTTATTATTATTGTTATTATATTATTATTATTATTCTCGTGGAACTAAAGACCAGTTATTAATAGACAAAGCCATAATTAGAAACTGTAAAAGAGCAAAAAAAACCTTGCATATGGCGTACATAGATTACAACAAAGCGTACGATATAGTACCCCATTTGTGGCCTATCGAAACACTCAAAATAGTAGGAATAGCAAGTAACATCAGAGAGACATTCGAGAAAAGTATGTTTAACTAGAAGACTGAACTCACTGCTAATGGAGAGCCATTAGGCGAGGTTGAGTTTAAAAGAGGTATTTTTCAGGGTGACTCGCTATCACCCCTTCTTTTTGTAATCGTATTAATTCCGTTGTCTTTGGTTTTACGAAATACCAAACTAGGATATGCCTTTTCTAAGTCAGATGTTACTGTTAACCACCTTCTGTTTATGGATGACTTAAAACTTTATGCTAGATCTGAAAGAGAATTAAACTCGCTCGTCCATACGTTGAGGATAGTCTCTGAAGATACTGGAATGAAGTTTGGATATGATAAATGTAAGACAGTTTTCCTTAATAAGGGTAAAATTGGAAAGGCAAGTGTTATCGAAATGCCGGATGGAGAGAAAATTAGAGAAGTCGAAGAAAGTGGATATAAATACCTGNCATTTATAAAACTAAGATAATTTCGGTGTGTCGAATTTTTCATGAGAAAGATGAGACAGTGTCTCATATTGTTAGCGGTTGTTCTGAATTGCCAAAGAGAAGGTATGTGTTAAGACATGATCTGGTAGCTACCAGGGTTCACTGGGAGCTATGTAAAAAATACAAAATTGATGCGAGCAAGGTTTGGTATGATCATGTTGCGCCTTCTTCTTGCATGTCTAGTACAGGTGTTGAACTTATCTGGAATACACCCATTCTTACTACAACGAAAGTAAAACATTATATACCTGATATCGTAGTCAAAACAAGTAGTAAATGAATTGTTATTGATATAGCTGTTCCAAAAGATCATCGAGTGAGAGAAAAACATCCCGAAAAAATTCAAAAATACATTGACCTAGCTGGTGTCATTCGTGTAGAGCAGAAAGTTGAGACTTCAATAGTCCCGATAATTGTCGGGGCTCTTGGAACGATTCCATTCGAACTTGAAAAGTATTTGAAAGAATTAGACTTTCTTGATATAAGCGGTAGTATACAAATATCAGCAATCACAAGTACTGCCAGAATTTTGAGAGTTGTTTTGAACCTCTAAGATTATGGAATAATCCAAGACTCAAATCGAACTTACACGCCCAGTAAATTGGAGATCTTTTTTGAAGAAGAAAAAAATAATAATAATAATAATTATTATAATTATTATTATTATTACTGTTATAATGTTTAATATGTTTTCTCACAAAATTTTAGTTTTCACTTGCTTCGGTTGTTATTGGGTTTTTGGTGTGATCCCAGATAGCTACCTGCTAACTAAGGAATCAAAACCCTTTCACCTGTAGTTTTAATGCTCTGGGACCCGCAGTAAGATTCGGGCTGTACCTAACAGTGCTATTTTCTGGGCATGTTCTAGACCCATCTTTATTCCAATTTGTTTAACAAAGTTTTTAAAGTTTTTCGAGCCAGTTCCCAACGCAGCCACGATCACAGGGATAATTTCAATCTTCTTCATTTTCCGAGCAATCTCATCTTTCAGAGGTCTGTACTTATCAACTTTCTCCTGTTCTTTTTCTGGCACCCTCACCTCTCCGGGTATTGCGACATCTACAGTATAACTTTTGTCTGTTTTTATTCTTATCTATTACAACGATATCTGGTTTTCTTCCAATCACTGTTCTATCACATTGTATTACAAAATCCCACATTTTCTTACATGACTCATTCTCCATCACTCCCTGGAGTTTATGTTCATACCATTTCGTTTCCGCTTCAAGATCAAACTTTTTACATAATTTCCAGTGTATATTTTTGCAAACATTATTATGGCGCTTTAGATATTCTTTTCTTGTCAATACAGTACACTCACTAATTATATGGTAAACAGTTTCATTTCTCTCATCACACATCCTGCAAAAAGGCGATTCTCTAGTCCTATCGGTACACCCTTTCAAATGACACGACTTTTGCCATTTCCAAGAATTTTCAACATCCTTTCCCTCCAACTCTCTAACAAATTGCCCAAACGTTTTCTTCTCTTTCCAGGGATTCAGACTGGTATTTTCCTCTTTTCGTATTGTCTGTAGGATTTAAGAAACTATCAGTCTGGACTATCCCATTCCTTTTGACAGCATTTAACAGTGGCTCGGTTTGCTGTTCGACATACCAACCAGAGTTGTTTTCTTCAGTTCTGACAGATCCTTTGCAGCCTATTAATCCTCTTCCTCATTTACTCCTGGAAACATACAGTCGATCTTTGTCACTTTTTGGATGAAATTCTTTATTGATGGTCAGTAATTTTCTTGTTTTCCAGTTCATTTCATCTAACTAATTTACTAGCCAATCCAGAATTCCTGCTCCATATCTCAATAGCGAAACCGCCCAGGTATTAACTGCCCAGTTTTGTTTCTTCCATGAAGGTTACTCTTGCAAACTAACCTCAACCTTCTAAAATATTCCTGTTTGAAACTTTCAATAACGTCTTTTTGTATAATTCCGTCAAATTCAAAGACTCCAAGATATTTATATCCACTTTGATTAATTATCTCGATTGTTTCTCCTGTTGGCAGTGATATTCCATTACTTCTACTTCTGTCAACTGATCCTCTATGCCTGATCAACACTACTAATTTTTTAATACCAAATTCCATTTTGATGTCATTACTAAATATTTGGAGTGTAGAGATTTTTAATGTTTTCAATATCCACGAGGTGGAATCATATCCTAAGCCTCCTTGTAGTCTATCCAGGTCATTCCTAAATTGATATGTCTTTCTTTGCAATCACGTATTATCGTTTTATTAAAAAGCAAATATTCTTTCGTCCCCGTTCTTTTTCTTCTGTATCCTTTTCGCTCGGTGGATAATGTATTATTCATCTCCAGGAAATTGTTCAACGAATTTGATACTATACCTGTGAGGAGTTTCCACATTAGTGGTAGACACATAACTGGATGATAATTGTCCACTTCTATACCTTTAGCACAATCTTTCTGGCACAAGACAGTTTTTCCAGTGGCCATCCACTTCGGGATTTCAGTTCCGTTAATTATGAGATCATTTATTTGTTCTGCTAATCTCATTTCATGTCTTCAGAGATGTCACATTACATATTACTCTTTAACTACCTTTTCTCTATAAACATTTCAGAAAAAGGACAAATATTGATACCTCTTGGTCTTTGACTCAATCAGTCAACGATAAAATAATTTAAAGATGTGCACCTCAGATAATTCATCAGGTTAATGTGGGGTCAGGTTGGAGGTATTTGACAAGTATTTCATTGCAATGCATGCAAAATTATCCTGAAATATAAATTTATTACATTGCAATAACTCTTAACTTGGACATACACAAATGGACTCAAAATCCTTTCACTTGAGTATTGGTAACAACTACAAATTCTAGGTCTTTGGTCACGGACGTTGAGCAAGGACGAAATGTTAATTTTTACTGAAAAGATGTACTAGCATACTCTAACAAACCTTCAGTATGCCCCTGAAGTTACACTACAAAGCGTAATTTGGACCTTGTTTCTGTCCAGTTTTAGTTCAAATATAGTATGATTGTTTCCAAAAATGTATGATATAGGTTAAAAATTGACTTCAAGCGAAATGTAAAACCACCAAACTCGTCAACTTTTTCAGACAAAAAGCATAAGTCAAAGATATATTCAAATATTATTTCAGGCTTAAATGATAAATTTGCTCCCTATGCTGTACTTTAAGAAATAGAAAACCAGCGTTTTCAATGCTAAGACTGAATGATATGAAGAAGTTGGGAGAAAAAAAAGAGAAAGACCTACAAATAAAAAAGAATGCACGAAGGAATGAATGATATGAAGAAGTTGGGAGAAAAAAAAGAGAATGACCTACAACCAAAAAAGAATGCACGAAGGAATGAATGATATGAAGAAATTGGGAGAAAAAAAAGAGAAAGAGCTACAACCAAAAAAGAGTGCACGAAGGGCAAAACTCTCTCTTGCACCCTTACTTTTTTATTACGGTCAACCATACCTGGACCTTTTTTTCGATGGGTTGCATGTCAAGTGAAGGTGTGACGAACGGTTCTCTTCTCTTATCAAAGTTATTTGTTACCAGGCTCTTTTGATTGCCTTAATATGCAATTCCTCTTTCAAAATGAGATCTGGGACAAAGTCCAAAAAGCTAAATCTTGACAAGATATGACACCTCATTATTTCAAGGTATTAAAAACTCAACATGAATATCACGACCTCTCTTGCAAGACAAGCCTTTTTCTGCCAGGTTAGGTGGTAACTAAAAAATTTAATACGTTTTTCATTAGTAACAGTTTTTGGAGTAAATCTCATGTCATTTCGGGGTGGCATTGAAAAACTTGTTTATTAATAAAGTAAGTCTAATAAAGAGAGTATCTAATAAAAGCATACCCAAATCGAACTATTCTGTAAATTTGAGAGGAAAAAAAATTAAATGATGCATTGACTTATGTCTTTAATTGCTGGGCAAGGTTATTAAAATAGTAGGTTTTCCTTCGTAATGGTCCCATCAACGAATCCAATAAAAACACTCGTGTAATTGCTTCTTTTACCTTTATATTTTACTTCTAGTTTCGATCTTTCGTTTTTTCCTAGAGTAAGAGGTTCCTTGTGAATCGCGTGATTACCTTATGCAAACCTCAGCCAAAAGAAATACGCAAACCCATGAAGTGGTTCCCCCATACAATTACACGCTCCGTTGGTAATCTGGTAAAAAAAGTCAGTTAACATACGAAGAGATTAAGGTATTCAAGACGAAAACTGAGTTCTTTTTTAGGTTTGATTTTCTTGTTACTAAAAAAAAGGACATTAGCGTTGACATCACATAATAAGGAGGATACTAGTATTAGTACTGAGGAAGGTCTTGTATGCATGCCATGCCTTAATATAAAAGCCATAAATCGTTTGTGAGACATCAATGTTTGTTGTGTTCACGGAAGAAAGAGTACATCAATGGATTAAAGACTTGGTGATAAATCTCTGAAGTAGAGTGTAAAGCAAATAACTTTGGTGTGTCACGTTTTGATTAACGAATAAAGGAAACAACGAAATCGTTCAAAATTAATTTTAAACCTTTTTTTTAACCTTTTTGAGAAAAGTGGTTATTTATTGAATACATTGAATACCTCTTTATAATACTCCAAGTGTGTATTTTCCACCACCTAATAACGACATTCATTGATTGGTCTTTCTTACTTACAGTTAACAGTCTACCATTCCTTGTCTTGGAAGACCGAAAATTTGATGTTTGTCAGTATTCATTCAGTTGCATTACAAATTAATTCCTTATTCTGATGTATGCATGCATTTAACAAGAACAACCTGGATACAACATCAACTCTTCAAAATTTCACACAATGATCGGCAAATACACACAGTGACCATATTCCACACAACAAGTTTATTAGTTGCCTAAAGTAGTTCTAATTGAGTGCGTGTGTGTGTATGTGTGTATGTGTGTGTGTGTTGTGTGTAAAGGAATTGTCTATAGTAGCATCTATTGATTTTTTGTGCGTCTAAAGGTGTTAACCAAATGATAATGATTTGCAGGGAAAGGCTATTTTCTTATTCTTAATGATGAAACTGTATCCTATCACTTTTTGAAACTTTGTCAAAGTAGATTTACATGACATGACATGGCAGTCACGTCTTTTTGAGGTGTTCCATACAAGGGAAAATAGGATTGTTATATGAAACTCATGCGTGTCAAACGACAACAAGGATTTTATAGAAATCTGCGAGGTGAGAGTGGGTATTCAGGATAGCACTCTGGATAGGAGTAATATTTCTTCCAAAAACTGCAAATGTTAAAACATGCAGTTCTTTTGTCAAGTTCGTTTCCTAACGATCAGGCTGAATTAGATTTTGTGCTGATACTTAGCTGAATAGTACTTCAACATTTCTTGCGACAGAAATACGTTTCATATCATAGATTTAACGAAGACTGCAGCGACAAAAATATATAATTCAAAAATAATACAAATTGTATAAAATCATATTTTCCTAGTTTGGTTTACGCTTTGCATACTGTTACCTTTCTAATAGGTTACTTGGCATTTATTATGGCAGTAACAGAGTCCATCTTCTTCAGAATTGTCGATCATTATTTCTAATCTAGTGGTACTCAAGAGTAGTGATACAATCAGGCCTGGAATAGTCTGTATGTTCTGAGCTTATTTTGTTATTGTATGATAACGTTCAGTCACAGTATAAGTAAATGGAGCAATGTCAACAGAGAATAGCAAGTGCATTGACCAACCTAAATTTTCACAAGAAAAATCTAATACCATAAAATAATTAAACCATTTTTCAAGTCATATTATTGCGTAATAAAAAGACTGATAAAAAGCACAGATTAGCAGAGTAGCGCCAAGTAACATCCTGACGTTGGAAAAAAAGAAAAATGAGGAATAAAGAAAAAGAGGGGAGGAAAAAGGGAGGAAAAGAGGAGGGAAAATGAGAAAAATAATTCACTTTATATTTCATTCATTCCAAAAATGTAAGTTCTTCAGAATACTTAATGCTTCCTCCATTTTCAATTTGCAAATTGTCAAGCAAACATACTTGAAATCATGCTTAGTAACCAAAACATTGATCTTCAACACGAAAGACAAGTTACTCTTAGGGACAAAGTGATTAAGAACAACTTATTGCACACGTTCCTGACATATAGCGCATTGTAGTATCGATTTAAGATCATTCAATTCTGTAGTGTACAATTATAATTTGTTAATACCGAGACCACTAACTGACCATACCTTCATTAATTTAGACTCGTTTAAATAATATAAGGCAACAATCAAGGTCTGATAAGTATGGTTTCAATAAGTGGGCGTTTGCATTTACAATGAATACTAAGAAATAAACATCCTTAAACAACACTAATTGAAGTATAGCTATGTATTTCCCAGGTTCGAGTTTCCATTAGAGATGCATCATAGTCAAAAAAAATTTATGTGTCGTAATTTCTGAGCGCTATTCTGCCAGTCTGTGATTTTCATCCATTCTTTTCCTAAGATATGTTCTTTCAGCAAACCTTTGACCCATCACATCGTCATTTCTTTTCAGGGTATTATCAGCTACTCTTTCCTTGCACATCCGGCATAAGTTTGGTATCAAATTTGCGCACATCTAAACAGACCAAAAAGAAGAATTATCAATTGGTATGAAAAAAAATTATTTCTATATGTGTGTTTATGTGTTTTTATTGTATGAAATAAAATATCGTGTATGAACAGTAGGATGTATGACAATAAATCGAGAAGATATCTCTTTTGCAAAGACTAGTGAAATCAAATCTACCAATGGATCTTAAAGAATAGTGTAATGGACATTTTCATTTGAAAAAAGCCCCGCTCGATTGCCATTTATGCATATCTTATCAGTAGTTTTTATAAATATGCCCTTGGTTTATCGTTGCTATTTTAATTTTCAGTCGTCCTTAATGTGACTTTTGTTTCGTTTCAAACAATCTTGTGGAGCGGCAGTTTTTCTCAAATATTTTTTATTTCTTGCATTTTCAATGAATTCCTTTTCAAGTAATCAAACGACATTTCAATTAGTGCCATTAATAACTAATAAAGAAAAATTATGGTAATAATGCCTTGTAAATGTTTTGTTTAATTATTAGTCCCTTTTATTTCAAGATATTTTTTCTGTTTAGAAAAAAAGTTTGTGGATATTTTTTGAATTAATATGGGGATAAATTGGGAACTGCAAGTTTAAAATATTTACTTTATTTTTCAAAAAGTGGAAACTGATAGAGCAATGATAATCTCTATCCCATTTCTATAAGTATTCCCATGGATGTAGTCAGAAACTTTACTTCCTTGTACAAGCCTTAAAGAACGTCCATAGAGTTATACGTTGTTGGTTGAAGTATAAATCATTCTCTCTTGAGATTGATAAGTGCAGGATTTCTAATTGCAAAGTGAATTTCTTTCCTTGCATTATTTCTCGCTGAATGTCATTTCCATTTTCTTTTTTACTTGTGATTGTAACTGTTTCTGTTTGGGTTTTTTTCTGTTGGTTTTCTTTATCTTTAGTAATGAAGAACCACAAAAGGCATAAAGTCTATCAAGTATTCACTAATGTAAGAAAAAAAGGTGAAGAGTCTAAAGTCAACAGATTAGAGTTGACCTCAGACTTAAAAACATCCAATTCAAGTGATGAAGAAGCTCTCAGCTATCAAAGAGTTCCACAACCTAGCTGTCCGTGGAAAAAAAATTCATAGAAATATTTTATACAACAAGGAGCAACAACTAGATAAGAATAAAGACGTTGAGAGGAACGAGTCATGCGGGATGCAACAAAACTGAGCTGGTCTAAACGAGGAAAGCTCATAAACATTTCACGTGATAATATAAATAGAAAAGACTATGACGCTACGCTACATTTCGTCGATGGGACAAAGATTAAAGAGTAGCAACAAGGTTTGGATCCATCAAGTTACAAATATGTCTCTGAACTCAAGAATATCTAAATGAGATGAGAGAGCACCTACCCAGATGCGACAACAGTATTTTATGGAGCGACGGGTGGTAGACTTAAAAAGACACAAGATGGTCTCTGGCGTTTGGTATTATTTCTCTTCATACAAAGAACCAACTTTTTCAGAAACAGACTTACCAACAGATTGATAAGAATCCCAGAAAAATCTGAAGAAAACGACAAACCAAGCAATCTCATAGATGAGTGTTTCCCAAGGAGAAATGCTCTTCTATGAGGATAAAGCACAATTTAACATAACTAAAAAGAATCAGAAGTCCAAATAAAATCACATTTAATTTGGCGAGTGTTTTACTTTTAATTTTTTTTAAAAGTATTTAAATTTAAAAGTATTTTAAATTTTTTTAATTTTTACTTTTAGTTTTAATTTTTTTACTTTTATTTTGTTTATTTTCGAGTGTTTTACTGGTACAAAAAACCAAAGTTGGACACAAAACTCGAGAGAAATCTTATCAGTGAAGATAGCCAAACTACTCATAAAATCTAAAAACGCTATTTAAAGAAAAATGTCCATATTGTTAGGCAATACAGTTTGAAGTATGAAAACGTACGTAAGCAATACCAATCATTCTTAAGATGGTAACTGACGTTTTCTTAGTTCTGGTCTGTTTATTAGTAGCAAATTAGTCATTAAAAACAAAAATTTATTATTTTCATGACATTAAATAATTTTAAAAGGACATGCAAGTTTTATTTTCGCTAAAAAAAGAGAAGTTCTTTCGTGTTTTTCATACATGAAATTTCTCTCGCAATGTCTGGCATTGATTATTCCAAATCCGACTTAGTTCCCTGAGATACATAACTCTTTTAAGATGCATTATTAACATAAATATTATTCTAGATAGACTCGATCTTAAAGTGGATGGGTCAATAATATTAACCCATAAGGCTATAGCTTTCTCAAAAGTATCCTTACTTGCTTACTCCTTTGTAACGATCTACATAAGACTGGCCACAATGAGACCAGCAAATATTTAAAATGGATAAAGTAATACTAACTTTTATTTCATCAAATATCTTTTCAGGGATAAAGTGCTTTTACAACAAAGCAATACAAAAATTTGCATTCTCATTTTACTTTTTCAAATATTTCACTAGTCATTTTCAGTCAAAGGTTACCAGTGGAGCCGGGGAGGCAGTCAAAACATATGAAATAATAATGCATCTTAAATTAACAAAAAAATAGGATATACTACAAAATAATTTTATATTTATGGTATATAAAGAGTCCTGGATAACATTATTTGTTGTACAGTGCTCAATACATGACTGCAGAGCATGAAAACTAATACAATAAGGAGAAAAAGGTCAAAAGACTTCACCCTTCATCTGGACAAGACTGTTTCGTGATATGAACCACTCTGTAGAAGGTGTACAGATGTACAGATCTCTGTTACGACATCTTCGGAAGAGTGATAAACATTACGAAACAGGCTTGTCGAGATACAGGGTGTAGTCTTTTGACCTTTTTTCTCTTTATTGTATTATTTATATTGTACATTTATACAAACATATTTTTTTTTCTATATTAGAAAACTAGTAGTAGTAGTAGTAAATTTTTTTTATCTAATAAAACCACCCCAAAAAATGTAATAAGCAGTTGGCTTTGGATTATTTTATAATATAAACTTACGTGTGACATCCCGAGAGCTTTCATGCATGAAAACTACATCAAATATTCTCAAAATAGAAGACCACTTTACTTTATTTAAATAACATGGTCTTTTATTTTGAGTATATTATACTATGGTTAATCCTATTGCAACATACATCAAATACGTTTGAAATTGAAAAGGTAAGTTCTATTTTCCTGGTTCTAAATTTTATCTTCAGCCCAACAGAGATAAAACAGGAATCAAATTTGTGATTGCTCTGTTGTTACTTACCTTGACTAGGTTTTCCTCTGGATATGATCTCTTTCTTCCATGAATGACATTTCCTCCTATAGCCATCGAAGAAACGTCGAAAACAAACAACATCAAAACAGCCACTGCAACAAGTTGTAAGCAACGTATGCTTGCCATTTTCACTTTGAATAGATCTCTGTTACAACAGATCTAGCTTACTGACTATCGTTGAATTTACACAGAATGGGTCCCCTTGGATGACTTTTGTTCTCTACAATGAGTATCAGTGTGGTGAGAGAATAAGATTCCGGTCGTATTTAATCGATTTAGGAGATGCTTTGAAGGGTATCCTAGCTGCTCTCTTATCTACCGACAGACAAGAAAACCCATGTGACTGATTAGAGATCTAAAAAAGATAAACAGTTTACTAGTATTTACATCCTTCATGTTAAGAAAACCCACCTACCTTTCTTGTTAAACAATAAACATATTGCAACGCCTTTAGTAAAGTAACCCCCACTAGTTGCTATATTTTAATAGCGAATATGCTGAGTAGATTATTATCAGAATTCTTCTTGTAATGCACTGTACGAAACAACTAAATTGACAAAAAAGAAAAATTTTCAAATCTGGACGGTATTTTTGTGAAAAGAAAAGAGACACAAATAGTTCCATAAATGTTAGGCAAGCTTGGTTACAATTTTTAACTGGCGGATTGCCGAACGCATGCAAACTGTACAATTCGTGACCTCTGGGTTACCCAATATCAGCTTTGTAGGCTAGCATTGTTAAAAATATAATGATTTGATTTCTATAGCACCAAGCGGTGATATAAAAGTCAGTACATTTGGTTCGAAGAATGGCAAAAATACTTCACCTATTTTTAGGTTACACTGAATCTTTTTCGGAGTATTTTGGATTATCATATTAAGATGACACAAAACTTAATGCAAATCCTAAGGAAAGAAACCATATGCTAGAAAGAGCACTTTTTGTTAACAAGAGTCATGAAGTTATGAACTAGAATATTGAAGTCATATTGTGCTGTGACCCATGTTTGTTGGAATGTTATTTTAAGAAAAAATTATAAATCATTAAAAGATTTTGGTGTGTATTTTGTAATTCCCTAAACTTTGATGAAAACAAAATTGTTACTGAATTATTTAAAATCAAATTTCCATGAAATTCTATATTTTATCATAATACTTCACGTGTAGTTAAAATGCAGATTGAGGAAGAAATAAAATACATTGCATTTTGCATACTATTTTTTACCTGAATTAAAAAGTAATACAGTAGGCCTGTAGGGCATGATTGAGTAATGAACAAGCTAATAGTATGTTATCGTACCATAATATTACATAAGGCCAGGATAGAATCGTAATTTAATTGATTTTCTCAAGAATTATAGCCTAGTTTAGAAGTTCATTTAATTATTTTAGTTGTATTTTAACCAAATGCCAAACGTTGACAATTTATGGGGGGAGGGGGTATTTTAGGACCATACAAGGCATAATACCACTAAGTGTATGGATCTGTGAAGAAAAGACAGAAAAAATAAAACAAAGAAAGAAAATAAAAGGTTAAGTTAAGAGGAAAGATTCAACATTAGACTTAGAAGGGTCTTTGGTGTCATTCGACCCTTTCTCTCAGATAGTGAAATGCGTTTAACATAGTACTAAATTACACCAAATAAATATTCCATAAATGCTGGCCTGGATTCATTTCTGGCCAAACCCTTTTTCCTTGTACGTGACCCTCCTGGAAACTTTCTAAAATTTATCAATATTTATTCTAATGATACCATCTTGTACTTTGGCGTTGGTTACAAATTCAACTCAGCAGGAGCAAGTCAAATTTGCAGACGTGGCAGAGTTTCAGATTTTCAGGCTGTTTGAGAATGGGAACGAAAATGGCTGCCTTTTTCATTAAATCAATAGATCGATAATTTAGTTAATCAATAAATAAATCAATAAATAGATAATAGAATCACTGAATCAATCAATCGACATATTAATCAATAAATCAATAAAATATATGCAAAACACGCTTTGTATCCTAAGTCCTCCCAACTCAGAAGGAATTGGTCATACTTGGTTGCAAACAAGTCAGCCTGTAAAAATGTCATATCCTCCTCCTTCTCATGTGCCGTGTCCTTGCAGAACGTAGGCGGTCATGCTTCTCCACAGGATCCTATTCTTGGTCTTCTCCAGCATTTTCTTCTCCCTGACTCCATATATATGGAATATTTATATGACTCCATATATGGAATCAAATACAGTCAAATTCCAAGTGTGCTAGGCAAAATACAAGCATTTATTCAAGTGAAATCTTGAAATTAAAATAAAAACATGATAAAATACAAACACTGACCTGGTCGATTATCAACCATAAAAAACCTCCAAAAATGTGGTAACTAAGTTTGCAAGAAAAAGTAAAATGATGACTTTCTCAAACAAAAGTGTAACGTTGGGTGCAAAGATATTTGCATGGTAGCAAAATGCTCCAACGGGAATATGTTTTTACGCTAGATAATGTCAATTATTACTTTTAATCCAAGTTTTCCTTTTACAATTTTTTTAATTTTTGATTTAGCTGACGGAT
The DNA here is from genome assembly GCA_003991215.1 of Morbakka virulenta. NCBI lineage: Eukaryota > Metazoa > Cnidaria > Cubozoa > Carybdeida > Carukiidae > Morbakka > Morbakka virulenta. Next base: position 722,340 of record RDPX01000342.1, read on the forward strand.
TGTCTGAAAATCAAACTCACGAGTTATATTTTTGACGTAATCTTACCTTTGGAATTATTATCACGATATTTATTCCAATTGGAGTGGCCCTACTATTATTATTATTAATAATTATTATAATTAATTATTATTATTAATTATTAATAATTATTATTATTATTATTATTATTATTATTATTATTATTATTATTATTACTATTATTATTCCGAGCGAGCGAGGACAGTCAAAATTTGCTTATGTGCTGTGCCGTTAGCCCATGAAATTTTCACCCTTAGTTCCACTCGAGGTTCCTAAAAGGTACTTGTAGTTGTCTGACTGGACATAAATTAAAATTTTGTTATGAAATATCACGCTTCTAAGCAAACTTGTCCTTCAGTAGCAAAACAGTTTACTTAATGACTTTTGCCAAGCGTCCGTAGTCAAAAAGTGGCATTTTTTCAAAATAATTATTGGTCTAATGTTGAACCCATCTGCTAATTTTCAAAAGTGCGCGATTTTACTGAAGCTTTGTTTCTGTTTTGAACGACGCAATTTTAGTGCCAAAAAGAGAAGTTTGTCTTTCCAAATCCAAATTTTCAAGTTTTTCAAAATACCTCAACACAACAACAATGTGACAAATCTTTGAAGGTAAGTCTTTCAGCTTTTCTTCAATGATCCCGGCGATTACGTCATGCACAGCAAATTCAAATTTGAAATCTGACACGGCACTTTCAAATTTGTGTGACACCAGATGGTTCTTTTCTTTCTAAACGGCGTGATGACGCTAACTTAAGTGTGATAATGCTGAACATTACATTACAGCACATTTATCTTTTGGATGATGCTTGCTTGCTCACTCGACATCTTCCATACTTTCAGTGTGGACATCTGTTTCCTGGCTGTAATTATTTCGACCAAAATTAACTTATTGTTTAAACCTTTTGTATCACAAAAATCAAATATTTACACAAAATTTACTGCCTTTATAGCTACCAGAGATTCTAATACCTTGCAGAAAAAGACAGACAATTATGTAAGACCAACTTGTCTCATTAATGAAATAGCGGCTTCTGAATATAGTACTACCTTGTATGTTACATCTGCATGGTGGTGAAAGTGATACAAAGTGTTCTAAACTCAGTAAACTACAGCTTCTTGGGTATGTAACATCTGCATAGGTAAGTAAAAGTATGCTGCCGCTTGAAACTCATGTTCACTCCTTCAAAGAAATGAAAGTAACCAATTAGTTTTAGTTAAGCTCACTGTAACGAGAACTCTGCCATAGTCTGTCCCAAGCCAGGTTGAGAAAAGAGGAGAGTTGGGTGTAAGGCTAGTAACCCTGTAAATAACATGCTACCACATAAACAGTGTGAGGTGTCCAATTTGGTCGACGAACAAGGCCCTTAAAGAGCAATACCCCATCTACCGATCCAAGTATGACAAGTGTAGATGAAACCCGAGAGGAACTCTAACCTTCGAGAGTTAGAGTTTTCAGCGCCAAACATATAAAACGAGTGAGAAAGTGAAGCGTACGAGAGTGGAAGGTTAGCACAGTTTTTGGGGGAGCTGAAAATATACAGGCTTGATGTGTTAGGGATGAGCGAAATGCGGTGGACCGGACCAGGAAAGATGGCAAGTGAAAATACCATAGTGCTTTACTCCCGTGAAATTGAAGATTATGCGAAAGGCTAAACGAAGACAGTAAATAGGCAAGGTGAATACTTCAACATACTGTCAGGCGTCGAAGCAAGATTTGAACAGAAGGCAATTTTTTAACTATTTTTATCAGTTTTACTGTTGGACTCCATCGAAAAATTTATCCCTTTGGATTTTTCAATGGCAGGAGGTCATTAGACATTTCGTATCTTCTGAAAAACTCATTTACCTGTTTTGTCTCCTGCTAATTTTTGATGGTCCTCAGCTAGAAATCGTTTGGAAGAAGCTTCTTTGAAAGTTCAAGAAAACCTGTCCCCAGTCACATCTCAATTTTTGCTGACCCCAAAACATGCTGAGCATGGCTTGTTAAATTCCTCACTAGGAAAAGTAACTATTCATTTTTAAACTTACCTACAGAAAAAAAAATTAATAGAAAACTGCTTGAAAATGTGAAACGTGCTTTAGAGAACAAAGCTATTAATTATAAAAACTCTGGTACTTGATAAACGTCGCGTTGGCATTTAAAATATTAATGTTTTGAGACTCCCCAACACAATGTTTTGGGGTCTAATGATATCTATATTTACGAAAGAAGCTGCCTATATGGATGTAACCAAAGGGGCTCAAAAGGGACCAAAATGTGGCCGTGTAGCTCATTCTGAAAGACTGAGACATAAAATCAAGGAATAGTTTAACCAGATAACATAGAGAGGTTAACCGTGAACTCGATTACTTTGTTACCCTGGCCTTCACATTTACAATGTTTGGAGCTTTTTTTGTGTGATATGGCGGTTTCCAGGGGGTGAAAAAGGAGTCAGGTGGGCCTGTTTTTTGAACATCTACAATCCAAAAATGTTCGTAACAAATGCTGGTAAGCCCAGAAGAAGAATTCTTCTTCTGGACGGTTAAGCAGCCTCCAAAATATGGGATCTGATTACATCAAGTTTTTATTAAAAATTTACGTATCATCATGAAAGCAATCGTTAAATGCTACTCTGTCACTTAGTTAGACTCCCAGGTTGGTGTCATCCACCTCTGCAAGTTAAATATTAGAAAGAAATCTAGATGTTTCTAAAATAAAAAGTATCTAATTGCATCTTGGAAATACTAGCCCTAATTAGTTTATTTTATTTCCATGTCATACTTATTAAATAGGTCAATTATCTCTGACAATATCAACACAAATTCAGGTTTCTCCTTGTTTTCAGCGACAGGAAGGGCAAGCTGTCAATGCGTGACAGTTGATACATCACGCAATTCTCGATATTTCTTCGATTCTTGATTCTCAATTTGACACCAAAATGGGGGCAAGTTGACCAAAATGGAACTAATATTTTTATCAATATTTCGATAATTGGTACGTTTTAAGCAGGAAGAAGAAAAACGTCTCTAGTAAGTCAGAATTTTTTAATACAAGGAACATAACCGAGTATCTTATTAAATCCTTGAATGTTCTGTAAAAGATTTACAGGTAGATTTGTGTAATGCACAGTAAACAGATTTGAAAGCTCCAGCTTGTTAAATCGTATCATCTTAATATAAAGACTGACTGTAAGAATATTTTGCATGATGAGAATATGCTTGCCAGTAAACATAAAAAAATATTGTTGGTACCTTGCATTGTTAAACTGAAGAAATTTAATGTAACCTCAAAGAATAAATTAAAGCTCAGGCTTGCTGAATTTTATCTTCGTGATATAAAAAGTAGCTGTAAAATAATTTTTCATGTTAACATTAAGCTTGTCAGTATACACCAAAAAATTATTGTTGGTGCCTTGTGCGTATAAATTAAATTATTAAGACTGAATAGGGAGGATTCTTAAAGTCAACAGAGAAGGCACAAAAAACGTGCGCAGAACTCAAAGTTAGTTTTCAAAGATATCGATCAAATACTACAGGCGCAGGAAGAAAGTGGAAAAACTGACGTCAGTACTGACTTTCATCATTCTTTAACATGAAATGATATCAAGATCAATATAAAACCTATTAGATCCCCATCTAATCCAGATATGGAAGTCAACATGCTTCCTTGAGACAGTTATTCATCTTTGTTTTAAATGTAACAATGTGTCCTGACACATCAAGGAAAACATCATGATTGTAAACAGCCTTTTACTCAATCCAATCTTTTTCACGTACTTTATAATGTATTGATTAAAGACCAAAATTGTGAGCTGAACTTTGCACTGATTGATGCTATCGCTAAAAATGCGTAAGCATCTGGAGCAAATCCCCAACTTCTTCGCAAATTCTGATCAAACAGGAACGAATGTGTGTGCACCATCATTAGCTAACATTGAGAAATTCCATACCATTTTTTCTTTCTTGAATTAAATGTATATTTTGTGTCATTTTCAGTTGTCGTTGTCGTTTTTGATGTAATCAAAGCAAAACTGACTTCTTTAATATTTTAATACCCAAGCGCACAAAGAGTACCTATTAAAAATAGTTACTAAAACAACTGACCTACCCAAGTAAAAGAAATCATACCAGATAAGAATTAAATTTCAAAATTAATTTAGAAAAATATATTATCTTTCATTCCTGTTTTAGGCCACTCATTTATATTGCTCGATAATATGATTGCTTTCAAGTGTTCACAGCTCTCCCTCTTTAACTTTTGAATTGCAATTGGTATGGGGAAATTGTACCAGGCTCAAACCAGTACACAGTATTGTTTTTAAATCGATCACTGCATTTCGATTTAACGAGCTTGTCTGCTCCCTTTTTAAGAACGTAAGAGTCCCTCGAGGTACAACGGTGAATTGCAAGGTTGCCAAATTTAAGCTTTGCTCCTTTCTTTTTAAACCGTAAAATCTGGTTAGTATGCTTTGTTGCCACAGTCATCTGTTCAACAGTCGTTTTCCTCATTCAAGAGGATACTGTAAATGTGAATGTCTAGGTTGTTCATTGGCAAAAAAATTAAATAATTAGTTAATTAAGTTACTTTATAGTCTTTTTATCATGAGAATGAGATCTTTGATAGACTATAATAGGCAATGAATCTTTTTTCAAGCAGTCTTACAACAAAATTTTCCTGTCGATATTTGTAGAGGAAACAGCATATGAAATTGGGAAAAGAAACCCGTAAATTAAATCAACTTTTAAAATTGCATGTGCTATTTTTTTCTCTTGAAGGATATTACAGGAATTACTATTTAATTTAAATCTTCATCAAAACATGGTGCATATCACTTCATATACCAGTCAGGTAGGGGGTAAGAAATTTGGCACTGGCTTCAGAAAGAGCACCAAAGGAATTTACTCAGCCTAACTCTCCCTCTTCTGCTAATGAAACTAGTAATACTTGATGAAGAGCTTTTCAGGTAAAGTCCATGGGTTAACACTGCCTTATCTTGGCCTCATGTNATATGAAATTGGGAAAAGAAACCCGTAAATTAAATCAACTTTTAAAATTACATGTGCTATTTTTTCTCTTGAAAGATATTACAGGAATTACTATTTAATTTAAATCTTCATCAAAACATGGTGCATATCACTTCATATACCAGTCAGGTAGGGGGGAAGAAATTTGGCACTGGCTTCAGAAAGAGCACCAAAGGAATTTACTCAGCCTAACTCTCCCTCTTCTGCTAATGAAACTAGTAATACTTGATGAAGAGATTTTCAGGTAAAGTCCATGGGTTAACACTGCCTTATCTTGGCCTCATGTTTCAAATTGGGTTCCACTATTCCTTCTGGATAAAACAAATGGGCTGTAATGTTCTTAACCATGTAAAGTACATCAATCTAATCTAAAAACTGCCGACGAGTCTACGCTCTTTTCGCCACTTGGGCTCAGAAGAAAGGATCACATTCAGACCCCTTGGATACATTCGTAGTCGACTCTGAAATTTCAAATTAAGTTACTCTAACATTTGGTAATTGCTGCAGAAATTGTTGGTAGTTAACAGTAAATGCAAGTACTACAATGTGTTTTGACTTCGTGGTGTGCCTTCTTCAAGCAGATCGCTAGTTATTAATTTCCCTCTGATGTTAAGTATGAAGTGTAGAGTCTCAAAATTGGTGGTAATTTAACATTAATCTGACGATAGATCCAAAACTCAGTTTTAATCTGATACCCCTTTGATAGGAAGTGACAAAATAAATCTGAATTGGTCCCACATGACTAGAGATTGAAGGCTGATTTCCAACATGTGGCTCCTGTCAGTGTCCCGATGAAACAACTTATGTTTGTAGCTAATGTAGCACAAGATCTGACTGATCTAAGTCCACACAATTATGGGCACTCCTAGCATCTCAACTTCACAGGTTTGCCACAAAAACAATAAGAGCCCATTTCTCAGTCAGCAATGACCTTTACAGGACTTACTCCTATCCCTTGATCAAACAACCTCAAGGCTCTTACAACCAGGTAAAATTTTCTTCTTTCCTCCCTTTCAGCAAAAAATGGTTCCTATTCAGAATCACTTCTTAAATTTCTTAACGCTATTCTTCAATCAAAGACGTAAAAGAAACAAGAGCCTTATTCCCCGCGGTAGAAATGTTGTGGTATCTATAACAGCCAATTTGATAACGTGAACGTTTGGTGCTCAAATCAAGGAATTTAGGTTCATGAATGGTAATTGGCCAAGGTAGCGATCGCAAAAACTCAATCGAAACAAATAGCGAGCGACTAAAAACAGTAGCTTCTCTTAACAAATGCATTGACAAGCACTTCAACGAGCTACAAAGTTTATAGCTAAACTAACTACCCAACTCTTTTTTATTAGTATTTGATTTAAGAGTCAAATACGGAGAATATTGGGAAAGTAGCGCTGTTTAGGAACATGTGTCAAACAAGTGTATGTGAAATAATAAGTGAATATAATTATTCATTTTATGTTTTTCATGAAATAACGTTGCAATTTTTTTCGTATTTTGCTTTAGATGGCCCACAATGTTATTTCTGTCCGCCTGTTGTTTTTCTGTTATTCAAGGCTGGTGAAAAGGGTTCGTCAGATAAAGTAAAACAGCTTTTTGTGAGAAAATTAACTAAATAGAAAATTGACTTGCCTTTCGTAGGTTTATAAGTATTCCGATCATTAAAGTAATTTTCATTTCGTAAAGAGCTCATAATGGTAGCACGTTCAGATAAATCAGTTGAGAAATAGCCCAAACGCCTGGAAAAAGAGATCAATGTACCGGTTATCCTCTAAAATATCAAAATAAACGTTTTGCAAAAACGACTTCCTGTTTCTCGATAGAAGAAAAATTCTCTTTGTTTTGCCCCCTTTGCATTACTGGAGGTATGTTAACTTAGGAAAGAAGAACAAATTAAATGCCTATTCGGATTTAAAATGCACAATAAATCTGTGACAGGAATTTGCAGAAAGTGATGATATATAACAATTTGTACAGTGTATTTCATCCCTGAAAAAAGCACACGCAAATTCACTGCAACTATCATTGTTACACATTGTGCTGACGACGCGTTCGTGCGAATCAATGAAACCGTATGGAAATCTAAAGTGGTTAACATTCCAAACTCCTGGTGACAACGAAACCTTTCCAGAAAAAGAATTGTTCTAGTTGGTAAGTTTTTTGGAAAAATTCATCTCGGGAACCTGGTATTATGTCACAATAACTTTCTACTTTGAAAGAAGGGGAAATGTTACACACACACTCAAATATATATATAATACATATTGTAAAGAAAAAGATAGTAAGTTGGTTCTTTTTTACCACGATGCTAAAAGGAATTAAAGCAGTAACAATAAAAAACAGCTTTAAATCAAGTGTCTGCAGCCACATGGTATTGTTTTTCCCTTGTGGTTTGAAGAACAGTTAGTGAGGGTCCCCTTGTCTCCATGCAAAGCCACATTTTCTGAATATATTTATTTCACTTCTTCCATTGTTGTGTTAATAATATCATCAAATTGTCTTAGTTGTTTTCTTCATAAAATACCTACTTACATCAATACTAATTTATAGAAATACACATTTAGATACAAAAGTAATAATAAATTTCTCTGTTGTTTCTTTATTCCCCTTACAAAGCACAAGCAGCAAATATCGTTGACACATACTTTATCGATCATTCCTATATGTCATCGATCATTCCTATAGTTTGAATTATACAATAATTCAAACTATATGCTTTGCAGGTTATCGTCTATAGATTTTCAACTCGCTATATTAATATAAATGGCAAAGTCTCAAAGACTGGAGTAAAAGAGGATCAGGGAAAAAAGGAGATAGTTCTCTCCTCCAAATTTTACTTAACTACATTTCAAACCTAATATCGTTCTAGAGTGGCCTAATGCTCTATTTTAAGAAATATATCCTATAGTTTATGCTTTTCTGTTTTTCATTGGATCAACATGTTTATAGGACGCTGCTATGTCGGATGCAAAGGTCATCATTAATGCACTGTGAGTGGTCTAAACATAACCTTCATGTTTTCCTGTCTACAAAACTTAAATATTATTAACATATTTCACTAAAGTGCTCTAAATAATTAATTACCCCCATAACAAAAACTTGAAGTTAAAGCAAAATGTACTTGAACGAAGAGTATATTAAGCACAAAGGTATTTGCTTACCGCCATATGTTATCATTACCCAAAGAGTGCTAGTGTACCCGTTGATGCTAAAGCATGGGTATTTGAAGTCATGAAGCTTAATTGTATAAAGTGAAAGTCAGTAAAGAAAATGTGAATATTTTACTTCCCAAGCTCATTAATAGATCATTTATATTTCGTCAGTTTCTTGAATTTTAAAAATCGGGGCGAGCACTTATTTTCTATTCCTCGTACAGGATAGAAGATATTGATAACAAACTCATGCACCCTTCAACAGAAAACGCCTTACTTCATTTCACGGCAATATTTTCACAGTTAGTTTTGTTTTAAATAAATGAAACGAAGGTTGATTTACCCAGTGTCTTACAAACATTTCTGTCAGTTACTGCCACCAGATGTTCATGAGATACAAAAGCGGATTTGCTACATTATGTGTCCAGTTAAGAGACTGCTGTTTTTTCTGATTTAAGAATTTATCTTGGATTTCAAGACAAAACTATTGAAGCTGCCTGTTTGTGACAAAGTAGATGGGCAGTAACTTTACATTATACCCCTTCATGCACTATCACTGGCATTTTCTACCCTAGAATGTAAAGATTTCCTTGATGTTTATTCACTTCCTTAACAAATTGTACGCCATTTTAACATCAGAGTTTAAATCCATCCAGGTATTTTTCGGGGCTTGAATGAACATGTTTGCACAGAAACAATTCAAACGGAGTAGACAAGCTTTAACTCGTTCATTTTAATGCTTGTTCAATTTCTAAATTTCAACCAATCAGTTGAAATTTAGAAAAAATGTTTTGGCATTTATGTAGGAAAAAAATGTAAATTGCTTTAGAAATTACGAATAAGACTTTGATACTCTTTTCTTGTGAATCAACTGTCAGTGATTCTAATATTTTAATTGATTAAAATACAGATGATACCTGGATTTATTTTCAGTGAGAATGCTAGCCCTTCACGCCAACGACAATTATGAGAAAACAGAAAATAGAAGAAAGAAGCTATGGTCACAAGCCTCCAATAAGGCAAACGTTCGAAGCATAATATAACTCCTTATGGTGTTAGTAGTAAAACTTTGTAAATAAAAATTAAATGTCGGAATCGAACATTTTTTGTATTAGCTATGAGAATTAAAAAAATTTAACATTATTCTTTAAAACTAAATAGGTACAGCTAAATAGATACAGCCAAATAGATACAACTAAATAGATACAGCTAAATAAATACAGGTAAATAGATACAGCTAAACAGATACTAGCAATGAACAATTTTGACAACAATATTTCCTGCTCCTGTATATAAGATTAAAAGTGGATTCTGTTGTAGCAGTTCCAATCAGCTTAGTCTATATGTGCTTTCCGTACACAGTTTTGGTAAAAAAGGGTAATCTTCAAGGTTAAACAGAAACTGGATGCATTCAGCAAATATAAAGCCAATGTCTCCTGTTGCATTGCAATTACAACTTATACATATTAGACATTAACAAGTCTGAAAAACCTTCAGTCTAAAAGGGCGAGGCTAGTATTTTATTTATTTTATTTTATTACTGAGCAAGAAGGTGTCTATAAAAAAACTCTGAACTTCACTTAATACATGGATGGGTGCCCATCAGGTCTTCCTTCAACTCAGTTGCAGAATTGACCAACTTATTGTTCTATTACACAATGAAGCACGTGTACAGGGCAGGCAGTTAAGACCAGTCTATTATTATGTAAATTGTCTATAACAAAAAGATAGATCATCCAGGAACAAGGAAAATACAAGGATGAAGAAGCGTGGCAATACTTCTTCTTTCATTGCCTTAGCTATTCCAGCCATCGGCGGCCTCTTTAATGAATTCTCTCCATTCTGATCTGTTGTGCGTGGCCTGTATTAAGACATTAGGTTTTTCTGTTAGTTGCTGCAGGTAGTTCCTTCGTTGTCGTCCTCTTGCTCTTTTCCCATCAATTTTACCAATTAAAGACAAGTGTTCAAACTTTCCTTTTCGCATTACATGCCCCAAGAATCTAGCCTGTCTAACTCTGATGTTCTTCAAGAGATTTCTTTCTTGCTTAACCTGTCTCAGGACTGCTTCGTTTGTTGTTTTTTTGGTCCATGATATTCGTTGCATTCTTCTAAATGCCCGCATTTCAAACGCGTTGATCTTTTTCTCCATTGTCGCACTTATCGTCCATGCTTCACAGTTGTAAGTGAATATTGAGTATACGTATATACTTGCTTGCTCTTAAAAACACAATTTTTAACACAATCATTTTATGAAAGAATTTTCCACATATACAGATGTTACCAATGTACAAATAGGTACGAGATGTCAAGAGACGGATCAGTTGGACAGATGATCACTCTTCTGAAGGTGACAAAAGATTTGGGAGAAATTTCTTCTACAATAAGACTTTTGAAAAGAAGAAAGATAAGCATGAGTTCCTAAAGACACAGGATCTGGATTATGATTTCTGACTTACCAAGGAACAGCGACTTGTTGTAAAAGTAATGAATCAAATTGTAAGTATATGCCACTACCCAAGCTTTAGGGTGACAATGCTTCACATATCATGGACGGTTTAAAGTGTTAAAATGAAAAATATACATTTTGAAATGAACAAAAAATGTTTACACAGATATTACGGAAGCAATGTTTTTCAAAGCCGTAAACTTTGTTACAGTTAATTAATCCAACAACGAAGCAGGCAATAAGCCAAAGCTATCTTCCTTGTGGAGAACAAAATCCTATCTGCTAAAGTTATTGTGGTAAGCCCAGATTAGATGGTTTAATCTAAACATAAAAATCAAACAGATCTACATCACTAGCATAGAAAGCAAAAGAATTCACACCATTTCAAGAAGAAGGTGAATTTCTTATTTAAAAAATTATAACAAATCAACCATATATACACGTATTTCAAAGAATACCATACTTTTTGTTAGGCCTTCAATTTCCTTAGAATTTTCGATTTGAGCTTACATAAAAAAAACGCATACTTAGGTTGTCAGTGATTTTAATAAACTTGCTAAAGACAAAGCTCAGCAAGCAGCTGCATTAAGGCGTTTTTCTGATGTATTAAGAATTAAAAGATAAAAACAAACGTTTTTATTCTTTGCGTATCAGTCACATGCGTTTAAAACCCGGAGAAACAAATTTCCCAGCTGGAAGATCAGAATATTGATCTGACAACCTAACGCCTCAGCTATGGACTCCACCTGTTTGACCGATTTCTGTCTAAGTATTGTTAACTTTCCTTTAGTAAAGCGTGATAAAAAAATAATATCTGAGTAATAGTAGTTATTAGCTGAATTTTCTGTGAGACGGTTCCCCTTGTATATTCCAAGCCTCTTTATTTCGTGTACCAATCTCAAAACACTCCCTATTCTGTCTTCAAGCATTAAGCAGAACATCTTTCTGTATAATGTACAAAGGAGACAGCAGATTGAAATAAGAGAAATACGACCAGCTTTTAAATGCCGCATTTATCATGCAGGATTCTGATTTCATTGATAGTTAAGTCATTTTATTCTTATCCTCTAGATTATGGCTATTTATACTGTCAATGTGAAACGATAAAATTGAGTAAAAAATGTCTGTCATATTCTGGCTAAGACGACAAAGAATTTTACAGGATGATTATTAAAACCCATCATATAAAATTCAAAACAAAAAGATTGTCTATTGTTAGCAGTTCCTTGTTGTCAGAAGACCCTTCTTTTAAATAAAACGAAGTATGAAAACATTAAAATAGCTTATCGTCATCGATTCCTTCTGAGATATTGGAGGGATTAGATGCATGCAGAACTTAGCAATATTTTAGGAATTTTATTTCAAGGGTGTGATTTAAATCGCCTTTATCCTTTGCAAAAACAAAGGAATTTCTTTCCAAGAAATTGTACAGCTTTCGCAAGGAAAAACAGCTCAATCTCTGGAAAATGCAAGTTACTTCAAGTTTACTTCTTTCAGAGTCAAATGAATGTTTCACCCTCAAATATCTAAGAGAAGATCACAGTATTTATTGAGCAAGAAAAAGGAAAAAAGACAAAAATAGGCTTCAATATCTGCAGCTTTGCTAAGACCATGCTAATTTTGTTTGGTTTGCCGAGTTTGTGAGTTGATTTAAAAGTTAATTTTCTTTTATTTTCAATTGAAATTTAAAGCCTTAAAAATAAAGTAGATAAAAGTATTTCATTGGTGATCAAATGTTCACATTGTTCTTTTTGATATCAGGGGTCAGACTTCAATTAGCCTTTCATAATTTGTTTCGTATTGGATCAGTCAGTTTACGTGCTGCCTTAATCTACTGCTGTCGGTTGCAATACACGCATGTTATAATAAGGGATAACTTACTTAATAAATACGTACTTGGCACTAATTTCTTGCAGGGCCAGATCTGGGGGTTTCCAGGGCTTCAGAAGGGCCTTCGCCCTTCTCCCCAAAGAAAGGGTTTTTTCTTAGGAAACCCTGTTCATTCACTCTGGAACCCCTCCTCTCCGACTATCCGGGTATAGCTTTGTAAAAAATATTTGGAAACCTCCCTCCACTCAAAACTGATCCGGCCCTGTGTTGAGTATATCAATTTTTTCGCATTCTAAATATGCACACACGTCACTCACAGTGTCCTCTTCTTTATTTTACAATCCAACATATTTAGGCATTAATTACGCCATTGTGTAATTGCGTATTGCAATTATATATATTATATATATATATATATATATATATATATATATATATATATATATATATATATATATATATATTTCCATCAACATTGTGTNAAGGGTTTTTTCTTAGGAAACCCTGTTCATTCACTCTGGAACCCCTCCTCTCCGACTATCCGGGTATAGCTTTGTAAAAAATATTTGTAAACCTCCCTCCACTCAAAACTGATCCGGCCCTGTGTTGAGTATATCAATTTTTTCGCATTCTAAATATGCACACACCTCACTCACAGTGTCCTCTTCTTTATTTTACAATCCAACATATTTAGGGATTAATTACGCCATTGTGTAATTGCGTATTGCAATTATATATATTATATATATATATATATATATATATATATATATATATATATATTGCCATCAACATTGTGTGACTTTTTGCTGCAGGTATTGAAGTAAAGGCCTTAAAAATGGTTTTATTTTCATGTAATATAAAGTTACTTTTTTTATCACTTTTCCCTGGTCATCTTTAAAAAATAATACATAATAATTATTTATTTAGGCACTTCCTTTTGCTTTTAATGGTGTGTTGGTAGAACAATTTACACTCGAATTTTACTTCGAAAAGCCCCCTAAATCTTGTGAAAATAAGTTTGGAGTCTAACCACTTTTCAACCCCCCACCACCACCTCCACCACCACCAAAAAAACAAGCAGGTTAGGGAATTCGAAGAAAAAATCTTGTTTATTTTGCAAAATATTCACAATGAAACATACATTAGTCTTTGTCTTACATCACTACATCAAAATGTACCAGAAAATATCCGTAATAAATAGTTCACTGCAACAAAGTAAGAAATTTGTAATGAAGGCTTTGACACTAGGAAGCATCACCTTGAGAAGTAGGTTTAATATACAAATGAATGATATCAATGGATGACATAAGAAAACGTTAAAATAGTTTTTAATTCCAGTGAAATTAGTGAAAATGGTACTTCTCCTTAATAATTGTCTTTGTTTGCTCTTCAGACATTCATTTTTTCAATACAAAAACAGCAGTTTTTTAATGAGCAGAAATATTTCTCTAGAAATTGAATAAGTTTTTTTCCATACTTTTGACTTAAAAGAATGTGGAAATGTCCTATGCCGAAATAATTCCTCACGCTCACTTTCTACCCTTTCTAACAGAATTAATTTGATATTTGCGATATTTTCGACCGAGTGAAATACACCTATAAATTTTGTCTCATTGCAATTGCAATGTTCAGTTATTCCTTTTCTTGTGCTTTAAAAGATCATTACCTGAATATTTGCAAGAATTACTTACATGTCAAATTTCTGTCTTAGGGAAAAAGAAATTTGTAGCTAAGTTTGTAGATAATAAATTGCAGATAAGAAAATATGTGTCCATCGAACTGTATTCAAACCAGTGCCTAAGGCCATCATGATCACACACTCTGCGACCCGAACAAAAACAAAAAATTTGCTCTGGTTATGAGAGTGTATATAGCTTAGGTGCTAGAGAGCTTGATCGTGATACCCATAACTACTGATTAGAATACAGTTTGAAAAACGTAGTCATCAAATATCGCCAGACCAGGATATTTTGCTTGTCATTTCATTAATAAGATTATTTACGGTGATTTATACCTTTCAGGCAAAAGACGTTTCTTTTGGAATAACAAAAAGTTGGAAGTTTCGATTCCAGAGATAAAAAAACGAGTTAAATATATTTCAAATTATACCTTAAATAACAAAATCATATTTATTGTCAATAGATGTATTATGCTATATCAAATTACAGAGTATTAAAACAAGTATTGTTAAAAAATACCGCTATTCAATTTTGTTTTTCCCTTCATTTTCGTTCTTGTGTTCCTGCGTTTTTGTTTGTTGGCCAATGTGTACTGCTACAAAAGTAACACCTGTTGGTTACTTCTGTTTGATAGGCATTTCAGTGGTGTTTACTTCTTCTTCTTAATACTATGTAAAAATTAATGTAAAGGCTAAAGAGGTATGTTGTTGTAACTATGTAGACACTACTGTTCTATCCTGACATAGGTTTGTAAAAGGAAAAAAGAATAAAATAATGCTTGAATCAGCCCCTTCCTAGAATGTACTCTCCCAGTTGTTTCCTGTTGTCCTCTCCCCATTCCTTTACCAATCTCCTCAAACATGCACATGAATGCAAACGTACTAACATCTACATTACAAATTATTCTAAAAAAGTGTCCTGCCATTATATTATCAGCTATTATACATAATTTCTTAGCGAATAGACTATGTTGTTATACAACATAGTTTATTCGCTCTCTGACATCCTAGCCAATCCACCGCAAGATGTAAGCCATTATGAATTGACTCCCTATCGAATTCTAATAAAAATCTCCAATGTTCAATAAGAACATGACGCTCATATCAGTCTTGGAAGTATGGCAGATTAATTATCGTTGACCGGTTTCTCCCGGAGATCAAATCCTGTTGTGACCTGAAGCTAGTTTTTTCACTGATAAGCTTTTCCTATGACCGGCTAGTATTTATCAGTGTGATAGCCTCTTGTAGGGATGGGAACTATTTTAAATTTGGCCTGTCAAAGCAAAAACGGAGATTGCTTTAAACATCTTTCTTGAGTTGAATGTTTGTTGCACAATGTCTCTTGGTATTTTTTAAATGTTCTTTTATACCAGGTGATAATTTTCCCGTTCTTCAGTTGTTCAACCGCACGATGACAGGGCATTAAAGAATGAAATAAAAAGACTGCGTTTTGTAGCCATACTTCTGAGCCCCTGAACCCAGTAAGGAAACCGGCAAACTTGTCGATACCCTTCTTAAAAAATTCCGGCTCTAAAATTAAATATTTCTGCAGCAGTCAATAAATTTTGACCTTCGACAAGCTACCAAACGAACAACATAGTCACCCTAATTTCTTTAAATAGATCTGGTGACGATACATAAATACATCGGTAAAAGGTTATTGTATTAATATGTACATATATAATATTATTATAAATCATATATTATACATTATAAATATATTTATATTTATATATTTATATTACTAAAGACACGTTCCCTCTTCCTTTAAAAGTACCTACGATACAATGACTCTCCCCTTAATCTAATAACCACGTCCAGCTCTCCTGGCCTTCTCGTTTGTCTTGGTCTTTAAACACTGCACACTGGGTTTTACTTACTTGAAAAAGCAAGTAGGTGGGGGGCACTGGTTCTATAAATCCAATTAGTTTGGGTAGGTGGGGCTCATTAGCTTGGAAAGGCAAGGAAAAAGTCAAAATTTTCCTGCGTTTGGTCTATATTTACCCATTTAGATATTTAGATAAGGAAGTAAATTCAGGAGACAATTGTTAAAGTCAGACACCCTCCACCCCGTCATTTACCACTGCTACCGATAAGGTTGTAACCGGTTCCTAACTGTGCTGGGAAGGATATAAGATGCTTCTGACGCTTCCCTTAACAGGACTGTATTATTGAAGGACATGGAGTATTCCTCACCTTCATAATCAACCATAGGTTCAACTCCAAAAGAAATGAAACATGAACCCTAGATTAGGTTTCTTTGGCAAGAAAATCACTGGCCACACCATAGGGTATGTACAATTTCTACTTTACGTTTAGAAACGATTCTGTATTTTCCCACTATTGCCGAACTCAAGAAGGTAAAGGCAATCTTCGAGATCAAGGGAAGAAAGAGGCGGCTTACATCACCAAAGGCTTTTCAAGTTAGAAAAAGGCTCCAAAATGCTTTGCAGAACACCAAGCCACTTTTTGTCACCGTATTGCTGCTATATTATATTACGTTTTTCACTAATTTTTTAAAGATATATTTAAGTAACTTGGTAGATAGTTGAGGATCCAAACATTAAATTTGTTTGATTATTACGATAAGTGAATAAAATGACATTAAACTCGTTGATTCTGCAACTGCAACTACGACTTAGATACAGTCCCTAGTTTCTGCAAGATATTATTAAAATATTGCTAACAGAAATACCGAGTGGATAAACATGGGGCATTTGACACAAAAATTCTTTATTTCTCGACCTTTAAACAACAAAGCACGCAGAAACTATCTGTACTGCAGACGACGCTGTGTGTTGACTCCTGGTGGAGGGTGAGAACAGAAGTACTTTTTCTCAGGTCCAATGCGCACAAACTTTAATATGTGTTCTCGTACTTGGGTCTCTATATGAATCATTCCATCGACAGGGCCAACTACAAGAATTTACGTCATGCTTAAATTATGCCTCAGGAGGATGTTGGTATTGCAGTATTTTCTTGACTAACCTGTCACTTTATGGTAGAAGTTTTTAAAGACGAGACAGCAAAAAAGGTGCTTAATTTTTTACTCTGTTTATGTGAAAACCACAATATATTTGTTCTGAAAAATACTGGTTGCTCTTTTTTTCGGTTCATAGGTTTATGTGGGAGTGAAAAAGTTAAAGTTACTAAACGTCTTGTCAATTGTCATGTTTTACTCTCGATTCTCATTTTTCGGAAGTTAACTGGCCTAGTGAAACAAGAATCGAAGTTTTGGTATAAGTAGCCTTCGGTTGATAATGACACCATGCTAAACAGTCATACAACATCTTTTTTGTAGATAAGTTAGAAATAGGAAAAACGCCGGTTTGCTGGTCTTCTGGCACCTCTTCACTATCGTCGTGACTTTTGTCGTTTTTTTCCGTCGGGGAAAAGATCTAGAGTGCTTTGGTTGTTCATATATTTGTACCGTGGACTATCAGCTTTAAACCACGTTTCAACATCTCTGTGAGACAGTTCAATGTTGAGCTTTGAAAACTGGGCAACAACTTCATCAATTGTGGCTTCAACAAAAACTGGCTCTTCATGACTGACTGGCTCCTCAAAACGAACCTGACGCAATACTTTTCAAGATCTGCAAAAATATCTTCTGATGCATGGGGTAAATAGTTGTCTTGGCTTGTGTAATAGCTTGTATTACATTCCTCATTTTTAGCACCTTTGTTGTTTTTGTGGATTTTAGCATCCCTATCTCACACTTTCCCATTTTAAATGATCTCAATTTGTCTTCACTTTTACATTTGTGAGAATTGACTTTCCAATGCTGAATTTGATTTCAGATAGTGGGACTTGCTTACGTGCCATCCCACACACTTTCAATATATTGATTGTTCGAGGCCCTTAAAGTTCACACTGGTGACAATTTTCCAAAATCCAAAAGGATGGAACAGGGGTTCTTAACCTTTTTTCCTGATTACCCAGTATTCAATAATTAAACGTCTCATTCCCCACCAACGAAACAGAGAGCTTTTCACGTGTTCAAGCATTCTTTATTCCGTGTAAATAATCATAACATATATGAAGTACCTGACTAACAACCAGTTATTGCTAAAAAGCAAGCAAATTATATAACTCTCACAATCTTCTATACCAAATCGCAAGTCCCAAAAGATCGCACACGTTTCCAACATTATTTTAGAACATGCATGTACAGGTATATCTTTCTAACAATTCTAAACTTAATATTATTGACACATACGGAACTAGGGTGAGTCACTCATAATCATTCAATGGGAAACTTAAGACTACTTCTTGGTGACTAGTTTTTCTATGTTTGGTTCAAACTTGCTGATCGCACAGCGCAAATCAGACTCGAGGTCTAATAAGCAATTTCTTGCTTTTGATTTGATGATAACAACAGCTAAAAAGGCCGACTCACATAGATAGGTAGAGGGGAAACCAACCAGCAACGTTAGCGCTTTCAGAACAATCTCGGGGTGTGCTTTTTGAACAATAACACAAAACTTAGTCAGAGTTTGATCCAGGAAAATGTATTTAGCGCTTGAGTCGTTTGCCAATTCTATTAAATGTTTTCCTACATCTTGCATCTCAAAACACAGGTCCCCCAGCTTGACCCGGAAAGGATTCCTTGTCATTTTCATCACGTCTGAACTCACTGATCAAGCTCTTAATGTGTGTCACAATTTCGACTCGAAAGCTATAAGTAATTTCACCACGCCCTGTTAAGAACGGGAAACTAGTAGCAAAATTCAATTTCCTTTCAAACTTGTGTCGCCACATCTCGATTTTTATCGATGAATGTATTTACTTTGTCTCTGTGCCCAAGAATGTCACAGCCCAGCCCTTGCAGGCAGCTTGCGATTCAATTCATTTAGATGTGAAAATTCAGTCTGTTAGGTAACTCAATCTGATTTGAAACTCTTGACTTAAAGCAGCAAAATGCATGTTTCTCTTGTCTCTGTTACTCCAAAAACTTCAGAACTTCTGGTAGTAGTTTTAACAATCGATCAAGCATTGATCCTTTCGACAGCCATCGGACTACAGTATGTAAAAAAAGTGAGGAGTATTCAGAGTCTTCGTACATTTGATGAAACAATCGACTGTTCAAAGCACTGAACTTCACATAATTTACCAGCTTTATCGCAGTGTCCAGTACGCTCTTCACTGACGGTGGCATGGTTCTACAGGCCAATGCTTCTTAATGAAGGATGCAGTGCATCCCGATATAGTTTGGATTATTCCTTTTCACAAGCTGAATGAATCCAGACCTGGTTTGCAGCAGTGCGGGTGCACCGTCTGTGTAAAACACTGACCAGCATTCCCCACACTCCAATGAATGTGTTGCAAAAAAAGATTCCACGACTCCCATCACATCGCCAGCAGTAATGGTCCTTTGTAACGGCTTGCAAAACAAAAGATCTTCTTCGATGCAGTCATCTTCAATATACCGGATAAACACTAGTAACTGTGAAAGATTGGCAACATCTACTGATTCATCAAGTTGAATCGCAAACACTAGTAATGCTTTGACCTTTTCAATCAGTTGGCCTTGGAGGTCATTCAACATGTCAAAAGTACGACTCTTTACCGTGTCGTTGGACAAATGAGACTTCCTTCATTTTTGAAGCTGCAGAATCACCTAGTGCAAGCTTCGTGCATGTCACAAGGCAGGGTCTTAACAGTTTCTTTGGGACGTCGTGTGGCTTTTTAGTTTCAGTCACAAGCAGGGGAGCGGCGTAAGACGCCCGAATGATTGCCTTTAATTGTACTTGGAAGCTCCCGGCTGTGTTTATTCTCATGCTCTTCAATTTTTCGCTTTCATTTCGAAGAATTCTTTGCTTTCACTAGCCCATTGGGATGAACCACCATGAGATGTCTCAGTTAATAGGGTTTCATAGAGTCATGGGATAGTGTTTTATGACAAATAACGCATTTGGAAAGCTGCTCTCCGCTTCTCTCTGCAAATGTAAACACGAAGGTCGTGTAATTTTTGTCATATTTTCGTTTCGCCATAGCCAACTTTTGAAGTCTGAAAAGGAAAAAGGGAGGGAAAAAAAGTGAGTTTCCATCTACCCTGGAACAAACAATTAAGATTTGTTTTGTCTTGCGTCTCTTGACAGAAATATTGCGAATTTAATCGTAAAGATAAATTACAAACTTACCTCAGAACAAAATTTCGGAAAAAGCTTGCTGATGGACTGAAGCGATTGCAAATTGGCTTCTAAATTATGCCTGCTGAAATCTCGTTCGAAGTCGAAATGTAATGTAGGCCTGCAAATTGTGTTCGCAATCAAAGCGATGAAAGTGATATTCGCTTTCACTGCGAACATTCTTACTTTCAGACAACTCATTAAACTTCACACGCCTCATTTATCATACCCTTTAACACAGGAAGTCATTAGTCACTGCATGAGACTAGGGAATTACGTTTATGACAGCTGCGAAGGTGTTTGAACTTGAACGATTCTTGGACTTTCCTGGACGTGAAACAGATAAAAAATGATTAATGAATGTTAACAACACTTGTTACGCTCTGGATTTGTGTCCAACGCAAAAAAACCTGCATCAAATCTGATATATCACACTCATCACAGGCAACCCCAACTGGCCATCTCGCCATTCCCCATCTGTTAGGAATCCCTGCGATAGAAAAAAGTGAGTTTTGGTTTTCTGCCCTTTGCAAAAGTCGCAATAGTAAAATTATAAAAGGATTTGTACCGTTAAAACTTTTGTTTCCTTTAACAGAACAGCTCATCCATTTATTGGGCATGTTTTCAATATTTAGTGTACATTATAAATAAAGTTTGGAGGTTTTTTCTGATCACTTTAACATTGTGTAGCCCACTTACTTCAATAATTAGACCAACTTATTTAATGAAACCGATTTCAGGAATTTTCATATGGAGTCTTAAATAAAATAAATAATCAGCTTATTCACTTGTAAACTTCAAAGGAACCTTAAATTTTGTTTTTAGGAATCTGATGAGTCAACTTTTTAATACTAACTCTTGCTTTTTGTTAATAAATCTGTGGTGCATCCTATCTTTCACAGCGATTTTCCAAACCAAAATACACAAGTTTTTCGTCCATCACTTTTTGTTTGGTTTTGGATTACATTAAAAAGACCTTCTCTAAGTGGGTCTGAAGGTACTTGTTATCCTTCAGTATTTGCTGCTACTCAGAGTGGCAAAATCTACATCTTCTTTGTTTCTTTTCGACTGCTTCCTATTTCAGAGGTCGCCACAGGGAATCTTTCTTCTCCTCATGGCTCGATCAATCGTGTCAGCTCGCTCCAACTCCATCTTTTCCATATATTCCCCCACCTAATTGTACCATCTGCTCTTAGGTCTCCCTCTCTGTCTTATGCTGGGCATTCTTATATCAATCATTCTACCCTGCCTAGGCCAAAGCCTGTGCGGATCAAATAGCACAAAGTTGTTTGTACAGATTACCCAATTTTTGACCAATAGATGCTTTATTTGTGTGATTTATCTTTCATACTGGATAAGACAGGCTTTTCCTATAGCTACATTTAACAAATAATAACACTCAAGAGTTTTATTACAGTACAAGCTTGATTTCTTTCCTAGATTCAATCTGGCAAGCATCGCCAACATCCATCCATATGACAACTTTCTTCATACTCAAATATCTGTGCTCAATAAATTGCTTTTTGAATACGGTAATACAGCCTTAGTGGGAACCAACCAGACATTAAGAAATAGGTCTCCCAAGAAGATAATTTGCAGAAAGATGGTCTAGAGGGCTTAGGAAAGTGGGCTTAACATCTTGAAATATTCATTATAATACACATTACATATTTACGAAGGAAAACATTTATTTCCTTTTCTTCGATCACAGTTTATAACGCAGATTTTTAATCTTTGGGCAGTATAAGGACAAGTAACGCCCTCTTAAAAATTATTGAATAATAATTGGAAGGTTGGACATTTGTAACCGCACCTTCAAAAATAAAGCTGTTTGCTCATCAGACGATCAAATACTGGTAGTCAACTTTCACTAAATCTACATTCTATGGTCAAAATAAAGTAGTTGTTAAGCTCACTATAAGTTGAAGTAATAAACGTGACATATAATGTTAATAACAAGAACAAAATATTTAATAGTGGTAGTAATAAGAATTGTAAAGCTAAAAATCCTAGCCCATAATCAACTATTAAAAACAGATAATTCATATGAAAAAGTTTTTTTCTGTCTAGTGATTAATAAATATTTAGGTAATATTTAGTTTACATATGGATAGTTGCAATGAGGTTGTGACCACCAGGAAAAGGGGTCCATATGCCTGTTAAAAGATATTATCCATGGACTGCTGGAATTCTCTTTACTGTAGCAATGGGTACTCCTTGCTAAGGTCACATTGAAACCCATGTCTGATGCCCTAGTTGTGGAATTCCCAATGGAACCAGGAGTCCAATACCTAGATAAACTCGCTACATGAGAATATAAAATAGATAGTTAAAACATTTACATACCTCAACAAGGAATTACATATGAATGAGTTTTAAAATAATGGATCAGAATAAAAAAGCTTCCTTTAGTTCAAGCTTTGTTTTTTTTCTACTCTATCTGCCTGAGGTATATGCAAGTAAATATCCTTCTGTGATACAATTTTCTTACTTTTTTGTCGTTTTCGATGTGACCAAACATTTAATTTCAGTTTTGGTGACAAATGTTAGTATTGAAATGGTTGGTTGGGGCTTGTCGACGTCTGCTTGCATAATCGCATGTAATTAATGTCAAATATGCTGTACCAAGTTAAATATAAAGAATAAAGCTCATATATTTCACATCTGGTTAGACTTTGCTTTTTTGAAATAAAAACAACTGGCAAAGGAACAATTTTATGTCTAAGGAAAACTAGAATCGTGTCACTAAATAACCAGATAGTCGGATTATCTAGCGCTTTCACCTGCCGCGTTCCATTAATTACAATGGTTTGCGAAATAAGTTATGCTCAATATATCCTGGAGAATGCAGGCTAAAGCTGATTTGTCTTTGTAAAATAATGGTTTAATCATTTTCTAATTTTCTTTGCTATATCTCAAGCATATGGGCAAAACAGTTTTTTTCTCCAAATTTCATAGATTTTGGACATAAATTTTTCAACTCGCAACAAAACCCTATTTTACCATTTTTTTCACCTTGTGAAGTTCTCCAACATTGAGGCCTCAAAGAGTGTTTTTTTTCTGGGGATTCATACGTAGTCTTCTTCGGACGTAGCGTTTAAATGGTATTCTAAGTGTATAACTAAGCTTTCTCAACCTTATGTAGGTTGAATTAGCCACAATACATAAGTACTTAATCATTTCTTGGATATAAAAAAATATATATTTAATGAATAAACATATTATTTGCCTAGAAAACTCTATAGATACTTTCCAAATACAACTGATACAATGTCGACCAGTTAAGCCGTTACTGAAAATAGAATTTATATAACTGTCGTTTATACTGACTTTTGTTTGTGGCTGTTTTCTGTTCACTTCCAGGTTTATCTATTCTCTGGTGGGAGAAAAGAGATCGCAAACGTTCCCTTTATTTATGGGTCATTGCTCATAGATACTGACATTGTGTGTAGGGTTGTTAATATCAGAATCTTATGTATTTTCCTAGTTGCTTTCATTATTTTCAGTATTTTTATACAAGTGTTTGAGTTTCGAGGACAGTAGGATAATGCCATCAATAAATTTTACATCGTAAATTTGTAGGGAGCAGAGTATATTGGTTGCCTTTAGCTTTGGTATTAGTATCTTTCTTCATCATTCAGTTAATTCTTTAAAACTTGAATAAGAAATAAATAATACAGCCCTGATTTGCTTCTGATATTACATTATTATTACTATTATTATTTTGCCGACCAATCTTTCAGACGTACTAATTATCAGAAGGCCTGCTACGTTTTTTAATTTTTCACCACAGTTAAAGCCCTTTCTATATTCTTAGAAAATAATTCTTCCTTTAATTATTCTACTTTACCAGATGCTTTTAAGTATTCTTTACTATTCTCAACAAGTTAGAGTAGTAATCCTTCCAATTTCTCATGGTGCATTCGTCTCCAGTCAGCAAAGTCACCAGCTAAGCTTTGATAATTTATTTCATCCTTCCTGTTTCCTTCTCTTTAGTTGACCTCACTTTTGCCATCCTAAATATTTAATTTTTTGTTGTTCTCCGATTTTTCTTTATGAAAAGAATATTCAGGTTTGCTATTTTCCTTTCGTTTACTAATGTCCTTTTTGCTACCTTCTTATCCTGTCTGTACTTCCTTTCCGTTCATTTTCGGTTATTTGCTATTTTTTCCTTTTTTTTTCTCAGCAGATGGTAATCGGAATTGAATATACCTTGCATAATAAGAGATGTGTATCTACTAAATTATAGTCTGGATAAGAAGGTAACTTTCAAGCATCTACGTATGATGAGTTCTTTTCTTTCCTTTCCATTTTGAGAGAAATCTCGTCAAAATTGTCATCATAAAGACTATACTATTCCCATCAAAATGGACATCATCACCGTTATTATCACTATCACTATCATCACCAATCATATTAACATCTTCCTTTTTATCCACTCGAAGCCTACTGAATAATGAGCAGTTAAATTTACAAATGATAAATCATTTACAACTATTTAAATGAATACGATAAGCATTACAAAGTGCTTAAAGTCCAATCTGAAGATCATGTTACGCAAAATAAGTTCAAAATATTTTAGGGAAGGCCAATTCTATTCAAAGCCATTTCTTAAAACTTGATCAACTGTACTATGGACGACAAGCAAATATGAAGCATGTTGATTAAACCTCGAATGTATTTACATGTTTATCTCCTGTTTCCTCTCCAGCAATTTTTTAAGCAAATTATTGTTTCAACAATCCTGAATATGATTTCTGGTGTTTTGCTCTTCCTTGTAATACTTTCCTTGGAGCTTTCAACCATGTGGATGTTGTTGCCAAAATCCACCCCTACAGAATCCAGGTAGTGTCTAGGGGGGCCTGTAACAGTACAAAAATCACACAAAAGGCATGCTATTTGCAATTATTTGGTTTATTTGGAAAGATGAATATATTGTATGAGCACTGGCTCTTTGGCTTTCACCATCTATTCGATTTTCATAGAGTGTCTCTATAACTTTCATGATGCACTCAGAGCTCATCGGCAACACCTTTAAGCAAAATTCTTTGAATTCCACTGTACAGTATTTAAAAGCTTTATTGACATATTTCAATTTTTGCACCCATTTAAACTGATTTAAATAGTTTGCACACTTTGACGTTTTTTTGAAGGGACATTCAACTTCATAGGTTGCTGGAAAGATCATCTGTATCTGTTGCTATACCAACAAAATTGGACGAAACCAAATTCAGGGTATAGAATTAGCAATGAAAATACATCACGCGACATCAAAACATTTCCATGATAAGAGCCTGCAAGCCGTTATATCTTCCATTCATGCTGCGAGTGCAGCCATACGTCTGTACCACTAGCTTCTCAAAAGTAATTTCATGAAACTCAACTGCAATACAAAATGCAGTGTACAGCTCAGCAGCAGTTGTCTCCGACGCACGACGGCAAGCAAGAAGGTGCTCTGAAAAATTAGTGATCTGCTCAAAAATCATTACACAGATAGGTAACTGTGGTTGTGAGCTTTTTCTGGAGAAGTGTCAGGAATTACTAACTAAGCACTGCAGCTAAGAAGCTTACCTAGGCTTTCAAAAGAAACTTCTTTTACAATAACAGAAGCAAGATTATTTTGAGTATCTTATTAAGAAATAAAAGTATAGAGTCCCACTCTTTGACACTTCTCTTGCCAACACGTCTCGTTAAAAATTCTCCACCAAGCAATTTCAAAGTTTAAGCTTAAGAAAGATACTCAGTCTACTGCAATTATATGGCTACTGTTATTGATGTTTCGAGTTCCTTTGATATACCGCATAAAACCTTTTTTCTGACATCGCTCAAATAAATGGTCATAACCTTCACTATGGCATATCAAAAATGGGAAGAGCAAATCCTGATATTTGAAAAAATATATTTTATAACGTGGATGGTAAAACGAATTTATTTTCCTTCCTGTACCTATTTATTGTACTTTAGTTTTCTTTCTGTAGATAGTTTTCTTCTGTTTTCAAGTTCATTCTTATTTCATTTCATTGTTGTAAATCTTCCATTTTGTATTGAATAAATTTCATGAAATATAATATTTTAATTCAGTCTAAATGTAACAAGTGTAAAAAACTAGGTAATGTCTGTTTTTATATCTACATATGGAATTTTGATAAGCTGCCTCATCCACACAAATTTATAACATTGTCGACGATGATATTTGAACCTTACAGATGACTGTATTTAGCAATGTCGAGCAGCTTCAAGAAAAGCAAGAGAATTTTCTGACTATGCGGATCGTACAGATACGTTTCTTAAGGCTAATGTAATGCACAACAAACTTACCATTGACTTGAATATTGTATAAGTGATCAAGAAGCGTGTCAACTTGTTAGGCATTTATGTAGCCCAGTAAACCAAGTTATTTCTTTAATAAATGTTATTTGATTTGTTAAAGAAACCTTAACAGCCGGCTCTGACTGTGATCATCAAACGGCGTAAGTTTCAGAGTGCATCCTGAGGCTTAGCTGGGTCTGTGGCTGACTTTATCGTACGTTTAAAGGCTTTACCAGCTACTTGTGAGTTTTATGCTTTTCTTCAAGAAGCTTTGAGGGATTACTTAATGTTCTGGTCTTCATCCCAAGATGACAAAACCCCAGTGTGCTCTGCTGTCGATGGCAGATTTGACTTTCGATAAGGCTATAGAAAAATGTTTTGTCAATGATCTGTCATCAAAGGCTCATTTCACATCGTCGTCTGCTCCAATGACGTGGAAGCGTTACATCGTGCTTAAGGAAGATTTTAAATGCCTTCACTTCTTTATAAAAGCTGTAATTCCAGCGGTAAAGAAGGTCATTTAGCTTCTCAGTGTCGTTCATCCACTGGTGTCTGTTACGGATGTAAAAGAAGGGACTATTTTCGATCTGCATCTCCAGTCCAGAATTTCCAGAGCAAAGGAACCACATCATAACAGCACAACGTAAACATAAACGAAACGTTGTGTAGGAATGTCGAAGAGGAGGACGCAAGTTTTTTGTATGTACTTCACCTTGTAACTAAGATTAAGCATTGCTCCTAAAGTTGCTGGTGTAGAACTTGAGGTGCAGGTGGACACACGTGCATCTAGTGCAACGGTATCGAAAGTCATTTGTAAGAAGTACAAGGCTTTCTATGAATAAAAAAGTGTTCGATTAATTTACATTGCTATACAGGCAACTTTGTACCTGTTTTAGGATTTGTTAGGCTCCTGTTTATAACCAAGGCAATAATTTAGACCTTGATTTAATTATTGTTAAGGGAGGTAGGCCTTCATTTTTAGGCCCTGAGTTAGCCTATTTAAGACTTTATTGGGTATCAACATGTGCAACTTACGTAAAAGTCAAAGGTGTGTCTAGGGGTAAACCTCGTTTGCCAAGACCAAGTGACAACCTAAATAATAGAGCAGGACCAGTTCCCATATTTTTAAAATACCCTGAGGCTTAGCAAATTTACTCAGTAGTTATCATAGTTTGTTTCCAGGGCGTGATACTGGAATCCGTAATTTTGTGGCCTGTATAAAGTAAAAGCCAGATTCATCTCCTGTTTTCTAGAAAGCTATACTTGTGGCATATACACTGCCTCGATAAATAAAGCAGGAATATGACAGAGTATCAAAGTCAGGAATCTTGCATCAGTTTCTTTTAGTAAATGGGCTTCCCCAACTGTACATGTTAGAAACACCTGGGGCACCATCAGGGTGGGTGTTGACTTCAAGCTTCCCAATGTCCAGGTTATGCTTGCAAAGTTAGGTGATAATGGTTCATAACCCCAGATCGTCTCAGCACTAGATCTTCCATATGCATTTAGCATGTTGTTTTTAGATCAAAACTCAACAGAACTCCTTATTTTAAACATTTGTAAGGATTTGCTTCCAACTATTCGGTTGTGTTTTGGTATTAAAAAGCCACAAGCGACTTTTAGGCCCAAATTGGCCAAATAGTAACGGGTCTTCACCATGTCTTTTGCTACACTGAGAAGATTCTGTTAGAAACAGGTACACCAAAAAGTCATCTTAAGACCTGAAGAATAGTCTTTAAACGATTTGCAAAGTTTAATATAAAGCTGAATGGTGACAACTTTCATATGTTTTATGACAGTTGTCACCATTCTTGTTTTATGTAAAGAAAGAACTAAGGCTGTTTAAAGTAAGACTGGTGCTATACACAATGCCTCTTGGCCTACAACTGTCTCTTATTCAGTCATTTTTAGATATGTTCAACTTTTTATGGCAAATGTATTCCTGATTTGCCAATCTGTTTTCAAGCTCTCTGTTTTCTACAGTGCCGCTCAGAAAGGCAATAGATTTCTGCTTGTAAGGAATCTTTTCAACATGCAAAGTCAGTTCTAAGTGACTATCATCTACTTGTCCATTTTAATCCAAAGAGATTTCTTCTCCTCAGTGTGGACCCCAGCCCTTACAGCATAGGTGCAGTTCTCAGTAATTGTATGCCTGAAACATCTAAGCGTCCCACAGCTTATGCTTTTCGCACTTTTTCTTTAGTTAAGAAAAGTTATGTTCTAATGGAGAAGAAAGCCTTGGCTACAGTCAGTTGTGATAAAAAGTTCAACTTGTATTTTTGTAGGGACAAATTTTCTCTTTTCACATTACCCTCTACATCTATGAGTTTACTCACTCATAGATGTAATGGGTAATGGGTAACCTTTCGCCCACGTTTAGTAATTCAAAATTACATTGCAACGTTTATGGGATTGGCTACTTCTTGTGGACCTTTGATTTCATTGAATCCTGATCTATGCCAATAGATTAAAATTTTAGTGTTAAATTAACAGGAAAAAGGGCCCAAAACATTAGTAGACTAGCAAAAGTAGTCTGGAAGCTGATTGCAGTTTGATTTTGAAAGCTATATATAATGGTGTTTCCCAACAAGAGCAGAAAAAATTAAACAAATTATTCCTGGATTTTTCAAAATTTAAAAAACATTTCAAAACACTGGATTTTTCAAAAATCCAACACCTGTATTTACAAAATGACAAAAATGACACAGTTATATTTTTATTTAATTTCCATGCAATTTGTTTTCAATAACATCCTCTTTAGAAATACTTGAATTAATTTGATTTTCCAGCCGTTCGAGTCCCAATCGTTAGCTTTTTTACGAACTTAGCGGCTAAAATTTGTAAATCATACTATTAATTAAAACAAATGATCCGAATAAAGTGTTTTTTTTCTTTTGTAATCATATATAATGGCTTTTTTTCTTGTAGTAAAATACAATAGCTTTTATGGTTATTAAATACAATGGTCCTTTTCTTGCAACAAAAACAGTGGATGTTACTTATGGTTAAAAACAGTGGCATTTTTCTTGTAATAAAAAACAGTGGCATTTTGCATGTAATCAAATACACTGGCAATTTTCTTGTAACAAAAAACAGTGGCATTTCTCTTGTAAATACACTGACATTTTTTCTGTAATAAAATGCACTGGAACTCCGCCTGTGATATTTTCGAATAACACAGCCGGTCCTAAGCCGGGATAAAGGAGGAAGGTTGGATGTAGGGTCAGCACCTCCACCCAGTAAAAACATCAAAGCTACAGAAGCATCGACGAAAACAAACCAACACATTCGCCAAAGGGACTCAATCTCAGAGACACATGACGCATCGCAGTGAAAGCCAAGTGGAAACCGCGAGACCGATTCTCCTTCTAACATCAAAGGCAAAAACTAGAATAGCCACTTGGAACATCAGGACTATGTACGAAACAGGACGATCTTTTCAGGTACCAAGAGAAATGAAAAGGTGTAACATCGGAGCGTTGGGCCTGAGTGAAACAAGGTGGTTACAGACAGGACAGCCGAGACCTACATCTGAAGAGCAGATACTGTACTCGGGGAACACAGAGGAAGGAACCCTTTACACTGACGGTGTGGCCCAGGTGCTGGCACAGGAGGCACAGCAGACACAGGATGATCTAATCGGATAAGAACCTGTAAACTCCCGTATCATTACATCCCAGTTTATCACCAGGGAAAAAATATCAGATTGAACATAATACAATGTTATTCTACAACAAATGATGTGGAAGAGGAGAAGAAAGATGCGTTTTCCATCAGTTACAGGTAGTGACAGACAAGAAAAGAGGCAAGGACATAACAGTCCTGATGGGGGATTTTAATGCTAAGGTAGGATCGGACAACACCGGATATGAGAGTACCATGGGGACATAGGAATTAGAACAAATACATGAAAAAGGAGACAGAGATTTGCAGATCATTGTGCGTTGAAGCAACTGGTAATAGGAGTATTTTTCCACACAAATGCATCCACAAAGCCACTTGGGTCTCACTGGATCATGTAACTGAAAATCAGATAGACCATGTCTGCATAAGCCAGAAAGAAGACAAATGCAAGATGTACGGGAATTGAGAGGCTTCGACGTGTCCTCAGACCATCATCTCTGAGTAACAACATCGAGATTACGTCTGAAGAAACACAAAACTAATAACCACATTCAAACAAAATAATGTGGGATTGCTCAGAAGTAAGGACACTCGAGAAGCCTTCCAAGTCAGCCTAACCAACAGGTTTCAGGCATTACAAGATCTGATAGAGGACAAAGACACAAGCATAGAGACAAAGTGGGAGTACAGTAAGAAACTATGGATAGATGCATGTGGGGCGGTTCTCGGAAAAAAGAAAACACAGCACAAAGAGTGGATCTCTGCAGAAACAATCCAAAAACTAGAAGTGAGGAAAGAAAAAAGGCTGCAGTGAATATAAGTCGAACGATGGCAACAAAGACTAAAGCGCAGGAGGAATACACTGAGACGAACAAGGAGGCAAAGAGAAGCTTAAAGAAGGATAAGCGAAACTATGTTGAGGATTTTGCTAGACAAGCAGAAGAAGCGGTAGGACAAGGAAATATTAAAGAGTTGTACTTAGTCTCTAAGAGGCCAGCTGGCAAGTACCAACAGACAGACAAGCCTGTTAAGGATATAAACGGAAACCCACTGACAACCACAGAGAAACAATTGCAACGATGGGCAGAGCACTTCAGGTAGCTGATGAACCGCCCCGCCCCAAAGGAACCACCAGACATTCCACCAGCAGAGAAAGAACTTTTCGTCAACCGTGAAAAGCCCGCCAAAGGGGAGATTAGAGAAGCCATCAATAAATTGAGGAACGGTAGAGCAGCGGGGCGAGGTGCAATCCAAACAGACGCTATCAAAGCTGACATTAAGACTGCTGTGCAAATATTACACAGCCTCTTCAGAAAGATCTGGGATAAGGAGGAAGTACCATAAGAGTGGAAGGAAGGTAGCGTCATTAAGCTGCGAAAGAAGAGTGACCTCAGGGACTGTAACAACTATCGGGGTATCATGCTCCTCTCAGTGCCTGGGAAGGTCCTCAACAGGATCTTACTAGTGAGAATAAAAAAGGAGCTAGATGCTAAAGTCCAAGATCAACTTGCAGGCTTTCGTGAAAACAGATCTTGTGTGGACCAGATCGCTAGTCTACGTATCATAGTAGAACAGTCGGTAGAATGGAACTCACCTTTGTACATAACCTCCATAGACTATGAGAAGACGTTCGACAGTGTGGACAGAGAGACACTCTGGAAGTTGCTAAGACACTACGGAGTTCCTCAGAAAATCAGCTCACTGATCCGATGAACCTACGAAGACATGAGTTGCAGGATAGTACATGCAGGAAAGGTGTCAGACAGCTTCGAGGTGAAGACTGGAGTCAGGCAAGGTTACCTACTGTCCGCATTCCTCTTCCTGCTAGTCATCGACTGGATAATGAAGACCACAACAACAGGAAAGAAAAACCGGATACAGTACACTCTCTGGACCCAATTAGAAGACCTTGACTTTGCTGACGATCTGGCGCTCCTGTCACAGAATCGAAA
Source organism: Morbakka virulenta (assembly GCA_003991215.1). Taxonomy (NCBI): domain Eukaryota; kingdom Metazoa; phylum Cnidaria; class Cubozoa; order Carybdeida; family Carukiidae; genus Morbakka; species Morbakka virulenta. The sequence continues at coordinate 754,485 of RDPX01000342.1, forward strand.
CCGAATGCAGAACAAAACCACCTGCCTTGAGACATGGTGCACAACAAAGGCAAATGTCTGAGAAGAATACACAAAATACGCTGGACGGATAAAATCAAGAATGAAGACGTATGGGAAAGAGCGGGACAACAAACAGAAGTCATGCAAATCCTCAGACGAAAGTGGGGCTGGATAGAGCACACGTTGAAAAAAGCATCATCCAACATCACACGACAGGCCTTAACTTGGAACCCACAGAGGAAAAGGAAGAGAGGGGAATCACGTAACAGCCAGAGGCTAGATACCGCGGCAGAACTGAGACAGCAGGGAACAAACTCGACTGACTTGACTGAAGTAGCAAGAGAAGCCCAAAACAGAGTGCGACGGTGAGCCTTCGTCGATGCCCTAAGCTTATCTGTGGGCTATGGGCATAAGTAAGTAAGTAAAATCCACTGCCTTTTTCCAGGTAATAAAAGACAGTGGATTTTTTTCCTGTAATCAAACACATTAGCTTTTTTCTTGTAATGAAAAGCACTGCCTTTTTTTCTTGTTGTAAAAACCAATTGCTTTTTTTCTTGTTATAAAAAACAGTGGGCTTTTTCTTGTAATCAAATACACTGGCTTTTTTCTTCTAATAAAATTGACTGGCTTATTTCTTCTATTAAAATTGACTGGCTTTTTTTCTGGTAAAAACAGTGGCTTTTTTTCTTGTAATAAAAAACAGTGGCTCTTTTTCTTCGAACAAAATTGGCTGGCATTTTTTTGGAATAAAAACAGTGGCTTTTTTCTGGTAATAACAAAACAGTAGGTTTTTTCTGGTAATGACAAAACTGTGGCTTTTTTCGGTAATAAAAAACACTGCCTTTTTTTCGTGTAATAAAAACCAATTGCTTTTTTTCTTGTTATAAAAAACAGTGGCTTTTTTCTTGTAATCAAATACACTGGCTTTTTTCTTGGAATAACAAAACGGTGGCTATTTTCTGGTAATAACAAAACAGTGGATTTTTTTCTTGTAATCAAATACAATGGCTTTTTTCTGGTATTAACGAAACAGTGGCTCTTTTCTTTAATCAAATACACTGGCTTTTTTCTGGTAATAACAAAACAGTGGCTTTTTTTTACTAGACTACTATACTTTTCTACTATACCCTGACTTTTTTACTACTAGAATTTACTAAAATGATCAAGACACTTGGTCTTAGTGTAGTTGTTGCTCTTGGAAAATACCCCAAATTGTTGTTTGACAATATACCCTGTGCGCATGGTCGCAAAAATATTTAACAGAAAGCACAATAACATTAGTAAATTAACAGAAAGACGTGTTGCATGAACATTTACGGGGTGAAATTGTACCCTTATGAGTACCATTCAGTAATTGTTGTCAATACGGCACCAAGTGCACTGTTGTCACGGAAATCTGTACAAGTCTGCGCTTTGCTTACACAGTTTATAAACAAGTAGCTCAAACGTAACTATATAGGTAATATAATGTGTAATAATATTTTATAAAAATGATAATAATATAAAATATAAAAATAATAAAATAAATTTTCTGTAAAGAAATGGAAAGTAATATCATGTTTTGTGAAAATAATTTCCTCTATGAAAAGCTTGAAAGAGATATTGATCTTAACGATTTGAAAGCAATAATTTGAGTGTGAAGAAATAAATTATGAATGCAAAGTTAAAAAAATTTTTAATAACTTTTATTAAATGGATACAAAGTTCCAATAATTCCTGTTCCTTAGCCTACTTTATCACAATTTTCCAGCTCCAGACCCCTTTGAAGATTTACCCCTGAATCTATTTAGCACATGAGATTTTCTCTCTCTCCTACGCGTTTTGCAAATGCAAACCATAAATATGTCTTCGGTTCAGACTATGGACAAAATTTGGTAGACACCAGTGGATTTTGTTACGAGGCTAATTAAGTCATCATGTATTTGAGAAAAAACGCTTTCTACCAATTTTGCTCAACTTCCTTACTTTTGCCCAATTGTATATTTTCTTTTGTTTCCTGAGAAAATCTATCCATGCAAAATATTATAAATTTTGAATATTTATAAACATTTTAAGTAAAAATTACTCCACACAAGTTACGTTAACTGACTATCTGAATAACAATACCCGACAAGCAGTCTTGATGCCCGAAGCTGTAACAGCACAACATTAATTTATCATATGCAAATGACGAGCCTTTTTAAAAACTATTACTGGAGAATGAAAAACAGATTGTGAACCAACATTTCGAAATATTTTCTTTTTCCCTCCTTAACAGTTTCTTTCAAAATATTCTTCTTGACCAGTATCAATACACGCCACTTTTAACAAGCAAACCATGTCGGACACCAAATTTAGTCTGCGATAGTTCCACTGTTTTCCGTATTGCATATTGATTATGAATATGTGGAGTCAACAAGCACGTTTCTTTCAATGAAAAATCAGCTTAAAACTCTTCACTCGTTAAATTTGATTCATTACAGTGACAAATTTATCTAGAAAGAGGCATCCAAATTTGCAAAACCTGTCTCTAGCAATTTTAACCGTGAAATAGATACTGCTTGTTAGTAGCAGGAGGTACCTAAAATATAGACAAGCAATGAAAACAGAAGTTTCGTTCGAGGAGGCTAAAATGTGCTACTTTAGAATGTGCTACATTTTAGATATGCTTGTTTGGGAAGGCTCTACTCTACTTGTACCAGAACTATAACGAATTCTGTTTCATGGGAGAAGAGACAAGGGTAAGACGCAAATAAAAAAGATGGTTGATTTCTTAGTTACTCTGCATTGATAAGTAGACTTGTATTAAACAAGACAAAGGAATGTTAAATTTGTTGGTATGAAATCTTACATTGTAACCCTATCCCACATTGTATTTCAAAAATTTTCTTTAGGTCTTTCATCTAAGAAGTGCTTTGAATCCACTTTAACGAGGAGGGTAATTGTTCTTTTGAATATTTTTCTTTCCACTTTTTAATCTATTTAATTTATTGAATTTTTCCCTCTCTTAATTCTATCTCCGAAATCATGTACGAGCTCAAATGTATGTCACATATAAAGGAGAAATAAATTGGACGGAGTTCTTAGGGGACCATGGCCAGGGTTCGATCCATGAACCTCGCATAATAATCTGTTGATTCAACCACTCTTCCATGGTCATGGCCTGGGTTCGATCCATGAACCTCACATAAAAATCTGTTGATTTAACCACTCAGCCAAATTTGCACCAAATTTAATAACTGAAATATACCTAACAGGATATTTAGTGCTTGGTTAAGCCTGTGCAATAAGACGGATATCAACGGTTTAAAATTTCAAAAATATAAAAAATTTGCAAATAAATAAATTAAAACATTAATAATAGCAAGTTTTCAGGAAATTCTTTGTTTAGTTGGATTAATGTAATAATATAAATAGAGAAAAATTAAAATTCACGGCTCAAAATATACCCTTCGCCACTTTTATGTATGCACACAAATATTGTGGTTAATATTTTAGAAGTATTAAAACAAGTAATAAAATGCAATCTGTATTTATTACTGACCCAATTTATAAATTCAAAATTATAGCAAGCAAGATATAATACAACGATAAAGACATTAAAAATGATAAAATAGTGGTATCTAGAATTGATTCTACATATACCAGTACGAAATTTTTGAACTACTGGATACGATGGATTCTGCACTGGATTCTTTAACATGTAACTATGTCATTTTCTATTAGCCAACTTTTCTAGACTGTCCAATTGCTATAAAAGCTCTACGAGCTTTGGCTTGTACTTAAAACTGAAAAGTAGTTTTGATGTGGAATATTTTTTATATTTACAATTTTCATCCACAGGTTTTTATTTATAATCTCGTATATTGTTTAAACCATAAACTAAAATACTTATTGTCAATTCAACGTTTCACTTAAGGTAATTTTAGGGGTCTGGAGAAACTACTCTTACTTAAACCATGACTTTAATACCTGTACTCTACATTTCTGGCCATTTGTCTATAACCCTTGCACCAAATGTCTAACACCTATAAACTACAGATAATGTCTTCTAGATGATCTGGTAGTAGTAGAGATTATGTTATTTTTTNAATTTGCAAATAAATAAATTAAAACATTAATAATAGCAAGTTTTCAGGAAATTCTTTGTTTAGTTGGATTAATGTAATAATATAAATAGAGAAAAATTAAAATTCACGGCTCAAAATATACCCTTCGCCACTTTTATGTATGCACACAAATATTGTGGTTAATATTTTAGAAGTATTAAAACAAGTAATAAAATGCAATCTGTATTTATTACTGACCCAATTTATAAATTCAAAATTATAGCAAGCAAGATATAATACAACGATAAAGACATTAAAAATGATAAAATAGTGGTATCTAGAATTGATTCTACATATACCAGTACGAAATTTTTGAACTACTGGATACGATGGATTCTGCACTGGATTCTTTAACATGTAACTATGTCATTTTCTATTAGCCAACTTTTCTAGACTGTCCAATTGCTATAAAAGCTCTACGAGCTTTGGCTTGTACTTAAAACTGAAAAGTAGTTTTGATGTGGAATATTTTTTATATTTACAATTTTCATCCACAGGTTTTTATTTATAATCTCGTATATTGTTTAAACCATAAACTAAAATACTTATTGTCAATTCAACGTTTCACTTAAGGTAATTTTAGGGGTCTGGAGAAACTACTCTTACTTAAACCATGACCTTAATACCTGTACTCTACATTTCTGGCCATTTGTCTATAACCCTTGCACCAAATGTCTAACACCTATAAACTACAGATAATGTCTTCTAGATGATCTGGTAGTAGTAGAGATTATGTTATTTTTTATCGACGTAATCGTTTCTCATATTTGACACATGGTACTGTTATATTATAATCTTGTGTCGTTAGGACATGTTTCTTCTTTTGCTACAAATACCTCGGATTCTTGAAGTAAACTTCCATTTCGTTCACTGTCGGCATTTTTCCCGGGGGTATAATCTTCAGCACTTTTTGAATCTCTTGAAATCTTTTTGCCACTGATATTGCTTCTCTTTCGAATAATCATGCGGAGTGGAGCGGTAAAATCCTCTCCATGCTCCAGATAATTCATACGTCTCAACAATATGGCTCGAAATGCACAGCGGTACTCTTTATTAAAACATGCGTAAATGATAGGATTTAGAGCGGAATTTGCGTAGTGAAGCCATTTGGTAGCGGTAACTAATGCATCCGGTATAAAACATGTACTGCAGAAACCATATATAATGTTCAAAATAAAGAATGGGCACCAACAAATAAAGAAGGCAAGCACTACGAGGGCTATGGTTTTCACTGCTTTTAACTCTTTCTCTGAAATGAATCCCCTGATTCTGCCATTAGCCTGGATCTCGGCTTTTCGAATATGATACCGAGCAGCACCAAATATTTTATAGTAACAATATCCCATAATTCCCAGGGGGATTAGGAAGCAAAGAACGGATACTAATATTTCGTAATTTGGACGTTTCCAATCCCAGAGAACACCTTTTAAGCCAGAAAGAACGATTGCATATAGCCATATCCCAATGATGACAATGACTGCTCTCTTTGACGTCATATGGTGATGATACCTGAGCGGAGTTGCAATGTGGATGTATCGATCAACACTGACAAATGTTAGATTCATAATCGATGATACTCCAGTCAAGATATCAAAGCAAACCCATAGTTTGTAAGCCTACAAAAGGATCAAGAGGAGAAAATAGGTAACTCCTGGTAAATCCTGCAAGATGCAACAGTAATAAATATACATTACTAAAATATCGTCTTACTAGCTCAACCAATTAAGGAAGCGTACTTGAATAAACAAGTTTACAGATGAAAACACAGTTTATTCGTTAGATATTTTACATCAAATGTAGAAATGTGGTAAGACTGGCTTTGCGACAGTCAAAACTTTGTCAGAACCTAATGTTAACAACAGATCTTCCTGTAGTTCTTTTTTACTGTTGCAAGTAGTACAATGTTAACAATATAATGTAAAAAAAATCGCCATGTAAAAATTTCTAATCACATGCTATGGCCTGCATCAATAAATGCTATTGCTACAGTAACGGCGACTTTAAGTCTTTATTTTACATTCGTTTAACAGCTGCCTTTGCATATTTTACTGCAATAACAAAATATTATGGCTTAGTGCATACAAATAAAACATTTCTTTATGAAACATTACTTCACGTATCAAGGAATGATACAAATAAATAATATAACAAATATTTAAATCCTGAATGCTTGACCTTCCTCTTATTTGAGAGGAGAAAAAATACACTTTTTCCAATGCTGAAGTACCTAGTGTATAGCCATAGAAGTATTTTTTCAAATAGGGTAAATATTACAACATATAAACAAGGAAATCTTTTTTTAGAAATCTGTCACATTTGGACTTGTCCCCAATACAAAGGATCATATTTCTATTGATAAAAAAGTGTTACATACTTCTGGAAACCAATTCGAGACTATTTTCTAATCACAGCGAATTCAAATTGTGTGAAATATTTCTTCAATAAAATGCTTAAAGACAATTGTAACATGAGAATATTGTAATAATGTACACAATATCTAAGAAAGAGCCCATTTACAACTATTCCTTCATCGATCGTTTCATCTTTTCCATGCTAAAGTGACAGTGTAGAAAATTCTATTTGTACAGTGTTACACTTTTCCGAAAAATGAGAGGAGGCACTTATCTGGGCTAAAGCTATAGAGAAGTCATCACCTTTACCTACTTTACCTTGATTTTTAAACACACATGTTTTGACTGATATAACCATAAACGAAAAATAGTGCACGTCAATTTTGGACAACTTACATAAATAAAATGCTGTTGTTATACGTAAGCTCTTTATTGCAATTTTTGCCTTTGCCTTTGGATGTAATTTCATTGATACAGACAAAAGATAATTAGCAACAAGGCTTGAGTAACGTAATAAAATCTTTTTCTATTATTTATATTTATTTATAAGTTTATAATTATTTATTTAAAGTTTTAAAGTCAAAGTGACCTGGGCTCTTTTTTGAAACAACAGACGCAATTCATATCAAATCTCCATCGCCTTCACTTTGTAGACAAAGCGCATTGGTATAAAGTTATTAATTATTCTCGACAGCCAATCACAAAAAATGTTTGGATGACTTCGATCCTCTTTGTTTTTCTCCCTGATAAAAGAAAAGCAACGTTTGGTTTATGTTTCCTCCTTTTGGGTTTGTGATCCAGTCGAGTACCAGTGGTAGAGCTTTCCGACAGAAAAGTAATAAAAAGGCCTAAGAAATATTCTTGGGGCATAATTTGAATATGACAATTCAAATTCTTGTTCATTACTTTTCTGTTGTCCAAATTTGTTTTCTTGGTGATGCCGTTCATGACTTTTTAGCTAATGTTGTTGCAGTGCATGACTGACACACTTGTATGGATATGCAATTGATGCTCTAAGGATCCTCTTCTTCTATGACTCCAGTATTTCTAAATAAACCAGTGCAAAATTTTCAACTACTGGATAAAATATTTTCTACACCGGATTCTCTTACCATACAATATAAAAAGGTGGATTTCAGTGGTAGCATACGTGTTGGTGATATCTGCTAAAGTGAAAATCAGTGAGGCTAGCATGTTAAATGTTACTAAATAACTACATGAATAAAGCCAATGCGAAATGGTAAGGTACATCTTTCTGTAACAATTTTTCGACGATTACATTTCGGTGTTTATTAAAAGGCTTCCTCTAGACAGTATGTTTAGGAGTTATAACTGTAAGAAACTCTAGCCACTTTGTTATTTTGAAACTAAGAAATTATTTAAATAAAATTACCTAAAGCATTACATTTATATAAAACATGAGATCTTCTATAGGTTTGGGGTCTTAAACACAAAATCAATGTTATATGCTACGGCTTTGTTACGAATAGCTTCAGTATAAAAGTACCTGGCTACTTCCCACAATTAAAATATTTAGCAGTTTTTGCGTGGGATAATGTTTAAGAAAACCTCTTACGCATAGCTTGCAACTGTCTAATTCCTAGTGTTGTAATGAAACTATCAATGGAACAGAAAAAAAAAATCTTATTCACTTTATTCTGCGGTGATTAAACACCTAATTTACACAGAGGATGTTGTGTGTGAACTAGAAGATTTTCTTTCTGACTGTGAAAATAAGAAAAACATAAAACTCCAAATTAAACTGCAGAGAGATACAACTTCTACTTGGGTAGGTCATAGTAGTGTCTACGGGTGAGAAGCCGTGGCTTAATGGTTAACTGCACCGTAACGAAGAATTCCGGGTTCGATTCCCTGAGCGGGCGACTTTGGACAATAAAAAGCCATTGGTTGGCGTCAGGAAGGGCATCCGGCCAAGAAATTCCTCAGTGCCAAATCCAAGGCCCTGTGAAGGGCACCTGTCTGAACCCCAGTAACTGGAGGAAAACAACGTTAAAACCACAAAAAAATTGTAGTGCTACGGGTATATCCTATCGATATGGATCGTGAGATAACCCCTTTCCTATATAACCTTAGATTCATAGTAAGGGAATATGTGGTTGTTTAAGATGTCTCCATGTAAGAACCATGGTAACAAAAATTTGCAGGAGGGTGCTCAGTAATAACTATGGCGAAATGGGTCTCCTAAGAAGCACCTGAAAACCCATTCTCAGTACATATTCTCCAAATGAGCAACATAAATTTCGAACAACTTACACCAACGAGATTAAAATATGATGATGCGATCTGCTTTTTTATCCATAAAGTTGCTGGGAATGAGGCTGGCGTTCAAAGGGAAATAAGAAATCTCAATAACTGACTGTCTCATATTTGGTACGAGGTTCCCAGACTGAAAAAAAGAAACTGTACATAGAGGTATAACTTATCGCAGACTGTACTGGAGGACTTGGTCCTTACAAGCAGGATATGTGAAAGAAGAGGGAGAGGTCGTAGACGGATAACATTCATGAACAGCATATCAACTTGGACCGGGGAAATTGAAATAGAGATACTGAGGATAGCAAAGGACAGGTCTCTGTGGAGAATCATGACCGCCGACGTTCTGGAGGGACATGGCACTTGAGGAGGTTCTTGATTTAAACAAAATTGTTGTGAAAGTTTGCAGAATGGTCAAATTGTTCCGCCGTTCCCCAGTAAGGAATGATGGAAGCTTTGCTGTCTAAAAATATGCAATCTTTTGGAAAAGAAGTGGCGGTTTTCTTGGACTGCATAACTTCCTGGAATAGCCTTTTAAATATGCTCCAGCGTTTCTATGACATCAGGAAGGAGAACAAGTTTGCCATGTTAAAACTGGACCACAAGTGACATTTCAGATACAGAACTGGACAAGCTCAAAGGACTTTGTGACTCGTTTGCCCCTCTAGAAATTGCAGTTGAGTATCTTTGTCGTGAAGATGCTGATATTCTACTGGCTGAAAAAGTCAGTGCCTTTAATATTAAGAAACTAAAAGAGCAATCATCAGATATTGAATAGAAAATTTTGGAGAGGTTCAAGGTCAGAAGAAAAGAGCGTAGGAATACAGACCTTGTTTACCTTATGAAGTATTTGAAGTCATCAGACTTCCCTGATCAATGACAAGATCAGTTTGGTGTGAAAATCAAAAAGACCAAAATCACTTGCCACATATCTCTTGAAACGTCTGCATCCATCTGCACAAAATGAAATGGATCAATCAGAACTTAAGGTTGAAGTAGTAGTATTTGGCGGTAACATGACACTTGCTAAAGAATTTGCATCATTTATGGAAGAGGATGAGCACTCAGGTCCTGCTGTCATTGAAGATATAAGCACTCAAATCATCAAGAAAGAAATCAACTTATATGAAACTAGTAAGAAGTGACCTGAGAACGTATAGAAACTCTTTACAGCACTGAAAATCATTAAGCCTACCAGCGTTGACCATGAAAGAGCATTTTCAGCTATGGGACTTTTTGCAACTAAGATCAGAAGTCAGCTAAATGATGACACTCTAGATGCTCTCATTTTCATGTGCCAGACTTAAACGAAAAAAAGTCACAATCTCTGGAGAGCATTGCACTATTTCTTGTACATACATTTCCTCATTTTATGTAATAAGAATTTTTATATAAAATTCCCCCGGCTATTGTTTGAAAAAATGGGGGTCCCCGTTCCCTGGGTAGCAAAAAATCTCCCCGTATACTGCACCCTACTTTTAATGCATGAAGCATTTTTTACATCTAAAATAAATTTCGTACCTCTTGTCCCTAATCTTGAGGGGAACTGCGAATAAAACTATGTAGATGTTTTAGACCTACTACTTTTCTTTTCCTGTCATTGTGCCTACTTTGCTAATATTTTCCAAAATAGAACAGAAAAAAACACAACATTTCAATATTGTATGTTTAAAAAAACGACTCTCACTTTTGTATAGAAAGTCAAAAACCTTCAGATCATAATTTAAGTGCCAGAAAAACTTAGTAGATCATTGGAGAAGCCGCAGCACATCCTGGCTTAGGTTGCTTTTAACAATAAAAGGAGGACTTTACCGTTTTTAATGCAATAGTGCGTCCTGTTTGGTTCGTCAAAATACGTGATTTTAATACAAAGCCATCTGATTTCTAAATTTAAAAATGGTTAGAGCTTATGTCTGCTCTCATACTTAATTTTCAAAACAAAGTAACACATACTGAACAAATACCAACATTTTTTTTCAAAAGATAAGAATCTTTCACTATCTTACTAGATTGCAAATCTGTTTAAGTAGAGCTAAAAGTGCCAGCTTTCCATGGCTAAAATTCATTATAATCTAATTTTCTTGTCATATTAAGTAAGACAAAAAGAGGCCTATTTGGATAATATTGATTCCAATTTATCATCTTAGATTTGCCTATGTTATTTATTGGCTATTGGGAAATTTTCGGTTCTGCCACACACCTCCCACTACAATTTAAAGCTTCAACAGATTAAATAAGGCATGTTTACTCGAGGCAACGGTAGACAATTATCTTTATTTGAATATGTTTTCAGTTTTAACGTACCACATTGCAATAAAATCTGTTACTCTTTACTACTGTACCTAGCATTTTTCATTGCCACTAATCATCATAACCTGCTCATCGTGTCCGATGATGACTTATAAACTATTTCTCTCAACTCCAATTTGTTTCTCGGCAGGGATTGTCAGAAGCCATCAGCAATACCTCTGCCTTTCAGGTTCCGCTAGAGGATATCCTTTAGCTGCGAGAACATAATTTGTTTTGGTAGTCTTTTGCTTTCCATTATATTCATTTGGCCAGCTCATCTAAGGTTACGTTGGATACGAATTTGGTACATGCTTGGCAGGTAAGCTTCAGTGAGAATCTTTGTTGGAGAAAGAATCCTGCCGCTTTCCGTGGAGAATTTGTCGCAGATACTGTATTATTTAAGTGCTAAGTCTGTGGATTGCAGCGTTGTAAACAGGTCATGCCTCAAGTCCTTATAGTACCATTTCTATTACAAATTAATATGCATTATTTTTTCGTTTTACGATACTGATCATGTGATGAGTATATGCACTTATGTATTGCATGCATGCTTCTCAATACACAGTGAAATTGTTGAATCTTGTCTCAGGTTGACAGGGAAAATAGTTAAGCTTTTACTGGAATATGTTTTTATTAGAGAGTTGAAATTAGAGTACTTTTAAGCTCGTACGTGCTTTTGGTCAACTGCACTGTTGAAAATGGCAACAGTAAGTAAGCAGGAAAACAAAAGAAAAAGAAAGGTCGGGTAACCAAACTACTTGTGAAAAATCTGTGCCTGTGTTTTTTCATACGTTCAGCACATTCCTATTGCTAGTTTGGCCGTATTTTTCTTTTCTGATGAGTTGTCGGCAAATTTTTGTTTCCAAACATCAAAAAGATGTGAATTCTATTAATAATATATATTTTAATGAATGGCATTCAATACAAGGGTTTGAGTCCGTGTTAAGCAGTCACAAAATTTGTTAAAACAAATAATATTTGTACCTGCAATTCCAAGGGTTTGTTCTTGTGTGTAACAAGAATTAAGAACTCAAAGTGTTTGATTTTGAAAATAGGGGCGATATTTTGTTACACACACAAAAAAAATAAAATAATAATGAAAACAATAAATCATGGACATAATTGTTGAAAATTATGAAAGAAAATCAACACCATGAGTTTTATTGTGTGTTGAAAGACAACAAAAAGTGTTTTATTCTGAGTTTAACGTTGCAGCTATGTAATACAGTCAATGTTGCAGGAAGAACATTTCTGCTGCAAAGTTTGTCTCTTAGACTGTTTTGCGTGTACCCATGTGAAATGTAGCGGTATATCTGTTGTGCATTACGTTATGGTGCAGCATTTATTGCATTTATTGGGTTAATTGTGGAGGTAAAAGAAGTGAAACCAAGAAACTTTCAATTAGTGAAAGAAAGAAAGGAAGTTTTAATAGAAATGTCAATTGTATGGGGCGACGCGAGTAAAATGGCAACAGAAGTAGATAATTAACCCAAATACTTCAAAAACATTTTACAAGAAATAGGACAAAATGAAAAACTATACCGTATGTAAAAAATTATATTAGAACCACTATGTACGTGACTACTAGTTTGGGTGTTAATCTACGCTTCTAGATGAAGCGCATTGTTGTAATTTTGAGGTCTTCCGTGCATGCAGTAAAATTTCACTGCAATTTACACCATATTTTATGAACGTAATATATATATATATATATATATATATATATATATATTATTGGTTTTAACGTCATTTTCCCCCGAGGAATTGCGCCTCAGACGGCGCCCTTTGCTCACTCGGAGAATCGAACCCAGAATTTCTTGGCTACGGTGTAAATGCACTAACCATTAAGCCACGGCTCTTTAATGTACTGTGATAAAATTACCTTTATTAAAAGTCACGCCAGATTAAAACTGACGTGAAGAGAAGGCAATATATAAAGTTGTGAAAAAGTAAAAATTAACGTTTTGTTGTTATATAAACTGCAGAAATTAACGGAAATTAACTTAATTTTAAATGTCTTTAATCAGCCGTTTAATATTTGTGAAAAAACATAATTCTTATTTGTCAAAAATGTCAAACGGTTCAAAATCTCAAAATCCTGGAAAAGCAGATGTGACCTAAAGAAATTATATCAAGACACGATTATTAGATTTCTGTCTACACACTAGATTTTCTGATGGGAATGTCCTGAAAGTTTGAAGCTACGCAAAAATTTTTTGTATTTTGAAAGAACTAAAAAAAATATCTACCTCACAAAAGAAAAGGCATGTATCTTTCTTTTTTGTCCACAATTTAACTGTTTTAGGACCTTGACAAAATTTGGCGTTTCTGTAGTGTTATTAAACGCATGTTGTATCTTATGTAGTAATGTTTTGGATTATTTTGTGGTGCAATTGGTGAAGATAGACTATGAATTCCACAGAAGAAAAACGCGAGATCAAGAAAAATCTTTTTGACATCAAATCGACTGACACTACATCGCCAAGCATAGAAGAAAGAAAGTCGGCTTAGTTAAAGAAAAATTAAAGACGTAAAGACCTCAGAAAAAAAAGAACAAATGACAGTACATAGAACATCTTGTAGAAGAAGCTGACAGAGTAGCAGGCCAAACGGTCACAGCACGAGAAAATTGCACCTGAGCACAAAACAATGAGGGATGAGAGACAACAAAAACAGGATATCTCAATCAAAGCAGTAGACACGTCAGGAATATGAGTACACCGAACTGAAAACACTAAAACCACCATCGCTTGTTAACATTTAGGAAGAGAGTAAGACTTGGTTATCAATCTTGGTGACGTCAGTGGAGGCTGAAGGAAGCCATCAGCAAGCTGAAGAAGAGCATAATTTCTGAACAAGATGATATGTGCTCTGAGATCCTAAAGACAGAAGAGTAGAAGGCACTACGGGTCCTTAGGAGCATCCTACGGGACAGTTGGGAGCAAGAAAGCAACCTAGAGGTCTAGAGAACTAGGCTGATCAGCAAGCTATTAAAGAAGGGAGACCTTGGGATCAGAACGTGAATGAGTCTAAATAAAGAAAAGGTCCAGACACAATGCTGAAGGGGGCTTTGGCAGATTTGCACATCCTATTGCTCAAAACAAGCCTGTGATAGACTCAACAAGGAAAACGGAGCTGCAAGTATCCCAAGAAGCCGTAGCAGAGTACAGTCGACAGGAAACTAAAGGGAAGCTGTCTTACTCTCTAATCAATTCCAAGGACTGCAGCAAATCAAATTACATGAAGGGCCCTTGGTGTTGTTTCAAAGACCACAAGGCTCGAAGAAGAGTAGGTAAGTAAGTTTGAAACGACGTCAGAGGAAGAACTGTGTCCTTTTTTAGTTTCCAGTTTGCGTTTTTCCTTAGCCATTTTCACTATCTTCCTCGCACTTTATGTCATATCATACCTTTTAGAGGGGCTTTTTTTGGAAAGTTAAAATTGACCAGAGCTGAGCGGTAAATAAGTTTTGCAAAAACTGTTAAGCCTTTGCCAATGTAGGCTTCGTTAAGCCTGCATTCGCAAAAAGACCAAAAAATTCTCCACAGCGACAAACTCTCTTGATTTTACAACTAAACTGCTTGTGAAAGTTACTTGCAAACCTACAGCAAAATGGTGACCTTACTTCTACTGTCACCTCTATTTCATTTACTGAGGAACGAATTTAGATATACAAATTTGAAGTTAAATATGAGTTGATAAATGAGCAAAAATTGTTTAATGAAAAATTGGTCTACCTAATATCACAAGATACACACACTCTCTCTCTCTCTCACACACACACACACACACACACACACACATATATATATAGATATAGATAGATATATATAGAGATATAAATTTGTAGTAGCATCCTTGTGTCCATAAGAAATCAAAAGTTGCAATTTTATCAACCCTGAAATAATGCTCCTGTAATTAAGGATTATTTTAAGAAAGTTACTTGCCCTTGCGTATGTAGTATTAAAAATATGGATCCTTATTAATCCTTTATTCTTTTAAGGTAAAAGTCAACTGCAGAACAAAAATGTGCTTTAGCAAATAATCTCGATACTTTCTTTAAGATACTACACTGGTATTATTTCCAGTCCTACTGCGAACAGATAGCACGGAATACTTTTTAAGCTGCCATAAGCAATAGAGGGTGGCTCTGTCGAATAGATTTTTGAATAAAATAATTGATGCTCCAACTAGAAAAGCAGCTAGCAAATCATGTCTCCGTTTTCAACTGAATGGCAACAGTTTAATGATTGCAAGTTATTAACAGAAATTTTATGCGAAACATCAGACATAACCATTTTACCAACCTAACTGAAAATCTATCTTGATTTCCAACATAAGGTGAGCATGACGACGGGGTCAAAAAGAGGGTTCATTGCTTATAAATAGAAATAAATATATATTTTTTAAATGCATTTGTCTGTAACTCATAGTATTTAGAGAGGTGGGGTAATTTATTCTGAAGGAGAAATAAACCAAATTCTAATAAAAAACCTACCTTTAAAAATGGAAGTAAGTAAACTTTTACAGTTATAATAATACAGAGCACTTGAGGGGCTTAAATATTTCAGTAAATTGCAATAAGTTACAAGCCCAAAGTTAAAAAGGAATTTTGTTTGTTTAATCAAACTACCATTATAACTCTTTGCTCTTATTGAGACTTAGCCACTCCAGAGATGTGAGACAAAACAGAGAGACAAAAAGGATTTCAAACGAAAAGAAAAATAAACAGTTCTATATTAAACTAAGATTCTCGAATGTTCAACTTAACTCTGCAAACTCTTTTGTACTGAGCTCACCCAGCATTCGAAGAAAGATTTCTGTAAAGTAAGACTTTTAACAAAGTGACCACGTTATGTCTCTGAATAAATTAGTTGTTGTTCCTAATTTGAAACAAGATAAAGCTATGCTAAGCTTTACTACTAGTTCTGAAGCCAGGATTATGTCTTGCAAATTACATTCTCGATTGAGTCTGTGTATGGCTTAACATAATCAAATAATGCAATTGTATATGACCACATTGTTAATTCTAAATGGTCCAGATGATAAAGTTCGATTCTTTAGAATATCTTCCAATTACTGACGTATCCTTTGTAGGAATNGGCCTTTTGTACTGAGCTCACCCAGCATTCGAAGAAAGATTTCTGTAAAGTAAGACTTTTAACAAAGTGACCACGTTATGTCTCTGAATAAATTAGTTGTTGCTCCTAATTTGAAACAAGATAAAGCTATGCTAAGCTTTACTACTAGTTCTGAAGCCAGGATTATGTCTTGCAAATTACATTCTCGATTGAGTCTGTGTATGGCTTAACATAATCAAATAATGCAATTGTATATGACCACATTGTTAATTTTAAATGGTCCAGATGATAAAGTTCGATTCTTTAGAATATCTTCCAATTACTGACGTATCCTTTGTAGGAATGCAACAACAATATCTTGTTCAACAAATATCTCTTGACCACGATATGTAGTGGGAAAATATTGAACAGAAATTATGAATGTGGAGCAAATCCATTACTCTTTATTTTATCTTGGTATTTAATTAAACAACTATATATCTTGAAAACTAATCAGCAATGCATAGAAAAAGATCGTAATTAGGATGAGGTCTTTGTTAAACGTTTCTTAACCGTTTTTGAACTCAAACGACTATTTAATGAGATTTGAATTAACTGGAATTTTGTTCAAGCCTTAATCGGAAAAAAAACAGTATACGTTTAATGCTTTACAAGTCCTTCAGCTATCAAAATAGCGTCGTTAAGAAAAACAATGGTAACAGATTGGAAGGGAGTTGACAAAGCAGCTGACATTTAACTGCTAGAAAAATTGGCATCACAGAGCAATTACATGGGATTCCCTTTGTGAGTGTTATTGGACCATGAACGCTGCCATAGGAAAAAAAAGGCCATGTAGTTGTTCGTTCGTCAAAAAATAAAGCCACGTGGTAAGCTGATTGTTGGCAATAATGTAATAAAATTAAGACATGTTATAGCATATCATGCTTAAGTTTCAGGGATGATAAGAAGCAAATGTTCAGAATACCCTTTGGAGGTGATGCTAGCTTTGTAAGAGTGTGAGAGTCAATGTGTTTGTGTAACTGTGTGCTTGTGTGTGTCGCTTTTAATTTTTCCCGCTTTGCAGATTGACATTTACGAATTTTTGTGTAATGTTTGTTGCTGTTGTTTTTGTTATTTCTTGTCCTCTGGTACCATCAACAATATCCACATTGATTAAACACCAAAAGATCTAAAAAATTGTTCATTCATGTCATTAGCTTTTATTATTTCATGTTAATATGCATTTTACTCTTTCAAATAAGTGCTCTTTTTTATACAAAACGATAGATAGCTTTTTTGTTATTTTGTTTTATAACGTCATTTTTTCCCGGTAACTGGGGCTGAGACGGCGCCCTTTAATGAAACGTTTGTTTTGGCAGTGAGGAATTTCTTGGCTGGATCCCCTTCCCGACGCCAACTAATGGCTTTTTCCTTTGTAAAGTTCCAAATTCTTTTCGCGTACTTGGGGAATCGAACCCAGAACCTCTTGGATAAAGTGTAACTGCACTAACCATTAAACTACGGCTCCGCTCATCCAACATGATAGATAGTATTATAAATATATATATATATATATATATATATATATATATATATATATATAAAGATTTAGATTCGGTTATCCGTATTAAAGTGCTCAATACATAAATGCAGAGCGTAATATAAGATATGATAAGTTGGAAAGAATAAAAAAACTACACAGTCCATTTCGACAAGCCTGTTTCGTGATTTTATTTACTCTTCAGGAAA
>RDPX01000342.1:784504-818605 GCA_003991215.1 Morbakka virulenta
AGAGAGAGAGAGAGAGAGAGAGAGAGAGAGAGAGAGAGAGAGAGAGAGAGGGAAAGAGAACACAATACATCCATTAACTTTTAGTGATCTTATTCTTGATCTTCACCAAGGCGGTTAAAGATTTTCGTTATGTCGTAGTAAATAACCTAGTGCCAACTCAGTTTAATGTGACATAGTGTTACCAATTAAATTAATGGCCTGTGGATCCAAGTCTAAGGATTCTACGGCTTTTTTAAAATTAGATAATTGACAGTAAGGCTTTTCAAAGCTTTTGCACTTCTCCGCAAAGGTCACTTATCACAATTGCACAACCTCACCCACTGGTCAGTCTGGTAACTTCTCTTTTCAGTTTCAATATAATTTAAAGAATTATTTCATTTATACTTTCAGTTAACTGGTCGATGATGTCTACAAAGTCAAGCTTGTGTTCTCCACTTTTATTAGTCGCAAGAAAAAGCTGAATTAGTTAAACTGGTATAGAATGTGAGTGGACTCTGGGAGATGAACTTGTCTTTTAGCGAATTAAATCCATAATAATAATGATCCAGTCTCAACTTTCCAGAAGTGTTTTACATTTTTGGTGAAAAATGTAAGAAATGTTTGAAACACTACCTCCACTCTGAACATACAGCAACTAGAAAATGTCATTGAACTTTCCTATCACGATGAAGATGAAAGGTATAATATGGACCTGTACATGTGTTGTAATCAGAACCCATCTCTTCTTTAGCTGTCTTCTGCATCCTCATTAAAGAGTACCTCATCTTCCTCCACTTCTAAGAAAAACGATTTCTGTATCCTTATATGCGTAGTCAAATAGGTATTCCAATAGAAAAATGGAAACGAGTTTCAGAAAATTATAGTAAAAATAATATAATAAAATAAAACAAAATAAAAAAATGTGCTTAGACTGAACAACACAAACGTGAAAAATACTATTATATTAACAGGTTTTATTCTTGACGATTTTTGATAATTTTGCCTCCTGGAGGATTGTCATTTAAATCGCCATATAAATATGACGAAACGGAGTTTAAATTTTCAACTTAGGAAAGACAATTTGTTGGGGGAAATTTGTTGGGGGATAATTCTCCTGGTATCATGTATTTCATGTAAGGTAAAATTTTCCTACGAAGCTATTTACCGGTTTTTTATTTGCTTTGCAAATTAACAGCTGTACACTAACATAAAAACTGAAAAAATGGGAAAAGCAACTTAATGAAATATTTTTCAATTTCAAATTTCAAGCTATGCTTCATTGAATACACGAACTTCTGTTGTTATCGCACTATTGCTTTTCACAATTCCACTGATATTAAAGCTGATCATAAGGAATAATCATAACTACTTCTTCTGTTTATTTGTGCAAGATCATCACAGCTTCCAAATCATGTTTAGTGCCAAGAAATCAGATCAAAATTTAATCTTGTTGGTGTCACTAATAGTGTGCTTAAAATAACTTATGAAAAAAACCTGTTAAAACTTGATAAGATTTTGGCACACCCACACAAACACCCCCCCCCAACACACACACACACACACACACACACACACATATACATGTATATATATATATATACATATATATATATATATATATATATATATGTATATATATACATGTATATGCACACATATATGTATAACTTAAAATTCATTAATTTCAAGTTATATCAAAACATTTTCAAATGTTCATTTTCATTGAAGGAGATATGTACATAAAAAATGATTTTCTTGTTATCTCAAAGTGACCCTGAATTTTCTTCACTGTCGGAATAAAATTCAAATAATTTAATGTTGAGAATGATTTATTTAAAAGGCCAAAATTGACAAGAGAACTTTATTTGTCACTTTTAATGACAAATTGTTGCTTTAATTTGTAGCTCAACATTTCTGCTGAGCAAGATTAAATTCGTGAACATTAATATCTCGACTCCACCCTCTTTTATATTGATGAGTTAATACCTATTTTACTGGATCGCCCTTGATTGGATATGACGAGTTATTAAAAATCTTTTTGCTAAGCAGGATGTTTAATATTTCAAAACGTTTCCATGAAATGCATTATATTGGGTTTTTAAGTGAACAATTTTTAAGCGCAAAATATAACCTGGCAATCTGCCCACTTCTTTATCCCCTGAAAGCTGGTTCTCTTCTTTTTGTTGTTCATCCATTCATAAAGTTCTAAAAATATTATTGATGCGTCTACCCAAAAATTAAATAATCATTTAATTAATTAGTAAATTTTTCACTAATTGAATAAGTAATCAACAGATTATCCACGCAATCACACAAACAACAAGATAATTAAACAATTGATTAATCGTTTAACCATCCAGTTACCAAATCATGAATCCATCCATTTTTATAATAACAACAAGGGCTGCCCAGGTATTTCTATCTGTTTTCCCTATATTTTTACTTAAGCAGGCATGAAACATCAAGTTAAAGACATTTAAATACAATNATGTTTAGTGCCAAGAAATCAGATCAAAATTTAATCTTGTTGGTGTCACTAATAGTGTGCTTAAAATAACTTATGAAAAAAACCTGTTAAAACTTGATAAGATTTTGGCACACCCACACAAAGACCTCCCCAACACACACACACACACACACACACACACACATATATATATATATATATATATATATATATATGTATATATATACATGTATATGCACACATATATGTATAACTTAAAATTCATTAATTTTAAGTTATATCAAAACATTTTTCATCATTCGATTTATTACAAATGTTCATTTTCATTGAAGGAGATATGTACATAAAAAATGATTTTCTTGTTATCTCAAAGTGACCCTGAATTTTCTTCACTGTCGGAATAAAATTCAAATAATTTAATGTTGAGAATGATTTATTTAAAAGGCCAAAATTGACAAGAGAACTTTATTTGTCACTTTTAATGACAAATTGTTGCTTTAATTTGTAGCTCAACATTTCTGCTGAGCAAGATTAAATTCGTGAACATTAATATCTCGACTCCACCCTCTTTTATATTGATGAGTTAATACCTATTTTACTGGATCGCCCTTGATTGGATATGACGAGTTATTAAAAATCTTTTTCCTAAGCAGGATGTTTAATATTTCAAAACGTTTCCATGAAATGCATTATATTGGGTTTTTAAGTGAACAATTTTTAAGCGCAAAATATAACCTGGCAATCTGCCCACTTCTTTATCCCCTGAAAGCTGGTTCTCTTCTTTTTGTTGTTCATCCATTCATAAAGTTCTAAAAATATTATTGATGCGTCTACCCAAAAATTAAATAATCATTTAATTAATTAGTAAATTTTTCACTAATTGAATAAGTAATCAACAGATTATCCACGCAATCACACAAACAACAAGATAATTAAACAATTGATTAATCGTTTAACCATCCAGTTACCAAATCATGAATCCATCCATTTTTATAATAACAACAAGGGCTGCCCAGGTATTTCTATCTGTTTTCCCTATATTTTTACTTAAGCAGGCATGAAACATCAAGTTAAAGACATTTAAATACAATATAATAGAATAACATATTTTATTAAATGTACGGTATATCAATTGATAAGATGTTATTTTTTCATGATGGTTGCCCTCAGCAAGGCTACTTCACTTCTAAAAGTTACTCGTTCATCTGAAATCATAATTTTATTACTAAAAAAAAAATAGTTCAGAAAAAAATTGTATCCAGCGAGATTTTAGCTCACGGTGCTTAAGACTTACAATTCAACATATTGACCTGTCAACCCAAGGAATATTGTGATCAAGGTTACAACTATTACTGAACGGTTTATAAATTTTAGTTGTCAACAGATGTCCACTATTCAAAAACGCTTGGGCAATTTTAGTGGTTTAATTACTTACTACAAATTTTCTTATACAGTGTGTATACAATGATACTGGTTATGATGGCGACAATGATGACATCAATTTTTAAATGGATACAAATTGATAAAATAGATACGGAAACAAATAATTAATATTGATAGCTGTGATAACCATTGATAAAAAATGAAAATGAGAATTTACTGAACGTATTATTACTTAAATGCTACTTAACACACTTTGTATATTAAAAAAACCCTTAATTTTTGACGAGTATATAAGAATAAGAAGATCCAAAGCACGATAGAACAAAACAATTCAACATCCGAACCATTTAAACATGCAAAATTTCGCAGAATTTAGAAAATTCCAATTATATTGACTACCACTATTGCTCTGCAAGTTCTTTTTCTATATCTCACAACACTGAAAGGTTTTTTCTTTGATAACTAGTGTTGGAAGTAAGCTGAAAAAATGAATTCATAATGCTGGAAAGTGAAGGAGACTGCTGTTAAAAAATGATCCAAAAAGGCAAATTAAAACAACGTACATGTTTATGTCTCTATGTTAATCTCTGTATGTACATATGCAGAGAGGAAAATGTGATTGTTAGAGGACTTGACTTACCTGAAGCAAACTGTAATTTTACATAATATGAACTGACGAAGTCCTAATGAAGAACAGGTTTATACTGTTACTGGCACAGTCTGATGTAGAAAAAAAAAGAAGACATTCGTAGTTTCCAGGTAAAGCACTGCTCCTCAAAACATCTATTCTAATGTTGTTTACCTATAGACTCGTATTTCAGTTCCTTTCATATGAACACCTTGACACTTACCCATTCTTTAAATGAACCAGGTCTGAACATCTGCTCTTATAAGTTAGCTAATTATGAGAGTTACCTAAAAAAAAGGGGATTTCCTCGTAACGACAGCATAATTTACTCAAAGTTGCTCATTCTTTCACAGTGAGTTACCTAAAAAAGGGCATTTCCTCGTAACGACAGCATAATTTATTCAATGTTGCTCATTCTCTTACCGTGTGTTTAAAGCTTAAGCAACAATAAGTAATTCCTGAAAAATGAGCAGTGTAACTCCAATTCAGCATCTGTAGCTTTAACTAAAAATAAAAACTATTTTTACAAAAATAATGGAACGATATACGTTGTACGATTGTCTTGCAAGTCTGCCAGGTAATCAGCAATATAATTGCCAATACGCGCATTAAATATGCGTTATACAGCGGAAGCAATATTGCTCACAGGCAATACAATTATTTACACAAATTTCAAATGTTTTTAAATTACAATCTGTTATACTGTCTGAAAGTTCTCTCACGTGGAAAATATCAAGCACACATTTTTATTATTATTTGGTAAAAAAGACAATTCACGCATTTTTTTCTTGTACAAAGCTGTTTCAGAACACCTAGCCCAGTGTTCTACATATTAATTTAAAAACACAAAATGACATTCTACGTAAAATGTTTTTTCGTCTGTCTGCTTTGTTGTTTGTTTTGGGGGTTTTTTTGGGGGGGGGTTGTTAAACATCATATAGGTCAAAGAGCCACTACGTACATGGAACTGTGAAGGAAAAAGAGCTAAAAGACGTGCAACACATTCAACAGTGAAAATATATTCTGATTTTGCGAAATATATTCTTCAAGTGTAAGAACAATTTTAGTTTTTATCTGAGCTAAAAATTATACAGGCCTAAACGGCCACTTTGCTTTGGTAACTATTTGAGAAAAAAATAACAGTTTATTTCTTTTTAATGGTTATAAACATTACCAGGCG
This sequence comes from Morbakka virulenta, assembly GCA_003991215.1. Classification (NCBI taxonomy): domain Eukaryota; kingdom Metazoa; phylum Cnidaria; class Cubozoa; order Carybdeida; family Carukiidae; genus Morbakka; species Morbakka virulenta. Next base: position 790,142 of record RDPX01000342.1, read on the forward strand.
TAAAATCACTAAGCATATGGAATTGCAAAGAGAAGACAAGAAAAGCTAAACCAAGAGATGAGTTAACAGTAGACAAAAATATGTTCAAGTCATAAGTTGCAGGAAAGCACTCTCAAGCCACAGATTTGCACAAGCTAGGTGTCCGAGGTAAAACGCCAACATTTATAGAAAAAAACTTATTAAAAGGAGGGAGGCAACCGTAGGAGATAATTATTGCTAATAAGAAGATCAAGGCAAGTTGTTTTGAGTATCTTTTGTACAGCGCAAGAACTATTTATGTCACTACATATACATATGTATACATGTACTTATAGATATACATACATTATAAATACAGACCTACATACATACATAAATATATAAATACATATATACACAGGTATATATAAATATAGAATGGGGTATTCGAATTCACGACTCGAAACCTTTCTGAAAGAAAAACAGAAAATTAAACCATTTACTGGTAACACGCAACGGACTTGAAGCTTTCTTTTTCCCAGGGCTTTTTATCTAGGGAAAGACTGCAGTAGACGTGGCCAGGCAAAATGTCTCAGGGTAGTTGGTCGATGCCATCTGCATCCATTGATGCAGTAGGAAACAATAATAATGACGGCCATTTAATAGATACCAGGCAGGAAAGTCTAACTCTCTTATAACTTGAATATATATATATATATATATATATATATATATATATATATATAAATCACTAGAGAATAAAAATACTGCAATTACTTTTTTTTCTTATTTCTACCTATTGTAATTTTGTTGATAAAAAGTCAAAAAACAATAATCTATAACAAATTACTTAGGAAAATGGCTTAGGAAATTATTTCAAAAAATGTAAAATTTTCAAAATTTGAAGGTTTCCCTGTTCTATTGTTTAGTACCATAAATTGATAAGGCTACGCCATCCACTTCCAAGAATATATTCTTCGCACATAATTCAATAGCATGCTCATATAGGGCTTGTTGAATGTGAAATAATAATTAATATTTTCCCATTACTCCTGAGAAAAATAGCAAATGTCTCCTACTTTCAAATTAATATAACTGGCTGTCAGCTCATTATAGTCTTTTCCCATCAAACAAAACCCGCCTATAACGCAAATTATGAAATATTAGCAATACATCTTACGTTTAAATTGCACACAAGATTTCGATTCAATTTACAAATCAAAGTGCTTAATTAAAATTAAAAGCTTTTAGAGTGGTTTATAACTTTATATCAAATTTCTTTTCATATTGTCAGCAATAGTCAAGCTACTAAAGGAAAAAATCCAAAAATGTTGGATTTTAATTTACTTATAAATATTAATGTTTATCACAATCCACAATGAAAGGTAAGTTATACATTAATTAGTCATTACTAGATCTTTGTAGGGAGACAATATCGTCGATTTATTAATTTTAACGTGTCCTATTCTTCAGATATCGTTAAAAACTGATTTTTCAAGCTGAAGCAAAAGGTATATTATGAAAGCCTAAGCTAACAATGGTTTTGTTTAACTTGCAGAGTAAAATACATAAAGATATATCCAATATATATATGAAAATATATTTACACTATCTTACAACTTTTTTCTCTACCTTTACAGTAAAATTTTGTGTAGCATAATTTTTTTCTTAGTCAAGGAACTTCAATTAACAGATGGTTCAATTGTTATGGATATTAATATTGAAAATAATGGATATACTAAAGTATACAAATGGATAACCTGGATTTTGGTTTGTTAAGAGTAAAATACAGTCAAGACATTGAATATTTATCACTTTTATGAAACTTTAAGATCGCTGGAAACGTTTAGGTGAGTTATTAGGCCGGTTTAGCTCTTAACGTAATGTGTTTTCAATATTTAAACGGTCAAGTTAACTTATTCCAACCCATTACAAGAGATTACATTCGAATTTTCTTCATTTTAAATTGTCTTTCCTTCCTACTTTACCCCTTACAAAGAATCAGATGTATTTCAGACTGGTAGTCTTCAGCTCTGTTTTTGTGGAGTCGTTGCAAATAACTCACACTAATAAAAATGTTATCAGCTATGTGTACGTATACTGATAAGAAAATGCATTAGGGCATAGAACATTCATTATTATTATATCAATAATTTAAAAAATCATTACATTCATTTACAAATAATAAAACATGCCTAAGGTACCGTATACATTTTGGGCGAACTCTTATCTCTAGTTTAATTGTTTCAGAGAACTTCAGCAAACTATTTTTCTGATACAATGTACAAACACCAAGTACGTTCTAGCACGTTTGCCTTTGCAAACTTTCTTAACCCCTCCAATAGTGTGCACTGATTTGTCTGTGGCAAGAAAAATTCCTACATTGCTTTATTAGACAACTTTTCTACCACCAAATGTGAAGTTTAAATTGCTTTATTATTATTATTGACACCCACTGATCCTAGTAATTTTGTGCCGGGAGGTCCCATTCGTTTCGAATATCAAGCCAAACTAGAGTATGCTATCTCACTTCCGCGTTTTCCAGGATATAGCTTTTAGGATTTGGGCTCGCCTTTTTGGTCAATTTGGTAGTATACATGTCTTAAAGAAATGATTTTAGTTTACTAATGGTAAATGGAATACATGTTGTTTCAGAATTTTCAAACGCTAATTCAGCAGCTGAAAGTCATAAACAGATACTTCTGGATGTTTAACATTCTTGATGCGTACTCTTTCTGTATCTCCTTTACGTTTGCTCCAGAAGGTCTAGCTTAGAAATTCACCAGGCCTCGGAGCCTTGGGCCCAAAGTATGCTTTATTTTTTGCATCTGCCTGAAAAAGACAGAACTTTCACATCTCATTCTCAAAGCTGTTCATCTACCACAGAAAAAAAACCCACTGCATTTCTGTGAGGTACAAATGCACCCATCTAATTAGTCGCAGTCTGATATTATCATCACTTCGGTCTACAGACACTTTACTCTGTTATTATAAAAACACCAACAAAACTGATTAAAATGATACAAAATCCACCACATTTATGTAATGTTAACTCTACTCCCAATGTGGGAGTGAAAACTATCTGATACTTAAAAATCATCAGTAGTTGATACGAAAATTCTCCTACTGTCATGCTTTCTACGACTGTTTTGAGGGCTTGGGTACAAATGTCCTCAGACCGCAGATGTTCCTGTAATGGCACCTCAATGATTTGAAGACAAATAATTTATAATATCATTTATTATAAACATGACATTAGTTTTTTTAGTTTTAAATTGTCTTATGATTATGCATACTTTTGAAAAGTTATACCTGTAGAGGACTTGTGGTTTTGAAGTCACTAGATCTTAGGTATTTTTCATCTAAAATAATTTAGGTCGTACAACAGAGCCAAAATGATACAAATTAATAAATTAAACCCCTGAACGTTAGAGACAGTATGTAAAAGCAGCTATCACTATTGTAATTTTCGCACTTTACAGCTCAACTTGTCTACGTTCACTCAAGTATTTGAAAGACAGAGGTCTGGCAACTATTTTCGGCGTTGCATGCTAATTTACTGCTCTTCTTCGTACATATCGTCAACAACTGGCGTAATATGGCAAGCTTTGGAATACATGCAGATTTTCCCAATTCCTTTTTTAAAAAGCTTGTCTTCTTCCACGTCGTTATAAGAACATCCGCTTTCGGTAGTCATAAACCTGAACATTTCTTTTAGTCTCTTTCTCCACTTCATCCAGGTCAGTAAAAAAGATTTCAAGGTAAGATAATGTGGTATTCATCGGTAGGAAACTTTGTCGACGATATTTTGTTAACAATAAATAGTCTATATAGTACAGATAAAAAAGTAGTGACTCCTTTTAATAAAATATGACAATAACACATTTTTTCTTGCATGTTATTTTTTTGGTAAGCATCCGAAAGACAAACTGGCTTCTGACTGCCAGAAGATAGGGGTGGGAGGGTCAAGTCAAGATAGTAAAGAGGGTTAGAGAGAGAGAGAGAGAGAGAGAGAGAGAGAGAGAGAGAGAGAGAAGAAAAAAATAATGTAAAGAGCTATGAAGGAGAAAGGAATGGGAGACAGTAAAGGACAAAAACAGACGGCTGAGAAGAGAGAAAAATGAAGAGATGAGGAAAGGAGGTAGAAAGTTAATGTCAAAGAAAAAAGGGGAAAAGGACCTAAAAAGCAATAAAAGGTAGGGAAATTCGATAAAAAAGAAGTAAAAGGAAGGCAAAAGCGGGAAAAGAAAATGAGAGGCAACGCGAAAAAAGACAAAGGAAATGAAAGCAAAGAAAAATTGGAAAAGAAAGACGAGTAAACAAAGACAGTGAGCGGGAGGTAAAGACAAATAGAGGAAAAAGGGGATGACAGGGAGAGACCAGAGAGAAGACCCAAGGGTAGGGGAGAAAAAGGAAAAAGGGCTGAGGGGTGAGGTAGCAAAGGGTAAAAGGGGACAGGAGAGTAAAATGAAGTAGCAGAGAGAGTGAAGGAAATGACGGAGAGGAAAATGAAATGACAAAGAGAAAATGGAGTCAAGGAGGAACTTTGCTGTATTGTTTGGGGGGGGGGGGTTAACACGTATTAACACATATGAATTCTTGTTTGAATTAATGTGTGTTTTAAGCTTATGGCCGGCAGTGCGAATATATCATTTTCTTGCGAAGATCCGTCTCGGTCACGATTGTGCCATTGTACTTTGAAATAGTGAAGTCGTTATTTATCTGGAGAATATCACCAACCAATGGAACCCTTTTAGTTTTGTCCCGTGGCCAGGCATCTTGCTTTAGTTAATAATGTCAATACAGACACAGGCGTTAAGATTTAGTTCGCCATGGAGAAATCGGAACGAATTTATCATAAAACTGGTTAGCTCTCTTACGTACACCTTTTTGTTTGTTGTTGTTGTTTTAACGTCATTTTTCCCCATTAACTGGGCCTCCGACGGTGCCCTTCACATGGACTTGGATTTGGCAGTGAGAAATTTCATGGCCGGATGCCCTTCCTGACAGTCATAAAAAGTAAGGTTATTATTCTGTGTAGTGTATTAAATCTCAAATTTCAAGTCAAACTGACGAGTTAGTATCTGCATTTTACTGTAATACACTAAGACATCACAAATTTCCTTCAGCTATTGCTAGAATAAATTAAAATATTCAGTTTTTTTCTATATTCTGTGAAATGGTATAGTAATTGTACATTGAAACTACCTACTGGTGTGTCAATTAATCAAAATAGCACGTTTAGAGGGAACCAATGGCTTTTTTTCATGAAATTCCAAAGTCGCTCGGGGAATCGAACCCGGAATTCTTGGTTATGGTGCAGTTGCACTAACCATTAAGCCATGGCTCCTCCCTCTCACGTACCCCTCTTTTTATTAATTTTCTGGTTTTCTCGTTTCCCTCCTTCATTTTGATCTAAGATTAGAGCAACATGATTTTAATTTTGCGGATGTTTTGGGGCAGCTGTAACAGTCACATTTCCTTTCAGAGTCATTTGTTTCACTAAATGTGAGATGCTAGTCGTTTAAAACGACTGCCTTGTGTTATCCGGTTCTTAGCATCTTCCATAATAATTTGTGTGTGTGTGTATGTCTGTCCGTCTGTCTCTCTCTCTCTCTCTCTCTCTTTCCATCTATCTATTTATCTATCTATCTATCTTCTGAGGACGTCATCAGGGTAGGAATAAACATACCAAAGAAATCTACCTAAATTCAAAATTCCAACCAGCATCTGTTAAATTATTTTTGGACTGAAATTAATTTGGATATTGTAGAGAAGAGATTATCCCTGTAATGCAAATATTTGTTGGTTTCAAGGCAAGCTATTAGATCAGTAAATAAGTTCAGGAAATGAAGATATTTGAAAGGATTGCAAAGCCGAAACTAAAACAGAAGCAAAAATAACTATACAAACACTGTGATTTCGGCATTTAATTTTTTTAGCAAATAAGAATGGAAAATAACAAAGGGAAATAATCACAAACAACAAAAGATAAGAAATATTGGAAAGTTCATCTGTTAGCTATTTATATCTTTCGTTGACAGTCATGAAAAGTAAGGTTATTATTCTCTGTAGTGTATTAAATCTCAAATTTTAAGTCAATTTGACGAGTTAGTATCTGCATTTTACTGTAATACACTAAGACATCAAAAATTTCCCTAAGCTATTGCTAGAATAAATTAAAATATTCAGTTTTTTTCTATATTCTGTGAAAAGGTAAAGTAAATGTACATTATTAATAGTACTGATAGCCTAACAGACTCCATAATAACTATCCAGTTATCTTTCGACTGATCGTTTAAACTAATTTTTCTTTCTTGGTTTTAACGGTTTTTTCCACAGTAGCTGGGGCTCTCACGATGCCCTTCACAGGGGCTTTGCTTTGGCAGTGAGGAATTTCTGGGCCGGATGCCCTTCCTGACGCCAACCAATGGCTTTTTCTTTTGTGAAGTTTCAAAGTCGCCCGCTCAGGGAATCGAACCTGGAAGTCTTGGTTACGGTGAAGTTGCACTAACCTATAAGCCGCGGTTCCTCACTTAGAGGAAAATATTATTTATCAATTTTTATCCATGATTCTTGTACGTTCTACTTTTTTTCTCTGTTAATTGCTCTTTTTCGAGAATACGTCAAATAATAAGGTTTCTCCTAAAGAGGACGTGTACAAAAAATTATGAAATATAAGAAGTGTACTTTTGTAGTACGACGGTAACAGCTAGTATTGTAATATTACTTTCATTTCGTGTCTTTTAAAAAATTTACTGTTTTGCTCTTCGAATTGACTGGCTTTTGTTAACATCTTTATTAGAAGTCTACGCTTTATCTTGGTCAAAAAACGCCTGTCTGGTGGTGTAAATACTGTAACTATCAATCTATTTGCAAAATTCTCAAAAACAAACATACAGACAAACATATTAAACTCCAAAACAATATACATAGGTAAATTTTTGATACTTTAGATGAAAATACCATCATTGACGCTGTTTGAAGATTTTTTTCAAGGTATTATCTGTGTTTTGATTACCTGTTTATTGAAATCTCTACCTCTGTCTCCGACAGCTCAGCTTTGACGGTTTGGTACAATGCGACATTACACTCCTTATTTCGTCAAACTGTTAAAATTTTTATAAATAGAGAATTATTAAGTATTAAACTGTTCCTTTCCCTGACAGTAAATATTTGTTATCAGTACTATTGTTACTACTATCATCATTAGATAGCATCGCAAGTTTTAGGATGCTCTTTCCAGGTTATCATGCATTTTATTTCATATATTAACTTGATGGTACCAAATGTTTATCCTCTTAAACACTAAATCTTGCCTGGTTTAGAGAAAAATCAACAAATAAAAACTGGCCTTGGTAAAAAAAATCAAACAAGTAATGAGAAATCAATTGTTGCTTACTTGTGAATGATGACCGATTCTCTTTGACGACAGCAAGCGAAAGAAGCAATTTGCTTTCGCGTTAACTGGAAATATTAAAAATCTAATACATCCACAAAAGAATTCTGGTAGCACCTGCTTCTCTCTTCCTTAAGCTTCAGGACAAAATTATTGACAAAACAGCAGTGTTTTATTTTGTTTCTGGACTAAAACTGAAACATTACTTCAAATAAACATCCTTCTTCACCAAGATGTAGTATCTCCTCTGACAAAAATGTAAAACCATTAACATATATTTTCCTCTTTTACAAAGTAAACAGTAAAAAGCATCACTTAATTGCAACTGCTTTTACAAAATCTAATATTAACAAATCCACCTTTGAAACACATCTTGAATAATATGCCTCTTCAAAAGGATAATCCTTGATCTCATTATTTGTCTAAATTAGAAATATTTACGCGCTTTGAAGGAGCTTAATCCCGAAATTCTGAAAAACAGCTTTTTTCTCTATACTTAAACCGTATTGACAAGTTAACCTATTACGTACTACTACCTAATCATGACGTCTATCCGACAGACTTGCAGATAAACCATTCGTTAATGCGAGAAATTATAAAACCATGTTTCCTGTTCTAGCTACCCTATTTTCATTGTTACTGCGCGGTGGATTGAAGAAAATCCTTCTCGACTAGAAGAAGCAATTAAGGAAGAGTTCAGCAAGCAGGTGGATATAATTGCCTTGTCATATGTAAAATCCGTTGAAAAAAACCACTGTGAAAAGTTCATTTTGCTTACAGGATACAACACTGTTGATCAGCAGGAAAAAGCAGGGACCAGTTCGATTTATAAGATACTGCTTTAAAAACAACAGCATACCTGCATTCACTTATTTTCTTTAACTTCTCAATTCTTTACTTTTGGTTGATGTCGCTGTCAGTAAATGATCAAATACTTCTTAAGACAGTGTTGTTAATGTGGGTTAAAATGACAGATAAAGAAAAAACTGAAATATGCTGACTTGCTATCAAAAATCATTTTTCTTTTAAAAAATCCATTGTAGCCGGATTCAGATCATGATAAGCCTATTGACTATGCCAGTGTCAACAAAGATTTTAAATTTTATTGCCTGTTATATGAATTTCCTTCTCAGTATCGACTAATTCCACTTAAAATATAAACCCCCGAAATTACTTAAAATTCTAAGACGGTCTGCCAAACAATAACAACTAAGTCTTCATTGTATCTTCTGAATTAAATTTTGAACACTCAAGAAAAAGATATCACAGAAGTGGGTTTAAAATAGATTATCTATGTTTGATGTTATTCATGAAAGGTCAGAGTGACAATTGCTTTAGTAAGAATCGGATGATTTATAGATATTATTAAGACTGCTTTTCTCTCAGCAAATCTACAAGCTCATCGTCGCAGCTCTAGTTGATCCTTTAGGTATTATTCGACTTTGCAATATCGTTTACAAAGTTAAAGAGCATTGGGAAGCAACAAATTGCACATGATGTTGTCCAAGTTTAAAATATGAGATTATTTTCTGGTATGTATGGGCAGTGTATACAATATATAGTTCACATATACCGTGTAGTAGTATATATCTGTGGTCTATTCATAGTGAAACGATCAAGTAGAAAATTTTGTTTCCTAATAAATAATGTTCAATGGTTAAAAACTGTCCTTATTTGCACCAGGCCTTATTTGAACCACGACTTATTTGTACAAAAAGCTCAAAACCAACTGTCATACCTGGCTTTAGTTGACGTGCCTGCTCACGATTAGCGAGGTTATGAATCAAGGAGAAAATCCTTCACTGAATGCTTCAAAATAAAATATACTGAGAATGCATTAAATAGCTAGACTTTTTATTAGCAGCTTTTGATTGTATTTTCTCTTTTAATACTCAGTTCTTTAATTTTTAAAACTAATATTCGCTTAAACATGAAAGATCAAGTAACCAACCAATCATTTTTAAAGCCTCCTAAGCAATTATTTCACTTCCTATTGTTGACGCTTGTTGTCTGGTTATCCCAAAGCCAAACGAACTGATGGATTGTAGCAAAGATTGTTATAATAATACAGGGAGTACCTATAAATATGGAACAATGTTTGAAAAAGTATAAACAGTTCTATTAGAGCAAATTAACATTTATTTTTCAAATATAGAATTATTTTTTACCAATCGCTTACACGAATTCAATTTCAAACGAAAGTTCATTTACTACTTAAACTAATGAGACGTGACAACTAAAAAGCTGTCGGCCTCTTACAGAATTATAAGAATTATACAAGAAGTTCAACAAGCCAAGACTGATAAAAGCGAGATGGTTGCTAGCTAGAAGCTCAAGCCATTTAAAGATTAAATGATTAAATTAATCATTAGGGTTACAAAAGTCAAGTATTACAATTAAAATCACGCTTATTTTGATCGACAGCTATTTCGCTGGTACTCGACAGGACCAAGTCGCCAGCGTAAGAAAACCATAGTCCAGTTTGTTTTTATCAATAATTGACAACAAAGAGAGGATTGAGAAAGCCTAACAATTTTTATGACTCGCTGTCTCAAACAATATCAGACTACAAAAAAACTATTTTTCTAACAAAGAGATGATGAAAGTTGAATATGAATTGCCTTTAATGGTCCTTAATGGAAGGGAGACATAAATTGGCTCTGCCAATTACTTTATACTGTATTTTCTCGAAATTGTCACTGTATTTAAGATTTAGCAATAGATGTGCTATAGCCGAAACACTATATTGGGTACTGTCTTCCATTGCCTTTTGGTCCAAACTCTACTGACACAAGATATTTCTCTATAAATACTCAACGCATGTTGTTTTATTTTCTTGATCAATTTTAAGGGCGCAGGGGTTAGGCAAAATACATCACACGAGCTCTTAAACTTGTAAACAACCATACACCCCATTGCTATTATATGATTTGATATGATATGATATGATATGATATGATATGATATGATATGATATTATATTATATTATATTATATTATATTACATTATATATGATATATTAAATCATATTATTTTATATATAAGTTTACAAGCATAAGAAAAATAACTACAGTTCCGATGTGACTTCAAGTTTCTTGCATTGCATTCATCAACACGGTTCACTGATAAATGTAATGGCAGAAATTTGAAGAAGTATCAGAACTGTAGTTGTTTTTCTTATCCTTGTATTCTTACTATTGCACTCTGTATTGTCTTCAAATACATGGATCACTCTATACAACTGTTGTTTATACACATACAAATATATATGTAGGTACAGATACAGATATATTTATGATATATTTTATATATATAATCCTCACGTACGTAGCTGGTTATATATTCATATATATCGTTGTACCAAAAGTGAGTAAAGATTAAAATTAAATTTCCATTAATTTTGCTTTTACTTTGAAATAAAATACCATTGACTTGCAAATATTTTCCCACTGAGGAGGTTTAGTGTATAACAGAGCCGATTTTACCGTATTTGAGTTAATTTTTCATTTTAAACAATAGTGCAGCAGATGGGAAGGAATTTTTAGCTTCCTAAATGCAAAAGGTGTTGTATAAATTTAGTTCTGAACAGCAAAAAGTAGCCCTGTCAAATAGATGTTTTTCCCAATCTTGACAGCAGACAAAAAAAAACTTGCATCCTGCTTTTTGGATTACCTGTATAAAGCAAGCCAGGTCAGCCGACACAATCTGAGCTCTAAGAAATGTTATCGGATCATAACAACAATGCTATGAATCAAATAAAGTTAAATCTAAAAATAGCCTAAATTACATGACATGACTAAATTTGAGAAGGCTAAATTCAAAGTATTTGATTAAGGATCTCAAAGCCCATGACAAAAAGAAAAAAAACCTTTACCTTTCATTACTGAAATATACAGTGTTTCGCAATGGGCAGAGGAAAAACTGCCATGATCAATACTCCAAATCACTCTCACATTATCTGTAAACAAAGCTAGCAGCAGCATGGTGATCAAGAAGAAAAGAAAATACTTTCTGTCGATTTATTGGCTCGTCAGCGATTGTTTTTACTTTCCGTCTTTAATGGTGGTGTTTTTTTTCGAACTGTGATCGATGTTACAAAATGAGGGCAGAAAGTGAGCTTAAAGAATATTAATACTTTTTTGCTATTAATGCGTTCCTCAATTGTCTGAATAGTTTATAACAAATAATAAAACGTTTTCAAATTCCCTTACGATTTTTGATTATTCAAGTTACAATTATGAACGATAGTTACCCTCTGACCATCTTAGAACTCAATTTTCTACTCAATATATCTCTCCTTCCTTCTTTTAACTATATACATATATCGGATAGGCCCTCAGTATTTATTATATGTACAATCTTAACACACTATCTAGTGGTGGATGAGTGGGGATTTTCATCTACATCAACATCAACGTCATTAAAATCACCACTGTATTACCTATTACTTTGAGCTCGGACGAATGTTTCGGAATTAATCGTTAGTAAATAGGTGGATGAAATTTTAACTTAAAAACAAAAAGAACAGCCTCATCGGCACTTCATAGGTAGATTTGAAGTTTTTGAAATCAAAAAGCTTCAGAAACACAAAATAAAATTGTCTTTCATGATTTTAACAAAGTCTGACCCAATTAAAATCATTCTTTCAAAATTTGTTTGTAAAACGTGGTTTAAACATACCATACCATAACACTTACAATAGCTATAATTCTAGCCTAATTTTTTTAGAGTTTTGATTGAATTAGATAACGAGCATATATTTGGTCTGTGGCTCAACTTCTCAGACATTCATAGCCCATCGGTTGTAGCCAGGGTACCAACGAAAACGAGCAGGAGTGACGACAGAAGTCCTGGCTTTTTACCGTCTGATAAAGAATTGGATTATTAAGGATACTACTCACTGAAAACAAATCAAAATTTAAACCACTGAAAGGCCAACAAATAACCTAGATGAAAATGTCTGAGTAATAAAGAGCGAATACCAAACACAAAAACTGGTGCTATCAGGCATTCAGCACAAAATGAATATAATACGTATTTAGAAATACCGATGTTACATCAAATTACCATGATGTGAAGCATGAATTTTGATTAGGGTAGTCACTAACAACTGTGTCATCATAGAAATACCTTCACTGGTAGAGTTGGGGTGCCATATAATAAGCTACTTACAAATGTTAAAAAAAAATGAGTTAACCAATTTTTATTTCTAGTTTCAAAGGAAATCTGATGACTACAATTATTTTCTGTTAAAGCCCTACTGATGTATTCAATAAGCAAGATGTCACAAGGTTTATAGTAATATACGTTTCTCGCCATGCCTAAACATAGGATTCTTGTATTAGTGGGTGACTTCAATACTGACCTAGGTCACAATCGTGAACAAGTTTACTAATCAGAAAAAAAAATCAAGCGGAAACCACCAGGAACGTTTTATCCATCAGAACTAATAAAAGTCTCTTAACACTATATTTCAGAGAAAAAAAGTAAAACTTTGGAATTCCCTTCATTACCGAGGAGCAAAAGCACGCGAAACTGCGCTCACAGTTGTAAAGTCTACAATAAATTTGATAAGGTGTCTTCTGACCATCGTATTCTTTCGAAACAATTAATGCTAAGCTTCAGAGCAAACAGGAGGAAAATATCAAATAAACCAGTACATGACTTGAGGCAATTATCCGTCATCATGAAAAAATATATTACTTCTGCATTGTATTTCACAATCACTTAATCTCAGAATCGACATAATTTTAGAGTTGTGTGTACATGATTCATTATTTGCTGATGCTTAGAAATAGCTGCTAAATAATGTGCAACACTGAAATCTAATCATAAACAAAGAGTTACAAAGGGTTCAGTAGAATAATGATGGACTCACTGGAAAACACGATGCAGTGAAACAGATTGTTAAGGTAAAGAGAAAAAAACCCACCGAATGGAATATTTCAAGGTATACCATCAGCGAAGAAAAGCTAGAAAAAACACACGTCAATAAAGAACAAAAAAATATCAACAACAAATTAAAGAAATCCAAATAACATCTGACAAACAACTGTCGGAACTTATACATTATTAACACTATTGACTAAAGGATACAGACCGCTTAAGCTAAAATAAAAATGCTACGCACGATAAAAGGTGTCAAAAACAGGACCCGGATTTTGAAAAATTGCCCAGCAGTGCACATTCATTAATTACTACTCTATATGAAAGCTAGTCAAGAATAAGTTTTCTACAAAGAAGAGGAAAGTCACTGCTAAAGAACTAAAAGTAGCCATCGAAACAGACTAAGAAAAATAAAGCTGCTGGCCCAGAGAAAATTCCTCCAGAAGTATGGAAAAAAATACGTCTTCTGGAGTTCTGAAATGACTTGTAAAGACAAAATAATATTAAAGATTGGACGACAGAACACATCCTACGCCTCCCTAAGAAAGTAGACCTGTCTTTTATATGCAGTTTTTAAGTCATTACACTGACTTACATTGCTACTAAATTTAAAAATTCAATGCTCTGAAAGAAAATCCAGTCTTTATTTATTCACTTTTATTCTTTATTTATTTATTTAATCATTTACTTATTTATTTTTATTTGTTTGTTTGTTTATTCTTTTTTTATTGACTTTTATTGACATCGCATTGCATCATATCATCAAACAAAATATATATAAAATATGTAATGACGGAAGGTAAATCATTCCGTGGAAGGGTCTACGACATTTCCATCAAGTCAGGACAAGCCCGTTTTTGGTGGCACTGGAAACATAAAAAGATATCTTTTACCATTAAAATTAACTTTAATCCTTTGTATCAAAATCATCATATCGTTGTTTCGCGTGTCTAAACGATGTAATGACAAGGTAAAGCATTCCGTGGAAGGGTCTACGACATTTCCATCAAGTCAGGACAAGCCCGTTTTTGTTGGCGCTCTTCACTGAACGAATTTCTTTAGACTCCATTACTTAATCAGCTCTTTTGTGTAGTTTAAGGATAGCTTTCTTACGTTGCTGCAAAGCAAAAAGTAGATGTTGTCCATAACAGGAAGTTGGAAGAACCATACTTTAATAGATAAGTCTGGCACCATTAGTATCCATCAAGTATATTAACATTTAACAAAATGCGAATTCATATTCATTCATGGAGTTATCTGGAGATACCGCAAGATATTTTTGTTCTTTATTTACAGAGATCTTTGAATTATTAGCGTAGATCTCAAAGTGGTAAAAATTCCGTGCGATTTTTAAGGAATTAATAAAGAGTAAAGCTTCATTCTTGCCCTTTTTTTAGACATGATAAGTTCATTTTCTTTGAACTATTTGAAAACTAAAGGTAATTTGTTTGACAACATCCACCACACTGCACTGCTTTGTGTGTAGAGTTAAATATATTACTCAAATATTCACACGGTTTGGATTCAACAGAAATTTGAAAAAAGTGTTTTAAATATCTGTTAGTGAAACAGTAATCTTTGCTTAACTTTGATTTAAAAAAACTGGTTTTACGGAGTATTATTGTTTGATACTTCAACAGGTGTATTATCTGGTGTAATGAAAGTTATCTGATTGTTTTATCCCTGGCTTATGAAATATATTAATCTAATGTCAAAAGGTCACATTTTTGTGACCTCTTCTATGTCTGAAGTAGACGGTTCACCATCTGTAAAGATCATAAGTTCCCTTTTCGTCTTTATATTTCATCTTGAGAACTCCTAGCTGTGTTCAAGAGACTGAGTATTGCAACTTGAAGGAGAAAGCTACCGACGAGGTAAAAACATAATTAGCAGTTAATGTCATACTAATAAAAAGTTTGTTATTGTGTTCAATTTTTTGTTTAGAGAAGATCACCAACAAAAATTACAAGAGTGCATTACGTCGTTTGGCAATAGTAGCTTTACAAAAACACATTTAAAAACATACATTTGAAGGCAGCCGATAAACTCTGCCAAACAGGATCAATCCATACCAAAAGTTATTGATGCTATGGATCAAATGGATTTTGGGTAAATTCTGATACATGGTAAGGGAAATTGATATTGAACGAAAACAAAGTATAAAATTTGCCATATATATTCCAAATTATCACGAGTTTAACTGTTCCTTCTTGGGCATTGGACTTGACGAAAATGACCTTGTTTTTTCTTTGATTTAATAGAAGATACTGACTAAATATTTCTGGCCTGCTTACAACCATACTGCAATCCTACTCTGATTGAAATCAAGTGTTTATCAATCACTTTTCTAGTTGGTCCTTTATTTGTCATTTACTTTTGTAAGTATTTATTTTATTTTTTATGGTTCTAACATTTATAAAGGGCTACAAGATATAGAGAAGACTTTAAAAATATAGATGAAGTCGTATTATAAATTATGTCTACAATGTGTGTCTTGTTTTAGATGATGGCAAAAATGTTTGTGAAAAGGTAAAGATTTTAAAAGACCCAAAAAATTAAAAAATATTGTTTTCTAATTAAATACATAAAAATTAATCTAATCACAAAATACTTTTTATTAACATAAACGTCAACATCTAGACTTTAAGCCATTTTTCTTCTAAAAATTACATGCCTCAAACATATTCAAGTATAATTTTGGGAATTCTTAATTAATAATCACTGTTTCATGTGTTTTACGAATGAGAAAATTTCTCAAAACTTTTCAAAATTGGAGGTAATATCTTCATCGAAGCATTTTTTTAATAATTGACATGCTATTAATAATTGATTCTGCCTGATTTTACAGATTTTATAATTTTAGCAAAATTATATTTAACATTGTAATCTGTTATACCGTGTAAGGCACTAAGTATTCCATAATTTAATTGAATTCTGCTATAGTATGTATGATATACCAAATTCGTACATCTGACATTGTAATTTTTTACCTCAGTTAATCTTTTAATATATCTTCTTTCAGGCTTCCTATTTTCTCAAATTAACCTAGACTTGTTTTTATTATACTACTAGCAGAAGTAACTGGCGTTGCTCGGGTAAAAAAAGTGCAACTTAGTAGGTTAAAAAGGCCCTATCAAGAAAATTGTAATTTCCCGCCGGAGAGGACTTCCCTTTTGTGTTTTTTTAATCTTCTTTCTTTTGGCAATGTATTACCATAGTGGTCTCTCGCGTGACAGGTGGGGATACTCACCATCATACTACCAAGTAGTTGTACGGTCAAGGAGATTACTTTATAGTAAATTATGGGTTTTCGGCGGTGCTGAACATTTTTCATTTTATTTAACTTTTATTGGAGGCCTCCTTCACCTTAAAAATAGGATTGGTCGCCCCCTACCCGAGGATGACCTCCAAGGTCAGCCTTTTATATCTCACTTCTTCCCACGGATAAAGATAGACTCACACTCCAAATTTCAGCTTCCTCGGTTCAGTAGTTTTCACATAACTTTACTTCAAACAGACGGACAAACAAACAAACATACTCACTTTTATATATATATAGATATATCTAATGAGTTTTAAAAAAATGAGTATGTAATAATCGCATCTTTTATCCTGTGAAATGTAAACGATAAGGCAGATTATATACTGGTCTGCGACAGTTTGCCGGATGACCTTATCCATATACGTTTTATATAACTTTGATACGCTGATCACGAATATGCAGTCAGATTTTTCCAATCACGTCTCATTTTTTTTACAGCAAAATTTTCTTTTCAAGTTTTCGCAAATATTGCGAGAATGAGACACCCACTCTTACCAGTAAAAAAATTATTGACAGCACTAAATCTGTTCCTGTTCAATTATGTGCTGTGTAAATTATCAAAACGTTTACTGGAATGGACAATAGAGGTCACTGTCGTGCAGACACAACTATCAAAGCTGAAACCAGCTTGCATGTTTTCTGTCATTCGTGACGCATCTGATTCTGTAACTCGATCCGACTTGGGCCGATATCATCGAATTGTACACTGGGCTATTTGTGGGTTCTTATGTCGATTAGCCTGTGGTAATACGAACCCAACTTGTACTTTGTAATCCAACAGCCCCTGAGTTCAAATTTATTGAACATATCACGCAGGCCAATAGTTCTCAATGCTGGCTCCGAAAATTTCAGTAGAACTGACGCTCTGCTATCAACAACCATGAACAGAAAATGCAAAAATAATCCTGATAGATTTTGCTACATTTGTGGTCAAGTTATGTTCAGTGGACAAGCCTGCACAATTTCAACCTTTGTAAAGAAAAGCTACCATGCATATTTCGGGATCAAACTTGGAGACCAAGACAAAGATTTTGCCCCTCACCTTGCCTGCAAAACGTGCATGGAAGCTCTGAGGCATTGGACTAATAGAAAACAAACCAGTCTTCCATTTGGAATACCGATGATCTGGAGGGAAGGTATAGATCACGTCACTGACTGCTACTTCTGCATGACCAACATCACCGGTTAGTCAATCTCAATGTTCGGTTTCTCGTTTCGTATGCACCAGGGGCATTGTTTTCATGCTAGTAGCTTAGTAAAATCTGAAATTATGCTAGTAAAAGCAAATTATGCTCGTAAATCCTTGTTGTAGATTAATGTGAAAATTACGTCAAAATGACAAAGAGTCAATTTTACGCAGTAATTCTTCACGAAAATACAAAGTAGAAGTAAAATGTGTATGAAAATACTGCATAAATGAAACCTGCATATTGATTGCTGCAGAAGTTCTGAAAATCACCAACTATAAGCATAAATTTAATGCTAGTGGGCAAAAATTATGCTGTTTTATGCTAATAGCACAAAATTATGCCTTTTTATGCTTTTATGCTAGTAGGGTAAAATTATGACTTTTTATGCATTTTATGCTTTTTATGCTAGTAGCATAAAAGCAGTGTCCTTGATATGCACACAGTTCAAACTCCTCGTGTGCTAGGAACTTCACAGCAATGCTCTGCCTCTCTGACGTCTCGAAGGCTTTTTCACCTTCCAGTGAGGCAATAGTTAAGTGTAGCCTCAAGTGTAACAATAAACCCATTTAAATACTTGTGGAGATATTTACAAATTCTATTTAATCACTTTCAGGCTTCACTAAGAAGACCAAAGGTCGTATCATATACCCCGACGTCCGATCCGCCGTGAAACCTCAACCTCACGACGCCAATACTCCGGTTCCTACCCCTCCGGCCGATGTGGAGGAGTGGTCGCTAGAGGAAGAGAAATCCAGTGAATGCACTGATGAGAGTTACCAAGAGTCATACGAGCCCCACCCTGATGCATCGCATCCCAGACCGCTAACACAAGAAGAGCTCAATGATCTAGTGAGGGACTTGGCTCTCTCCAAAGAATCCTCTCAGCTTCTTGGATCGCGATTACGGGAAAACAGTCTCTTTCACCCTGATACCACTTTCTTCTGGTATCGAGATCGCGACAAGAACTTTCGGGCCTTCTTTACTAACGACATGGATAGCAGTTTGGTCTATTGCAACAATATTCTGTGACTAGTTTCAGCATTAGGGCTGGAATATGATGCCAGTGGCTGGAGATTATTTATCGATTCCTCAAGCAAAAGTTTAAAGGCTGTGTTGCTTCACAATGGAAACAAAGTGGCGTCCGTCCCCGTAGCACACTCCGTGCACTTGTCGGAAAGCTACAGGATTATGCAGATCTTGCTTTCCGCAATCAAATACGATCTACATAGCTGGAAAATCTGCGGGGACCTCAAGGTGAGAGTAATCGGAATACGGCTGTCAGTGATTTGCAAACATAACTTTGTTAATTGATGATTGCCGTTTTATTTGTCCATTGCACCCTGTGTGCTTATTATATTTTTTATCATTTCAGGTACTCTCGATCCTTTTAGGACAACAAGGCGGATACATCAAATATCCATGCTTTATTTGTCTCTGGGACAGTTGGGCTGATAGCCAGCACTACGCTAGGCGAGAGTGGCCACAGAGAGGAGCGCTGGAACCGGGCTCAAGAAACATCGTCGAGAAAGCTCTTGTCAACCCCAAAAATGTATTGCTTCCACCGCTTCACATAAAACTAGGCCTCATGAAAAACTTCGTAAAAGCTCTTCCGAAAGACGGCAAGGCAATCGCTTTCTTAATGGAGAAATTTCCTCGCCTCAATATAGCGAAAATCGAAGCTGGTGTGTTTGATGACCCACAGATAAGAGAACTCATCAAGGACAAAGACTTTGACAAGAGTTTATGCAGAGATCAGTTGAACGCTTGGCTAGCCTTCAAGTCCATTATGGCGAATTTTCTCGGGTATCACAGAAGCACGCAATATGTCTCTGTAGTCGAAGATCTTCTCTCCAGCTACCAGGCTATTGGAGCTCGCATGTCCATGAAAATGCACTTTTTAAGCTTGCATCTGGACTTCTTCCCAAGTAACTGTGGCGACTACAGCGAGGAACAAGGCGAGCGCTTCCATCAAGACATTCGGGTGATTGAGGAGAGATACCAAGGACGCTGGGACGTTTCTATGCTCGCTGATTACTATTGGTGTCTCAGAGGGATATTCCTCAAGCCCGGCACTCCAGAAAATCCCGGAAGAGGCCATTCTTGCCTGCGTGATTAACTTGATCATTCATTGGACCTCTATTTTGTTGATGTCGTGTGTTTTGTAATTTCCCAGGTCTTTAAAAATACTACATCGTCACATGAATATATAATTCACAAAATGCGAATTTCATGTGTATTTGAATTTTTTTAGAAATGTTGTGAAACAAAATCTGTACGTGATGGAGAAAAACCGATTGCATATTTGAATTCAGCGTGTCAGAAAGATACAAAATCAGTCCGAAAAGACTCATCCGGCGAGAATTTTTTAAAAATGCTGATCTGTGTTATAAATGACAGTATGAACTTTGCATTTATTGGAAGTCAGAAGCACCCATTTATCCTCCGAAATACAGTGACAAAGGTTTGGTTTTTTATCACCCTTTCCTATTCCAGTAGTAAGTACGTAACATGTATCTTAAATCAATGTACAATCACCAAAAAGGTTTTCGATGAAGCATGACTACATCTGTTTGAAAGTACTATATTACCTAATTACTTTTGGTATTTGTAGTGTAATACCTGACCCTCTCATTTTTATTACCCAGATCCTATCCTTGTTTCAGCTAAACCACTTTGTATCTACCAAAATAAACCGTGGAATTCAAAATTATCCTAAGCAGCTTCCATTGCACACGAAAGTTGTACATTAATTATGTCTACAGTACAAGAAAAGAAGATAAAAACAAATGGTCCCTTTAAATTAACATTCATAGAGTTTAGCTACTTTTATCGCCACCTGCTACAGTAATTTCTACTGTCATGTACTGTTTTGGACTACAAGAATACCTTTGTTTAAATTTAACTTTATACTACTGGTTGTATACCATTAAATACTGTTCTTTTTTACAGAAACCTGCTCATCGTTAACCAAATTTAATTAATATACTCTAGCTGTTATATAGTATCCAATCCTTTAAGTTGTCTTTAATTTATCTTTGAATTTACTGAATTTGGTTGATGTTCTTGAAAAAATAACGATGTGAGTTTTGGATGATTATGAATTGCTAAATGAAAGAAAATGTAAGACAAGCACTGCCTCACCTTTTTCGTTAACTAATCACTTGGCTAAGACGATGACAATTGTCCTGCTTTATCATGTATTGATCGAAATACACCTCACGAAAAACAGCTTATCTTACTTTTTCATTTCCAAAATGTTTTAACCTGACACCAATTCTAATACTCTTTATATTGAAAGCAGAGTTAAGCGGTCTTTCGTGGCAATTTTTCTGTTCAAATAAAGAACAAAGTGACAGATAGAAAACCATCTCCTTTAAAACTGAAACTTACTCTAATTAACTGCTGTATCATGTATATATATATATATATATATATATATATATATATATATATATATATATATATATATATATATATATATATATATATATTACAGATTACCACGAAATCAAAAACACAAGTTTGTTTTTATTTGAAGTTCATTTAAGTAGGATATTAACCATGTCGTGAGTCGTAAGATTTTCTGAGCTACGTTTCGAGACACACTTCCTCTCGAAACGTTGCTGGGTTCTTTTTGGAGCGTGTTTTTTATGAATTCATTTCTGAAGCGGCAGCTATTTCTAAATCACCTGAAAACTCAGGTTTGCCTTACAATACGTTAAGTAACAGTTAAGATTATACCTTAAGAAGGGTTGTCTTTCTGAGGCATCTCATAAACAAATGTGCTAAAACAATGTACTAAATATTCTAACCATAAAGAAAAAAATAAACCCTTATACACCACATGAAGTAAGTTTACTTGGATAAAATAGACTATACATTGTTTTCATTTTGTATGGAAAAGCAACCGAATATTAGGACCCAAGCTATTACCATGATACAAAAGAAAACAGTAAGAAATAATGAGCGTACACTGACAGAAGTGAATTCTTAAATACTACGGAAAAAGGGGTTTGTGTACATCATCTGACCATACTCCACACTGCGAATTTCCTAGTCAAAGCGTACCTTCGATAGTCTTATTAAAAAACATCTTCTCTGTGTACATTTAAATGAAAACAAAACATGACTTGCCTTGGAATGCAGGTATAGGTGGACGTTGGTGACAAGAGGTAAATTTAGCTAAAACTATATGACAATAGTTAATGTCTCGCTTTTCTGTACTGGTAACTAAAAAGTCAGATATTGAATTGGACAAATAAATGCATGACAAATAGAACTCATGCCCAAAGCAATCCTGAATAAATAGTATCTTATCTATACACTTCAGAGCCATTGAAGTACTGTATGCAAATAGTTATCTGTAATAACATTAACTAAAAAGGTCACGCAATAATTGGAAACAAATATTCGGAATCTTTTTCTTCACATCTGTAGAGGACACTCTTTAAACGCCGCCGATAAATAGCTGGAATTAGAATATCAACACCTGCTGTAAAGCAGAATTAATTAAAAGTCGCATACAATCACAAGTACAATGCAATTGCGCCTTAATTGTTAAAAAATTTGTAGACATATTACCACATTTTTGCTTAAATGTGAAAACGTAAAATTGAAAAAATTCCATAAAGAAAAATTTTCATTACAACGATCCATAGATAAATAGATCGATGGATAAATCAATAGATCGAGCGGCAAACCAAGAGATAGACAGATAGATAGATAGATAGATAGATAGATAGGTAGATAGATAGATAGATAGATAGACAGACAGATACATACATACATACATACATACATACATACACACATACATACATACATGTATACATACATACATGTATACACACATACACGCATACATACATGCAAACATACATGGATACATACATATATACATACATACATACATACATACATACATACATACATACATACAAACACACACACAAAAAAGGGAAATTCCAACCTAAGATACCACATTTTCAATACAACATCTTGTATATTCCTTATCTTACAATTACATGTGTTACTTGGTGTTTTCGGGTTTTACTGTTTAGAGATTGTTATTGTAATTATCAAGTAGTATATTGTTATGATGTGCTGTTTATTATATATGCGATGTATGTAGTTGAAATGTGTATTACTAATGGAAACTCAAGTTAAAACGTATAATAATTTGAAGTTTTAATTAAGTACAAAGTTATTCTAGAAATTTTCATACGACAGGATCTTAAGAATGTTTATGTATATATATATATAAACATTCATAACTTCCTATTGCATAAAAATAAAGGAAAATCCGTTGTTAAAAGATCCCACTTTTGTTTTCGTCAGTAATACATATACGTGATACGTGAATTGAGGTTTTCATGGTAGTCTGTCTACTGCAAGTCCTAGAAAATCAAAAATGCATTGAATATTTTATAAGTGAATGAATGAAAATCTCCTGTTGGCGAGGAGATAGTTGCTTGATTCATTTAAGTATAGCGCCTTCAAAGCGTTTTATTTCTCAGTAATGATAAGTGACTGCAACTTTGGTGTTGTAGAGCTAAGAAGCTCTTCAGCTGGTCTTACAATGATTTGAGTTAAATAGTAAATCAAAACCTCGTTAATTCAGCTATATCGGGACAAAGATTTCCCTGATGCAGTGTGAAATAAATGTAATGAGTAAAGTTGAAATTGAAGTATATAGAAACTTTGTCAAAATCATTTTAATTTTACTACGGCAAGTTCAAAAGCACAAAAGCATTGGATAAAATAAATAAAGGGAAATACTTGTCTATATCAGATTTCCATCCATTACATGGGACTTAAGTGACCTCATTTAATTCATGTTGCAATGGCTTTAAGAATAAAGAGTGTATGAATAATAAT
Source organism: Morbakka virulenta (assembly GCA_003991215.1). Lineage (NCBI taxonomy): Eukaryota > Metazoa > Cnidaria > Cubozoa > Carybdeida > Carukiidae > Morbakka > Morbakka virulenta. Next base: position 813,775 of record RDPX01000342.1, read on the forward strand.
TTTATTGCTGTTGCATTTAAATTGAGTGATATTTTCAAGTATCACCGAGAAAGCTTCTTGCATAGAAACGGCCAACCAAAGCGTTTATTTTTTACACTGGTAATAAAAAAAAAGCAGCTGGAATTTATAGTGAGAATAATTAAAAAGATAGATTTAAAATATAATTTCTATGAAATATAAGCCAGCCAGTAGGGATCTTGGAAAAGCAAAAGAAAAATCCTGCTCTCCAATGAAATTTCTTGACTAGCAAAAAACACAGTATGCCGATTTTACTCTTCAAAGGAATACCGCTTTCCCAAGCTGATATAAAAGTAAAGGATTATGACTGACACTGCGTCGATACAGAAAATGATGTTGGGTACATGTTAGTATCGTTGTACTTTGGTTTACAATGACAAATGATAATTATATAGCTTATCTGAACTCGAACCGTGATCAGAAACTTTTTTTTCGTGCAAATAAATCTTTAACAACACTTGTTTGAAAAAAATCTACGAAAGTAACAGTTCAACTAGTCTGTCATTTCTTCACAAGTTTTAGTAATTTAATTATTTTTACATGTCAGGTACTATCTTCTAGAATAACTCCTAGTAATGCAAAAAATGTCGAATAAATCAAAATGCTAAAGAGATGCAAACTACAAGCAACTGAAATGGAACTGGTTACTGAATAAAGTAAAACCGCTTTGGCAATCAAAATGGCCGTAAAGTAGGACTAACAAAAGTTTAATGGGTGGTCGGATTTCACGAAAAAATTCGTCCGTTTTATAAAATTGCACTCTTCAATACATCTAAAAATCCTAAAAACTATTTTTGGCATGCTTACGCTTGAATGCACACTTGAGAAATTTCTTGTTTTGACACCTTGTGTGACTTCCTTTGATCTCTAGCCAATGGCTTCTTGTGCTTCTCTCATCTGGAATCTCAAGCACAAACATTTTGACTACCGTCTTACTTCTCACCTTCTCACTAGACTCCAGATAAGCGTGAGCTTGTCAGTGAGGAGTACTGGACGCACGCAGACTTCGCCAGGCAGTACGATCGTTCTAAAACTCTTGAGCTTCTATGTCGCCCAGTGAGGTTTCTCTTTCTTGTAGGTAATCGTCTAGATATTGGTGCCATCTTTTCCGAGGTCTTCCCGTTGGTCTTGTGCCTTCTATTTTGTATTCTAGGACCAGGTGGGTAGGATGTTCGTCTTCTCTCCTTTTGATATGCCCAAACCATCTGAGTTGACTACCTTTGATTACATCGGACAGGAGTGGTACATCCAGTTCCTTGCATAGATGCGAGTTCCTTAGCTGGTCTCTTTTCGTTACACTAAGTGACATCCCGACCACCTTCATAACCGTAGCTACTAGTCTGGACATATTCTTTGTGATAATATTCCAACTTTCAGATCCGTAAAGATGAATCGGGCGGAATATTCCTGTCAGAATTAATCATACCGCCTTACTGTCCAAAAGAACCACGGACCAGAACTTGACTTGACTGTCAGAAGCTACATGTTCCTCGTGCCATATGGAACATTTGTTAGGCTTTGTGATCCTCATCCCCTAGCCACCACAGCAATAACAGTCTTTGGAACCATAATGATATTATTGTGGGTATTCCACTTCACGGCAAAGCCGGTTTTGAGGCTGGGACGTGGTCTTTTTTAAAGACCTGAGGTATCCAGACCTTCACTTCAGTCTCTTTTCTACTCCTTCCTCTCCAGTACCTTTCGCAGGACGTGTGCTTTACCTAGCAGTGTTGGCTTTTGAATAGTTTCAAATGATAAATCGACTCCGAGCATGGCAAGAAAGGATGTCAGTCGCTCTGTAATTGTCCCTAATGCACCGATGATGATCGGCACAACAGCTGTCTTCACTTTCCACAGCCTGGAGATCTCTCGGAACAGCTCTTTGTACTTCTCTATCTTTTCATCTTCCTTTGCCAGCGTTCTTACATCTCCGGGGACGGCTATGTCAATAATAATGCACTCATTGAGTTTCTTCCTTACCACATTAATGTCCGGTTTTCTCACTTTTATTTGCTTTTCGACGTAGATAGATAGGTAGTCCGTGCAGCTTACAGTGGCTCCAATGCACTGCGCCTGCAACTTTGTCATGCCTTGCCTTGCATTTGGTTTGGGCCAGTTTGCTGCATTCGCTGATGATGTGGGAAACAGTCTCATCCCTGGTCTTGCATATTTTACACAAAGATGACTCTCTGTTATACTCGATTTTTGCTTTCCTTTTGTTGGTATTCAATGCTTGGTCCTGGGCTGCAACGAGTAAGCTCTCTGTCTATCGCTTCAGACTCCCTCTCTTAAGCCATTGCCAACTTTTCTGAGCCGAAAATTCTTTCGTCTGTCTCACATGCTGTCCATGCATAATCTTGCTATGCCATCCTTCTTTGCGTTTCTCTCTCTGTTTCTTCCTGAATATTTTCCTGTTATCTGCCTCCCGGTGTACTGCTGTATTGTCGTCATGATATTCGTGTTCTTGCCGTTTACGTCTGTAATCAGGCTCTGATATTTGTACCTGACTGTTTCTAGGATGCTCATCAGGTCTCTCCTGCCATCCTCTCTTCGCACATAGAGGTGGTCTACATGCGCCCTTGAGTGCAATGCCCCATAGGCATGCAATAAATTTTTCGTTCTTCGGCCCATGCTCTCCAGTTTCTGCTGGTTCCAGTCTTTAATTCCTCTTCCATATCTGACTAATGATATACAGACCAGGTGTTGATTGCTTCAATCAGGTTACCAGAATTCAGTTTAGACTTCAAGATCTTACGTAGCCGTCTTATCTACTCTCTTTCTATTCTGCTTTTCGTGTCCTTGTGCTTGATATTATCAAGATCTGACATTCCCAGGTATTTCTAGCAATTGTTTGAATCAAGTGATGATATACTCTCCAGATTCCCCAGAACGATGTCGTTGTTCTGACTGTACAACTTTCCCCTCTTGAGTGCAGAGATGGTACACTTTTCTATTCCGAACTGCATCCCAATGTCTTCACTGAACACCTGTACTGTGTTTATCAGTGTTTCAACATTATTATTATTATTATTATTATTATTATTATTATCATTATTATTGACCGACGATCGCTGAGTAGCCCTCAGTGAATACCGGGTTGGTGTCCGGCGGTTTCTCGTACTGGGCTGATGGGATCGTTAGACGGGTTAGGTAGAATAGTACCATCTGAGGTAGAGTGTCTGTGAATGATGGCCCGCCGGTGGTCTACACCTTAAACTGCGGGGAACGGCACATCTCAGGGTGTGTTGCTAGAAGGTTAGTAGTCTTAGTCGAGGTTCCCATCAGCTAGTCGTCTAGATATACAGTAGACCCCACTGCCTTGTGGGCAGGCTTTTTAGTTAAAGGCTAAGGGAGAAAACCCTGAAAGAAAAACACAACCACTGGGGTAGATGGAAGGAATTTTTCCTCCTCAGGGAGTAGCGCCCCTGTCTTTTTTCAAGCGACTCATTAAATATGAAGAAGTCAAGAAAAACAATTAATAGACTGGGGACTGTGGTGCAAAAAGATGCTAAGCAGTCCGAGCCCCCCGGCCCAGAAGTTCAGGGTAATCCTTCTGAAGCTGGGGTATCAAATTTACCCAAAAAATCAAGATTAGGAAGGTTAAAGTCCAAGTGGACGCATTTTGAAAATAGAATACTCTGGAAATGTTACGTTGAGAGCAATCCTGCTAAAAAAGGATATATGAATAGATTGTATGATTTGTGAAAAAAGAATGAAATGCGTGAGCTATCAGCTCAAAGATTATCTGTTCAAGTTAGGAATNAAACAATTAATAGACTGGGGACTGTGGTGCAAAAAGATGCTAAGCAGTCCGAGCCCCCCGGCCCAGAAGTTCAGGGTAATCCTTCTGAAGCTGGGGTATCAAATTTACCCAAAAAATCAAGATTAGGAAGGTTAAAGTCCAAGTGGACGCATTTTGAAAATAGAATACTCTGGAAATGTTACGTTGAGAGCAATCCTGCTAAAAAAGGATATATGAATAGATTGTATGATTTGTGAAAAAAGAATGAAATGCGTGAGCTATCAGCTCAAAGATTATCTGTTCAAGTTAGGAATATAAGAACAAAAAGCATCTTATCGACAGTTGAGAGAGATGAAATTGAAAGTAGTTTGACTGGTGATAGTATCAACACACCCACTGCCCCCATGCACCATGAAACAGTAGAAATAGTAGAGTTACCGAGTGAAGAGGAAGATTCAACAATGATACCGGAGACTATTTCCACGCCATACCCTGTCGTTGTATCTGAAGTTGCTAAATCAGACTTTCAACCACTAGTTTATCTTGAGAACCTAGACACATTTAAAACTTCTGAAGGGATACGAGCTCTAACAAATCTCGAAAAGGAAACGCTAAAACGGCTAAGAGAAATCTTTTATCAAAATTCAGTGCCTGAGGTACCTTCAGTGAAAAATATGAACTGGAAAAAAGTTAAAGAAGAGCTTGTGAATGTTAATGCTGTAATTCATAATATCGAGACCAATGATATTAGTAGTACACAGAAGCTCTTGGTTAGCTCGGCTTTCTTAGTTACTGAAAGATTAGGTGTAAAAAAGAAAGGCGTTGGAGTGAAAAAAGAAAAGGAACCATTCTGGAAAAGGAGAGTTAAAAAGAGCATCGCAGAGTGGCGTAAAAACCTAAGTATCTTAACAGAAGTGAAAAATAAAAAGCATGCCCTCACTACCAAAGAAAAAGTCCTCATGAATAGGAAATATCAACTAGATGAAAAAGGGTACAACAATGTTATTAGCTTTCTAAAAGTTAAAATTCACAATGGAAGTTTACTTATTCGTAACTATGTCGATAAAAAGA
>RDPX01000343.1:0-34065 GCA_003991215.1 Morbakka virulenta
AAAACAGTATAGTGTCCTATGAGATGGACTTCGATTGGTAGAAGGCACAGGCCAGAAGCGGGGTAGGCATTATTTCTTCGGGCAATTAAATAGACACAGGGGAATAAAACACAGGCTAAAACGAGAACCCGTTGGAATAAAGAACGGGAATAGAAAACTAATGACCGTAGAATTTAAGGTTAGGGGTACTAAAATTTTAGGGCAAGTTTGAAAACCAAACATGATCGTCCCTTCAATATTTCCCGTTAATTTTAGGCAAGTAACAGCCACCGTAGGCATTATTTCTACGGGCAGTTAAATACGCTACGGGGAATAAGCCTTAGGCTAAAACCACAGACCCTTTGAATAGAGCGCGGAGATAGAAAACTAATACCCGTAGAAATTACGGTTGGTGGTGTTGAAGTTCTAGGGAATGTTTGAAAGACAAACAAGATCGTCCCTTCAATATTGCCCGTTAAGTTTAGGCAAGTAACAACCACGGGAACATTTAGGGCAAGCCTATGCATACCTGCCTGTATAAAAACTTTGAAAAAAATCACAAGTCCACATCAGTGAACTGTACCGATCGTGTGTGAAACTATATATATAGGCTAGTAGTTGAAGTTGTGTTTTGCCAGTAATTGCTCTGTAAAGCACAACGGGACCCTACAAAGCAAATTTCACAGCCTTACGACTGTAAGAATCAAAGGCAAGAGCACACTTGTGTGCCGTTCAAGCAAGCCTGAAATCAGCGTAGGCATTATTCCTACGGGCAGTTAAATACACCACGGGTAATAAGCCTGAGGCTAAAACCAAAGCCCCTTGCAATAAAGCACGGGGATAGAAAACTAATACCTGTAGAAATTACGGTTAGGGGTATTGAAATTCTAGGGAAAGTTTCAAACGCACAAATGATAGTCCCTCCAATATTTCCCGTTAATTTTAGGCAAGTAACAGCCACCGTAGGCATTATTCCTAAGGGTAGTTAAATAAACTACGGGGAATAAGCCTCAGGCTAAAACCACAGACCCTTGGAATAGAGCGCGGCGATAGAAAACTAATGCCCGTAGAAATTACGGTAAGGGGTATTGAAGTTTTAGGGCAAGTTTGGAAAGCAAACAAGATCGTCCCTGCAATATTGCCCGTTAATTTTCATGCCTGTGCATACTGGCCCGTATGAAATTTTTGGAAAAAATCATATGTCCACATCAGTCAACGAGCTTTCGCCATTTGATTTGTTTGATTGAAATTTTTTTCTTTAAAGTGAAAACCTGAATATTTTAAAATGTAGTTTTGTCTACTTGTTTTTCGTAATGGTCCAGTAATTTTAATCTTTGGTGTGACATTGTCCTTTTGATGTTCGTGATCGGTTTTTTCTCTTGTGTGTTATGTAGTTATGTTAGTGAACTGTGATGTGATAAAATAAACCCATAAATGTGTTTGTTTAGACCTAATTAATTACCAAATCGTCCTTCACCCCAGGTCACTGGTAGTAAGCCGGTGCTGGATTTCAATAAAGAAAGTCAAAGAAAATGTAAAAGGTTTTTTTAGGGACGGAGAACACTCTGGGGAGAGAAAAAGACAAGTTACAGCAGAACCGAGAAAAGGTGTGTGGAAAAAGATATTCCATGGGCAATTTGAAAGGGGAACAAAGAAATCAAAGAACAAAAAAGAATTTGGCTGTGGCTGTATAAAGGATATCTAAAAAGGAAACTAAAGGGCTCATCGTTGATCAGAATCGGTCGTGTCCATTTGATACGAGAGTAGAAAATACGAAAAAGAATAAGTTGATAGCTACACAGATCACAATTATGAAATTCTAAAAGTTTTGAAAGGGCATGTAAGAAAATGTGTACAAGTATAATTAGTGCGTTAGTATCGGTGACAGTAAGACCTCAGAAGGAGCTGTGAAACCTTGATTACTGAGACAGACTTGNTGATCGGTTTTTTCTCTTGTGTGTTACGTAGTTATGTTTGTGAACTGTGATGTGATAAAATAAACCCATAAATGTGTTTGTTTAGACCTAATTAATTACCAAAACGTCCTTCACCCCAGGTCACTGGTAGTAAGCCGGTGCTGGATTTCAATAAAGAAAGTCAAAGAAAATGTAAAAGGTTTTTTTAGGGACGGAGAACACTCTGGGGAGAGAAAAAGACAAGTTACAGCAGAACCGAGAAAAGGTGTGTGGAAAAAGATATTCCATGGGCAATTTGAAAGGGGAACAAAGAAATCTAAGAACAAAAAAGAATTTGGCTGTGGCTGTATAAAGGATATCTAAAAAGGAAACTAAAGGGCTCATCGTTGATCAGAATCGGTCGTGTCCATTTGATACGAGAGTAGAAAATACGAAAAAGAATAAGTTGATAGCTACACAGATCACAATTATGAAATTCTAAAAGTTTTGAAAGGGCATGTAAGAAAATGTGTACAAGTATAATTAGTGCGTTAGTATCGGTGACAGTAAGACCTCAGAAGGAGCTGTGAAACCTTGATTACTGAGACAGACTTGAACTCATCCAAATAATATATTTACTGGGATTTAGAAAAACAGAGACGAAAGTGCTTGTGCACTCCAAGGATAGAGTGGAAAGAACCAAGGAAGAAATGCAGATGGATCTCTCACTATCTTACACACTGAGACAAAGCTTGATGGTGTTTTAATGGAGCATTTAATACTAGGTGTAATCATAAGACTACTACTGATAATAAATAATAATAATCATAATAATATAACATTTATACACGATAACCTTGTCAGTAAATATGCCACTGCTTTCATGAACCTTCACACGAAGAGAACTTCGTGCGAAGGTTAGCCCTTTTTTTTAAATAGGAAATGTCTTCCTTTTCATTTTCAACAATCTCCGGAAATATCTACAAAGTCAGTTGTCTGACACTCAAAAAGGGATAAACAAAATTTATGATCTTAACTCTTAACTGGCTTTTGTGTACAACAAAACTTCGAGCGACGCCTTTTGTTAGTTTTTCACTGTTTTATAATTTAACCTACAGGTATCACAAAGCCAGAGAAAGATTCCCTTGTGTCTCTTGGTTTTAGGAGGGTGTCAGGCTTACTTATTTCATCTTAAGCAAAGCATGAATCCATTTCATTGAAGAGGGCTGCTTATTTTTATCTAACTTTTTTCTATATCTAAAAAAATCGGGTTGAAAGTAAGCTAAATCAAAGTATTCATTTCATTACACTTTTCGATATCGTTTTTTCATCTAATTCTATTGGACCTGCTATCGGTAAAATGGAACGATACGAAGGAAATAATTCATCTCTTTCGTTTTCTGCAGGAAAGCAGTATAAACTTTTTCTTTTTTGGAGCTCCCTTGCCACAATTGTTCGTTTCCACAAGTTGAAGAAAACTGCATTTATGCATTTAGTTTTTAGTTTTGAACTCCAATGATGCAGCTCGTTTCAGTCCCTTAGTCGTTACTTGCAAGCATTTTTCCTATTGTCTCTTTTTATTTTGCGCAAAAGGGAGTTTAAGATGCAGGCGGGAAATCCCGCCCTGTCACTTCACATGCGTGTAATTTCAAGCGGCTGTAAGCAGAAGACAACCCTTGAGTAAAAGGCTTCTTTTACTTATGCTTTGGAGGTTAAGGAGGATAACATTTGTGAAAAGGGGATTGAAGTCGAAAAGAGATCACAAAGGAGATCACAAAGGAAATTTAGTGCATTGTTTAAAGGTAATGATATTGTAAGGTCCATTTTTATACTTTGCAATAATTGAAGGGTTTAGCGAGATGAATACGAGGCATTTAGCAGAAGAAATCAGCAAAGGTACCCAGCTGCTTTGAGTATCCAGGCGCTAGATTCACTAATTCATGTTTAGATCCTTTAAAATAACAAATTTATTATAAAGTATATTACAGTGCTAGAAGATCTACTAAGGCATCTTCAGGATTTCTCATTGAGTGGTCAAAGTAAAAACAAATAATCTTACTGTGAATACGTAAAAATCAAAATCAAAATGTGACTTGATTGGTCCCCATATTTTTGAAATCGCTGAGCCAGTTTCATAAAATTGATTTTTGTATTGTTGGTCTCTGTCGCAGAGAATTAGCGGATTTGTTTTCTTTTTTGGCCTAAATGGCCGCTTCGACAAACATAAAGTAAAATTTAATTGGGAACATCTAGCGCTTGCTTGCGTAGAATATTAACAGTATATGTGTCTTCTGCGTTGCTTATTTTAATACACTTTTTGATTGTCGATCTCTATCTTTATCACGTGTCCCATTTCTTCGATCTACGGAGCTACCTCGAAGGCAATAACATCGAAGTAAAATATATCCGATGTTCAACGCAGAGTTGCAATCTACTTTAACATTAAAGTTGAGTTTTCTACGTTGCCTAAATAATTCATTTTTAGGTTGCAGGTTTCTATATTGGAGAAAGAGTCAATGTGACCCACTTTTGGGGTTTCTGTAGGTCGTCTGGATCCTTAGATCGATCCTCTTTGCCATACTTCAATCATGTCTTACTTCATCATCTTTGACAGAGCAAGAAACGTAAGCGTTACGTCATCCGTAACAATGGGCCCATTTTTAAAAGCAGGAAACCAACAACGAAATGTTAATTTAATCAGGCAATAAAAAAAAGCTTAACTTTACTGTAGAGGTACTTTGGTACCTTAGGCTCAATTTACTTATGTTATTTTTTAATATGACGGAAAAGGTGGGGTTAAGGAAGCAATGAGAGGACCATGTTAGCCCCTCTATCAAATGTACCTTTCTTACGGTTAGAAAATATGAAAGACGCGTTTAACAGAATTTTTCATTATAACTACTCTAGAGGGAAGCAAAACATAAAAAGGTTAAGACGTGTTTCATTTCATCATTGTTGTCTTGTGAAGGATTTTTTCTTTAAGATAAAAGAAAATTTCGTATATACATACTTCTACCTTTTTATGTTTCAGTTCTAATTTTGTGAACTTCACCTTTTTTCGTGAAGGTTTTCGTCAAGAACTTTTTCTAAACGAGTAATTCCTGTGTGAGCAACGTATCTGCGCGGCACAACCAGACCGACTTACCTCTTCTTTTTACCAGCGACCACTGTCTCAAAACGGTTGTTGCTACAACATTGAAGAAGTGATAGATCAGCCCGAAAGTTCATCTTGAACATGTCCAACCAACTCATCGATATTTAAATTCCTATTTCTTTATTTTTCGACACAATCTCATTACAGATTTGTATTACTCTTTTGTCTCAATCGAAGAGTCGTTTTTTGCAAAAAGCTCTCTCTCACAGCTGATGACCAAGTAGACTAACATGCATATTGCCACTTATAATATTCATGAAACTTTCATTCAGAATATTGAAATTAACAGTAGCCGTATTTTTTGAAATGAGAAACCAAAGGTCGTAATCAAGTAATGCACTTGCAATCTAAGTAAATTTTATGTCCGAAGACTTACACCATATTTTTATTGGCACGTTTAAATTGATATTAGATATTACGATTGCGACATTTGATCCGGATATTTGCATGAACAAACACGTTTCATTTGAATGAAATAACGGCTGGGTTAGTTTTGCAACGGAGATCTTGAGGGAGAAAGGAAAGCAATTTTCTACCAGTGTACAAAAGGTTGATGTTGATCCAAAGTACTTCTGGGATGGCAAAACATCAATGAGAGGATCAGTGAACGCAAAAACACAAAACTACGCCTTGTAGGGTAAGGAAGACAACTCATAGATGTCGATTTGTAAAAACAAGTGCTTCAATGGATTTTCGATCTCCGTAGACGGATGCTTCGTGTTTGAGATAAATTTACTATGCTAGCCTCTAAAACCCTACAGGATAGAAAGAAAGAAGGCCACCCGACCGGTAGGGATGGTTTTGTTGCCAACAGATGGGTATTTTACTAATTCATGAGATATAACGAATTTCCAACTTAGTTCTTAAGGTTTGAAAAGTTTCACTTTTGTAGCCTTTCGTAGTCAATTCAAGAAAATCATTTTCAAAGAGATTTAGCGAATGTTGCTACAAGGTTTGAATCTTTCCAAAAACACAGCTGCAAATATAAGACTATGTATTTCTTCTTACTCTTTTAATACTTAAATGTCAACCGATATCCCTTTTATTAAAAGTTTATTTATACAAATCAAAAGGCGAGTTATTTAAAAAAAGGTTCTAAAATGGAAAAAGGTATTTTTAAGCCCAGATAATCATCAATGTTTCCTAAGCAATACTCTCTTTTGCCCAACTGAAAAAATTCAATCTATACTTCTTTATATGGCGTAGTACGATTGCTTATTGCTTATTGGTAGTTGCTGCTTAAAAAAGACTTGCTCAAGATGCCATTGACATCACAATGATGCAATGCAGCACTGAAACAACAAATGATTACAACTCGCAAGGAATTCCTGCACAAACCATTTGATTACTTCATTCTTTCAGAAGTTAAGTACTTTCACACTACTTGCACTGATCCAGATCCGCCCCTTGAGAACCAGTTACATTTTAACGAGCCCCAGTTGCTTTCTTTCCAAATTTACTTAAATCTGAAGTTCTTATTTTGTTCGAAGGTTGCAGGAGCTTAACTCTAAAATTTCTTATTTGACACAGTAAAACGGTCTAAAGTTTGTTACAGCGTTCTCGTCCCAGTTGTTTTTCAACGATAATTTCCAATGTAAATAAAATAGTTTACGTAAATAAAATCCCTTGTCTCTCTATTTGTAGGTTTCTCATGTTCTGGTTATTTACTTACCCATGACTACAGTCTGACATTATTCTAATGTGGGTTTTTTTAAAGTTTTTTAGTCCTATTTTCTTGTAAAGCTTCTGTCCTGTGGTATATTTCTTTCATTACACTGTACTTTACAAACTAATAGGCGTTGAAACATATAAGGAAAAAGCCTTAAGACTACAGTACAGCCAAGAGAACTTGCTTTGCCGGAGCCTACATTTTACATATTCGCGGGCTTATGAAAGCCTACAGCTTTTTCTCACACAATATCTTTGCCATGGTATAAATTCGAATCTAGATGGGCATAGCTCCACCCTTAACTCTCTCGCAAATTGGAGCACGAAACTAACCTCAAAACAAGTGATCCTTACAAATTAAAAGTTGACGGGGGAAAAGCAAAAACGTTTATTGTCTTGGTTGGTGCAAAGAGAGATACTATAGTAACAGGCGAGGAGTTCAATGAATACTGGAGGGTTGTGTCGAGTTTCAATAGGTGGTTCAAAAAAAAGTCAACTTTGTGTTATATTCATGAGATTATTGGAAAGTTCACTTTTATTACAAGATTATTGGTGTGGGCTTCTCATTAATGCCAAATTTTGCACAGTGTAAATAAAACCCCCGATGGAATAAATTTCGAGGTTGCCATTGTACTGGGAGGTTTCGCAAATTTAATAGGTGTCAGTGAACTTTATTTAAGTAAGCCAATTAATAAACACATGACAAAAATAAGCATTGGCTTCCCAGTGGCCTGCACGACTATACGGAAGGCAGAAAACACGAGACCTGTCCCTTAACACATTCTAGCGGAGTTGATTTAGGACACATAAAATGAAATCAAGTCTGACGAAGTGGTCGATTCCTTTTAAATGGAATGCAGCTACAGGAAAATTGGATGTCAGTGCAGACGGCGACATATCGCACTTTAAAAGGGAAATCGTTGACAATCTGAGTAAAATAAATTGTTAGCATAAATGGCCTTATAAATTGATCCGTTGGAAACTAATGACTTTTTGACCTGAGCCAGACATGGAGGGATAAGATGCAATAGCGTTTGTGGAAGAATTTGATGAAAATGAATTCATTGATATTGATAGTGTTCAAACACTAACTTGAGCCTAATTGGAAACCTGGAGGATGAGTAAATATCTTTTATAGTAAAAAAACCCCTTTGTTTCATGTGTTCCAAAATATTATAGACTCCCCGGGTGTTCATTAGAGGCTTTAGCGTAGTGACTGGATATTTGGTCTGTAGTGATGAACAAAATAAAAGACATACAGAATCCAGAGGCAGCAATTATGAATTCCCTTCATGGATGTGGGTCTTTTTTGCTGTCTCATTTTTACAGTCACTTTAATAACAGAGATAATAGATTTAAAACATGAGCTTGGCTATTATCTAGGCGAAAGGTAATGCTATACCTTTACTGGTTTGTTTAATTGAACACATTTGCTGGAGATTTGATATGCCAATTACAATACTCGATCTCTGAAAAAGTGAAATCGGCAACACAGGGAAACAAGACACTTGTTATTAAATATCTTAAAATCATTGCTCAACATGGGGTCCAATCAAGGGCGCTTTACTGAAACTCAGTCTTTCTAGCTACCATTAATAAACCCATTGGTAGAGCAGTAAAATTCAAATAGCGGTTTACTGAAACTCAGTCTTTCTAGCTACCATTAATAAACCCATTGGTAGAGCAGTAAAATTCAAATAGCGGTTTACTGAAACTCAGTCTTTCTAGCTACCATTAATAAACNGCAGCAATTATGAATTCCCTTCATGGATGTGGGTCTTTTTTGCTGTCTCATTTTTACAGTCACTTTAATAACAGAGATAATAGATTTAAAACATGAGCTTGGCTATTATCTAGGCGAAAGGTAATGCTATACCTTTACTGGTTTGTTTAATTGAACACATTTGCTGGAGATTTGATATGCCAATTACAATACTCGATCTCTGAAAAAGTGAAATCGGCAACACAGGGAAACAAGACACTTGTTATTAAATATCTTAAAATCATTGCTCAACATGGGGTCCAATCAAGGGCGCTTTACTGAAACTCAGTCTTTCTAGCTACCATTAATAAACCCATTGGTAGAGCAGTAAAATTCAAATAGCGGTTTACTGAAACTCAGTCTTTCTAGCTACCATTAATAAACCCATTGGTAGAGCAGTAAAATTCAAATAGCGGTTTACTGAAACTCAGTCTTTCTAGCTACCATTAATAAACCCATTGGTAGAGCAATGAAATTCAAATGGCGCTTTACTGAAACTCAGTCTTACTAGCTACCATTAATAAACCCATTGGTAGAGCAGTGAAATTCAAATGGCGCTTTACTGAAACTCAGTCTTTCTAGCTACCATTAATAAATCCATTGGTAGAGCAGTGAAATTCAAATAGTAATATTAAATGGCTTTCAATTGATTTTTAAAAGTGTTAGGATATGATCGAGAGAGCAAAACTGTCGTCCGTCCACCTCCTCGATCTATTAATAATCGTATATATTTAGACTTTAAGCCTCCGGACATTTGCTACTACACAGCCTTTTTTACTTAAAGCTTACAAACTTTTTCTTTTTTCTTTTTACCTCCTCATATATTAAAATATTCTTTGTTTTAAATCTTCAACGTGTTTCCTCTCCTCTCGTTACCTTCTCCATTTATGATATCAGGGAGACAAAGTTATCGTAAATTTCAATTGAAAACTTACACTTTTTATTAGAAATTTATTAAACCTGATATTTGTCCTATCTTTTGCTTACATTTGGCTCTTCTAATACACCGCATTTTGTCTATTCTCTTTGTTCTTAGTGCATACTTACCAAATATGTGGTATTCCCCAAGAGTAGCCTTTTAAGTCAACTTGTTTTCTATTTTTCCAATAGCCTTTCAAATAGCCTTCCATGTATTTCTTCTATCTTTTCTGGTAAGTATCATTATTATAGATATTTTTCGCATTTCACTACATTCTAATTAAATGTCATATTTGGAATCGTTTTAACTTTCAAGCTACTGTACTGCTCGAAAGATACATAGCAAAAACAAGAATCTGAAGAAGAAACATATAATTTGTTATTCTGTAAATATGTAAATATTGTAGTTGGTTGTTGACTGAATACAGGTATACAGGTATATATTTTTCTGTTTCAAGACACGAACCTCTTTTACCTGTTTATTGTGAGAGCAATTAAGTTCTATTATGTATGTTAATGTTTAGAGCGTTTTCCTCCTTAACACATTGCTCCGATTGAACAATAGACAAACGTTCTTCTTCCACTTTATATTAATGTCATAATTATTATGTTATTTTGCTTTAATTTTGGAAGTCAAGTAAAACCTTGCCGACAAAGCAAGTCACTGTAAGGGGACATATGTATTGTGGCCGAGAGATCAAGTTCAGCTTTTCGAGTTGTGACAGTTTCTTTTAACCTGCAGAGAGTCGCAGGTCAAGGAGAGGCATGTTGGTTTCTACCGTTGGTTTTGATCAAGGGCTTTTTCACTGGCATTCAATTAGACCGAGATCCAAAACTTGGAAAATAGAGAAAGCTTGCAATTTTTTTTAAAGGAGATAAATAAAGAAAGTTATGAGGAAAACTCTCCACTTCATGTATTTGGTGCTCTTAAACAATTAATAACAATACAAAAATTCCTTTTGTTCCTCACCATTGGTGTTATAAGGTATTTAGTCTAAGTTACGAATCTGGATGCTGAGTGGCTTCTAAAATGTTAAATGCCAAAAAATTGACCCTGTTGCAATGGCTGCGTAACTGGGTTGCGCTTTGGTTAATAAATTTGTCTTCAAATGTTGTGTAGCTAAGTCGCGCCGATACTAACTTCATAAATAAATTTTGAACGCATATTCCATTTACTAAACAGGACAGGACGAAGAACTAAACAATAAACGCATTACCACTTATTTAGCTCCAAGGAGTTTTAACTTGGTTTGGTTCATCTTACTGTCTTTTATTTCTTTTCTTACAAAAGTACAAGGGGGAATAGGAAAATTTAGGCAAATACTTTTCTGAATTTTGGTTACAATGGCAATATATTAGGCAAAAATATTCGATATATATATTTTCTAGTTTCCAAAATTCCACAACGTTGCCCATCCTTAACTAAAGTTTCACGAAAAACTAGCAAGCGTAATCATAAAGAAGAAAAAGAACCTGTAAATCAAGTATGTCTTCCCTATGTAAAAGGCATTAATAAACAGCTAAGACGAACCCTCCGATAGCATAATATCAAGTGTTTTTAAGTGAAGAGAGGAATAATATAGTTTACAGGCTACATTGTAAGGGCTGTCCAGCTCTCCACTTTGAAGAATCAAAGGATTCCTTAGGTCAATGAGAAAAAGAACGTAAAACAACTGTTAAAATAGGTAACACCAAAAGCCATGAAATAGTGGAGCACTGCTAGACAAAAGATCAGACCTATTGAGAACTGGATACAAAAATAAATACTACAGCAAGAAAAACAAACGAAATCATCCATTCCCTACAGTAAAGCAATTACATCAACAACATATCTTACACTCTTTCAGAAATATGGCTTCCAGCATAACAGAAAAAAAACACAACAAACATAAGTTAGGTACGGCGCCATTCCCCTAAACAACTTACCGAGCACGCCAGCATTATCAAAATACTAAATAGCTATGAGATGGGAAAAGTATTTCTCAAAACGTAGCTCAGAAAAAGCTAAAGCCTCACGAAATGATAAATATTCTAAATCAATGGCTTCCACTGAGCCCATAAAATCAAGACTTTTTAAGTACTTTCCTTCTTCATACAGGACATCTTTCCGGCGAGAAATTCAAGTTTGGTTGTATACAAACCAATGTACCTATTTAATGTCCGGTATATTGACCATAATATAACAAGATCGCATCTGCTTAGTATTTCGAAAAAAATTGTGTAATAATCGCCTTCATAAAAATGGTAATGGAAAGGAAATCTTATGTAAACTGTGATTTGGCTTTAGCGGAACTACTATCGCTGAAAATTTGGAGGTCAAAACAATTAAAAGTAATTGTTAGAGCCAGGTTTCATCTTCCACTTTGGAGCAAGAGAGGCCATTCAATCTAATTTTTACTTGATTCAGATCGTCGTAGACCAACCGATTTTGTACAAGATCTTTCATTGTTTTAGACAGCCAATGGCAACAGTGACAGGCTGTCTTATACCCTTTCTGCTTTCCTGCTTTCGAGAGAAAGAGACTAATGAGAGAAATGAGGTACACGGGGTTAACAGTATGTGTTGGTACCAGCGAGTAAATACCGGAGGGAGGAAAGGACCTAGTTTACTAATGAACGGTTTACTAATATTGAGCTTTCGTATTTCCAATATCAGAGTACAATGTAGTGTTATCATCAGACATGTTGAAAAACTGAAGAAAATTACCAGGAAGATAATTTATCTTAAGAAGAAAGAGAGCCAGTCCGAGAATAGAACCATTGAAGAATGTCAGCAAAATTTGAATTCTTGTCAGGTTTAATTTCAACACGCATTTTACGATTTAAGGGAAAGGACTGGATGATACTAGAGACCTTCCTTAAATACCATATCCAGAAAGATTATAAACTAAGGCAGCGTCCCACATTTTATCAAGTATCTTAGAAATATTGAGATCTATCGCATTTCCTTCATTGGACTTATCCATAAATCTAACGAGAAAGAAAATCTAAATGAGAAAATTTGTTTACTATATTGAAAAACAATATCCTGTACTGTATTGTAGATATTGGTGGCTTTAGGAGTCTGCGTAGAGATCAAAAGTGGATCTCACAAACACGAACACATTCTGAGAGCTGGAAGCCAGCCAGCCCATCTTCCCAGAGTGGCACCCGAAGAACCTCACACGTTCCCATTTCCCGTGTGGTATTCAACCACCCAGTGTTCAACATCTTCTTCCTCTTCGCCGCATTTTCAGTGCTAGTGTATCTATTACGTATACACTGATGGAGAAACTAACCTCCCCTCACCGCTAAACAAGTGAATATCTAAAGCCCACAGCAACGCCTCCCCAGTATGTATTTGTGACCGAGTGAAAGGTTGCACAGGGAATATTTTTTCTAACTACAAGGGCGTCGAAGACGCACATTTCCTGGTTGGTTTTTCATTGGTGTGATAAAGCAAACAGTTGTTATTCTATCACACGAGGTTTCCCAGGATTACTCCTGGGTGCCACCTATACATACCAGCAACGACGGCACTGAAAAGCATCTGCAACCCATAAGCAAGGCAGATCGGTTTGGAAAGAAAGCAGAAACAATAAGTCTTCACTTCCCACAGGGAGAGGGGGGCAACTTTCAAAAAGATTTTCCAAATCGACGACGAACCAAATTCGAAATTACATGAACGACGAGATCGATTTCTCCCATGGTATGGAAGAACAGCTTGGAGGCGAAGGCTCTTCGTTACTGACCAGTCAGGAGAATCTAGATAATCAGTATCCAGGCGTCATCACGTGGAGGTTGCCTTCTTGGACACACACATTAACTTGTATTCTTTTACAGTTAATGTACTCATGTTATCGGAACAGATATTCTCGTCAATAACATTGAGGACAACAAATTTACCACTAATTTCTCCATATATTGTTAAGAAAGTACTAAAGCACTCAGATAATGTTTAATGTTAATGGCATACAACATGAAAATATTTGTCTTGGTTCGGGATACAAAAATATGTCTATAAAAGAATAATTTTTATGGCCTGTGTGGCATGATCCCTTAGATAATTGCAATAAAAATGTACTGAGTCATTTTCTCTATTCTTTTTAATGGAATGATTTAAAAGGATGGCCGGATTCCCAGTAAATAAAGTTACCGAACAGAACGTAAGATGGAGTTGCCGAAAGGAGGTCAACATTGACGTTCCAACCGCCTTCGGGGATCCACTCAGGATTTGTGTAAAGTTTACTCCTTAACCTTTTGTCTTCCCAGAGAAACTCACAAGGCAGTGAGGCCATTTCCTCATGACTGGATGCTTGGGCGTCCATTGACTCAGGTTCTTCGCGCTCCAAAGCTGTCCAGCATGCCTTGACACTTCGTGGCTTTCAAGTTTTCCTTCTCTGACTGACATCCTCCTCCGCCGTCTCAGCCGTTAGGAATGAAGTGCTATTCCGCCTGGTCTGCAGTTGGGATGTCCAGTCTTTGCTATTTGACCATAGCTTGGGGTCGGTTCATAGGTGCCAGGGCATATTTCACACGGCGGTGTGTCATGCACGCCGCATTTTAAGGGGGGTCAGACCTCCTTCCTTGGGGCCGGATATACTGCCAGATGCTCAGTCGCGCCGCATAGCAAACTCTGTGGGAACGAGGGGTACCACGGGAAGCTGTTGCTATGGACACAGTAATGTAGGAGAGGCCACATACAAGTGACCTCCTGCCAGGCAAGCCTGACAGTGGTCCCGTGGCGCTCACTACACCTGGAAAAGAGAAGCCGTATTGTACGCTGACACTTTCCTTTTGGCGAGCGGGACGTCTTGACACCAGACTTCGTACCCCCAACTAAATGGACTTTGCATTATTGTATGCTTCAAGGGTAAAATTTAGATTGATGCCTTTTATTACTAAAGTAGTTCCCATGTATTAATATAACAAAACTTTACATACCACTTTCCTAGACAAACTAGGTAGGATGAAACCTCGTCAGTTGGGAAAGTGATTTAGTGACTCCTTTGGAGAAATTTTGACTAAAAGGTTTTATACCATTCAGCAAGCATTTTACTCAAATTTTGCTTTAACTGGGGCTCAGACGGTGCCCTTAACAGGGACATGGATTTGGCAGTAAAGAATTTCTTGGTCCTATGCCCTTCATGACGCCAACCAATGGCTTTTTCTTTTGTGAATTTCCAAAGTCACCCGCGCGAAGAATCGAATCCGAATTTCTTGGTTACTGACCATTAAGCTACGGCTCCTCATTTATACAAATCTTTTGTATTTTGTTAAAAGTCTGTGAAGTTACTTTTCATAGCACTTTTCAATAGACGTAACATAAACCAATTCTAAAGTAAAATGAAATTTCGATCCACAGAATAAACGAACTTATGTAAAATCTGTTTAGGTGAACGCATGTATTTGTAATCAAAACAGAATTCTCTGTAGTATTTATTCCAATATCTCAGTGTATTGATGACATATGACGCAAGGAATTGTTTGTATATGGTATCGATTGTTCAGTTGTTCTGTTGCCTTCTGGGTTATACCCAGTGAATTTAAGCCTTTTTATTCCGAGAAGTTGCATTAAATGTTAAAACAACCCGACTTCATAGCAATGGTCTCGGTCCAAAGGGCTCGGAATCAGAAAAGTAATAGCAAAGAAAATACATATATATATTTGCCTGCTGTAATAATGGTTCTGTTTTAAGCTGGATACACTCAAATGAACTCAGTGAATTGATCATCTACAACAAAAAAATAAATGTTCTGATTTGGCGATACTGGTAAATTGGTAAGTTAATCTATGCCTAATAAGTCCAAAGGAAATCAGGGACAATCTCAAACTCCCACAGCAGTCTTTTTCTTTCCAAATGCTCTAACCTTGCAAAATCTCACGCTGTCTTTAATAATTATTAAAGAGAACGAGAGATTTCTGTATGTATAGCTGTATAAAAAGTAAGATGAAGCAATTTTTATTGATATTGAAGAAAAGTTAAAGATGGAGGGTAATGAAAAATCACCTGATTTCTCAAATAGTGAGATACATCAAGCCATACATGATCTAAAGAATGGGTTCCCTATAGGATGTTGAAGACGCTCAATACAGATACTTTGAAAGATCTAATGGACCAGTGTAAGGCGAGAAGAGCATAGAGCAATCAACCTCAGTCATATTCAAGATTATGCTGAGGGTGGTTAATAACAAAATGACAGCCCAAACGGGAGACTAGATCAGTGAAGGCCAATTCGGTTTTATGNAGTTTTAGCAGGGTATATATATTATAATGTCACTGACAAAATAGGGTTGAATGCTCTAAAGTGTTCGGAAGTAAAATGGTTATGGCTTGTGAATAAAGTAATCATTTCGTTTCTTAAAATATCTGGTGATACTAATATATAATTGGTGTCCATTTTGATTATTAATATTATGTCGTTACGTACATGCAGTTAATTTTTGTATATTTGGAACTCAGTTGGACATGTCCGAGATTTCTGTATGTATAGCTGTATAAAAAGTAAGATGAAGCAATTTTTATTGATATTGAAGAAAAGTTAAAGATGGAGGGTAATGAAAAATTACTTGATTTCTCAAATAGTGAGATACATCAAGCCATACATGATCTAAAGAATGGGTTCCCTATAGGATGTTGAAGACGCTCAATACAGATACTTTGAAAGATCTAATGGACCAGTGTAAGGCGAGAAGAGCATAGAGCAATCAACCTCAGTCATATTCAAGATTATGCTGAGGGTGGTTAATAACAAAATGACAGCCCAAACGGGAGACTAGATCAGTGAAGGCCAATTCGGTTTTATGAAGGGAAAAGAAACAAGAAAGAACTCTTTTAAGTAATGAGAACATTAGGCGAGCAAAGTATAGAGTATGATAAAAAAGTCTTTGTGTTTTGTTGATTATGAAAGTGTGTTTGATCGTGTAAACCTGAAAAAATTAATGACGACATCGAAGAACCTGTGAATTGATTAGACAAATAGACACCTGATCATAGTCTTGATTATTAGGGAGACTGAAACAGTGAGACAAACCATGGGAGGGATTGATCCTGTATCGTCAGTAGATGAGTACCATAGGGATACTTACTGCCGCCCTTATTGTACATCGTCTATGCGGAAGCAACGATGAAGCAATGGAAGAGAGACGAGAAGGATTGATAGTGGGTTGACGGTTTGTGGAAACAAATTTGCAGATGGTTCACAATGGTAAAGAGCACTGCAGAAAGTTTACAAAAATGCAGGACAAGATTAAATGAAGTGGGAAAGGGATAGATGGCAGAAGTTGATTGAAAAAACACAAAAAAGTTAATAAAGATAAAAAAGAGAGGATACAAGCAGATTAATATTTGTATTTATGAAGACACCATTCAAAATATCCCACAGTTCAAGTACGTTGGTAGTCAGATAACAGAAGACAAAAAGGTGAGAGATATATAAGGTCAAGAATTGACATGGTCAAACATGCTTTCAGTAAACAACGTCTATTCCTCACTAAAGCCCAAAGCAAAACCTTGAAGAGACTATTGTATCAAGTGTACTTCTCGACGGTTAAATAACATGGACCATAAAAATAGCAACAATAAGAAATTTAAGAGCTGTGAAATGTTGGTATGAAAAACGAATAGAGAAGATCAATTGGGCAGACAGAATGAGAGAAGAATATGTGCTGAAAAGAGTTAGAGAAAAAAAGACATTGGTGGGGATCAGCTGCATAACGAAGGCGCACTGAACTGGCCAAATAAGATCAGAAGGACAGCTGCAAAATGTTGTGAAAGGCAAGTTAATGTCAAAAGAACAAGAGAAGATAGAAAGAGAATGATGGTTATGAATGACATCAGACAGGAATGGCCTTACCACGAAATGGAAAAAATATGAAACAAGAGAGGAAAATGGAGACGACTAACATTCTTAGCACCTGCTTGTTGGTAAACCACTTACATGAGAGAAATATGAAAATCTATAACTATAAAAGTGTCATTGAGGGAATCTAGTACATTTTCCAATTAGAATACAGAATATTTTGTTTTCTTAAGTCAATTTTTAGACATCAAAACACATTCTTATACTTCCTTCTCGTTTTATGACTCCTATCAAGTGAGCTCCATATATCGTGTAAGATAATTATCCAATGGATTCCTTGTCTATTAACACTAGCACTTAATTTCATTAGCAGCTATACATAAATGTGTTGTAGTCAAGGGGCACTTTATGGATGAAGGAAGAATTTTTCGTAAAGTTAATATTTCTTTAGGTTTACTAGCTCGACAGCATTCAGAAATTGTCTTTGTTATTTCATTTAGGGATTTAGTGGAAACTGCTCTTATCCAGGATAGTTTGAGGTAAAAAAGACACTTTTATTGGCTCTCTTTAAGAGAAGTTTGGAAATTGGGTAATTTACACCCAAAAGAGCAAAGAAATGGGCTTGGAGCTCAACATAAACAAAACAGAGTGCATGGCTGTATCCAAAAAAGAGCCACCCTTATGTCACCTCATGAGCGAATAGGTACCAGTCAAGCAGGTCCAGAGTTTTCGATACTTGGGAATTACCATCACATCCAATGGAAAATGTAAAGATGAAATAATAGTTAGAATAGCAGTAGCGAAAGATTCCTTCTCCAAGTTATGTACTTCCTTTCACAATTGAAATATCACAATGGATACCAAGAAAAGGGTTTTAAAACCATACGTTTGGTCGTTACTGTTATATGGTTGTGAGTGTTGTAATATCAGCGAGGAAACTTAAGCAAAGTTAGAAGCAGCGGAAATGTGGTTTCTGAGGAGAATGCTCCATATATCATGGACAGAACACAAATCAAACCAGGAAATCCTTGCCCTGGCCAACACCAAAAGGTCATCAATACAATACAATACGGCAAAGGGAGTTGCAATTCCTGGGACACATTATGAGACATCCTAACCTGGAACGCCTTGCTTTGTTAGGAAAGATCGGGGGCAGAAGAGCAAGAGGAAGACAAAGAAAGACATTTTTACAGTCTCTAAACATGTGGGCTTCGAACAAGAGTCTGAGCTGTAATGAACTCATCCACGCCTGCAGTGATAGAATGGCTTGGAGTCGCATGATCTCCGATGCCTGTATCAGGTTTGGGACCTGACCAGCCAATACTCAATACCTTTGTCTAATTTACTGTCGAGGGAACCAATATCCAACAATATTTGCTAAACTTTATCTTTTTCTCCTGATAATTTGTCAGGTGAACAAATGACAACAGCACGATCAACTGACATTTTTATGAATCCAGAAGGCAAGATGCAAAACAAACCTCTTTCTCAATCTGTCAGCAAAAAAACATCATCTTTGCAATGCAAAACGAGGTTGTGTAGAAATTACAGGAAGGTTCAAAAACTGAGTAAACTTTCTCAACTGGAAAAAAGACATATTTTCATAATGGGTCAAAATTTGCCCTAAAATTCCCATACTAACATTATTGGTGAATTTTATTGAACTTCTGGCCTTTGTCAGTGACCCACATAAAACCAATTCGAAATAAAGTAAACTCATTTCATTCCCTGGGCCTGTCAAAGTTGGTAATTGTTAAAAGGCCTCTTAAAACTGGTAGTAATCACATCGTTTCATCTGAACTATTTTGGAGAAGCTATGACTGCTGAAGGACAAACAACTTCCCTTATGGTAAATGAGGAGGGTAAGTTTTATTATTGTTGAAATTGGCCCTTTATGATCGTTTAGAAGGGCGAACTTTCAAAGAGAAACATTTCTTTCCCAACAAGTGAGTTGCTTTTCACGTTTTGATCACACTTGGTCTTGGTCACAAGTTCGGGTTTCCACCAACTTCGGTTAGCCCAGGCACGGAAAGCGTTCTTAATTACATTAAAGCCTGTTTTGGAAAGTATTAATGCTGCATTATGGTTACGTATCACTAGTTTAAAGGCCACTAGTGCCTGGTAATCCATTGGTCAAAGTTATTCGAATTATGACCGAATGGAACAACTCTAACTGGAGCAGACATCTTTGATATAAAGAAAAAATAAATAGCAATGTGTCTGTCAGTTTTATGTGGGTTAAATTATACAGTTTATACAGTTTAAATTAAACAGAAATTTTGCTTTTCTGCCAACATATCAGATGTTCAAATAGAACAGATTTTATTCAGATAGACCTGGTTAAAAAAATGAGTAAATTTGAATTGTATTTTTATGTGCTAGTGTAATTTTTAATTTATTAAGGAAATGACACTGCATTGTTGTTCTTGTTCAAGAGTCATTGATTAGGAAAAACCACAACCTATTTCTTTTTTACTGTTAAACAATAAGTGAAAAGAAAAGAGAAAACTGAAATATAAACTTAAACTCTCCCTCATTTAAGAGCCCAAGAGCGTATTTTCCTTTTGGAAAATATGTTGAAATCTTTTAAATATTTTAATCACTTCTGCCAACATGAAAGGTTGATAAATGGCTCATTTTTTAAACAGTGCTTTTAGTCCATACGGTTTTCTACCCATGTCTCTTGATGATGATGATCTAATCACAACCCAGGAAGGGATCTTATTGCAAACAAGATCCTCTGGATTAGAAGGTATGGTACCTTTTTCTTTCAGAGTGCAGTTATTCTTAAAATTTTGACTGTGAAAGTGACCAAACCCACTAATGAGGCTTATTCAGTTGTTGCCCTTATTCATTTACTCAAAATCTAGCCTGACAACCAAAGCTGGTATTCAAGATCTTTTAACTTCATATTACTTACAACAGTACAGGGCTCAACATAGATGCCAAACACCAGACGTTTTCTGACCGGAAACAATATTTGTCTGGTCAGTGTTTGTANGTCCATACGGTTTTCTATCCATGTATCTTGATGATGATGATCTAATCACAACCCAGGAAGGGATCTTATTGCAAACAAGATCCTCTGGATTAGAAGGTATGGTACCTTTTTCTTTCAGAGTGCAGTTATTCTTAAAATTTTGACTGTGAAAGTGACCAAACCCATTAATGAGGCTTATTCAGTTGTTGCCCTTATTCATTTACTCAAAATCTAGCCTGACAACCAAAGCTGGTATTCAAGATCTTTTAACTTCATATTACTTACAACAGTACAGGGCTCAACATAGATGCCAAACACCAGACGTTTTCTGACCGGAAACAATATTTGTCTGGTCAGTGTTTGTATATGTGTATGTATGCATGTATATATATATATATATATAATATAAATATATATGTATATATATGTATGTGTGTATGTATGCTTTTATGTATGTTTTTTATGTATGTATTAATTCACTACAAAATAAAATTTACAATTAATTTGAAAAGCTAAAAATGGATACTTTTAAATGTTAATTAAATACAAATTGAAATTATAAAGATTACCTATAAAAACACTCCTAATTTTAGTGGCAGGTGTAGCATTTAAAAAGGTCAGGTTGACCTTATTTCCATAATGGTCCCTTCAGAGATGAGGCCAAAAACTGTTCTTGAGAGATATTTTGTCAGGCAAACTTTTATTATAGTAATATAACGCAAAAATTACTTTCACATTGATTCCTGGAGAATTAACTTTGATTTAGTATATAATATTTAATTTCATGTACTCATGAAATGTTACCCCATTATTTCTTTCTTGGTTGTTAAAGAATGTTTAAGAACACATACAATTATGCAAAAGAAAATTCCTTAAACTTCTACCTGTTTAATTCCAGTGGTATGAATTTGTTGTACCACATGGAAACATGTATATTTAGACACAGGGGTTTAATTGTATTTCATGTTTAAAAGTTATTAGCAAACATTGTTTCTTTATATTTTTGTAAGGGACTGCTAATTTGATAATCCTAATACTTTCCCAGGCTGCTTGTATATCTTTATAAAAGAAGACAATTTGTTGAAAAAGGAATTACTTTTAATACTATTTGGCCCAGCTACCAGTTAATATGCAGAAGAACAATATTTTGGGTCCTGTTTCAATTTCCCTGTAAAATCAATTTTTTAAAATTTTAAAAGAATTTTATTATTTTTCCCGTCAAACTGGTTCACAGGAACCAATGGTAGAACAGAATTTATTTATTTGTAAATATTTAATTTGTAAATATGTAAGTGTCGAATTGGCCTAACCTGTAAAAACATTCATAAATAATAATAATAATAATAATAATAATAATAATAATAAAAGTAAGGTCTAATTTATAAGTAAACAGTAAAAAAATGTTTTTAGCTCATGTGATACTATTGTGAAGCATGAAGCAAAATGTACCTGAATGTACAATTTTCCAGGAAAGAATATGTATTCTTTCCAGAAAAAACGATTTATGGAAACACAATGCAAACAAAACCTGTACATATTATGTTTGCGTAAATGCTTTTTTATGTTTTGCAAGATTTATGCAGTTTTAGCTTTGCTGACAATAGAAGGCTTTGGTAAAGAATATGAAAGAGTGATATGTCAAAACTGTAACTCTCTGATGGATTTAAAATGGAAAAAAAGAAAGTAAACAAGTAATGTTTCAGCTTTTATGATAAAACTGCAAGAACCTAAGTTATCTAAGAAGAACACAAACTAATACTTTCAGCAATAACACTGAACAAAATCAAGAAACATCTTCAACTTGCACAACTACAGCTACAACTGCTAAAATATGGAAGTTAGAACTTGCAACTCATTCAGTTGGTTGAAATACACTATTAATAAAAGTGAAAAGGTAAGTGAGGAGTACTAAGAGATTTTGGGAAGTAAAAAAGCATGGTGTCATGATCAGTGTCAATAAAAACATAAAAAAAACATAACCCTAAAAATATGTCAACTATGTTTATTTAGTGACAGTCACTCTAGGAAGGATAAACAGAACTTGAGAGTATTTGATAGCTGATTTTTATGTTATCCATTCCAAAATTCATTTATTAACATGAGCCATACAAAGTATACTTTAGAAAAAGTGTTTATATTTTTTATTTTTAATTATAATATAATATAATTATACATTGTATATAAAAATAACAGTTTGCAATGATTTCATCCATGGTATTGTAAAATTAATTTAGTAATTAATTGTCTTCTGGTTTCTTTATTCCATTTTTTGAATTTAATATAGTATTATACATGTATGCACACTACATTTTGGTTCAGTAGTACATAAAAAGTATTTCAAAAGAAGACATTTCATAAATGCTGTTGTTCAAACCAGGTACTAATTTTCCTCCATTTCTTTGTTTACATCAAAATTGAAGTGATCAGGAGGATGAGGTTGTTTCAAAAGCTATTTGTAAATTTTCTTTAAAATGTAATCTTTAAACAAAACTAAATTATGTTAGAGATTGTGCACCCCAGTGACACCAGTGCATCAGTATAGCATTTGCCCATGTCTGTCCTGTTACTCAATACAGCCTATTTTGTCTTTTGTTTTGGATTTAGTTAGTTTGATCTGCATGAGCCATGTACAAGTTATGTTGTTACCATTGGCTACAATTTATGCAAAGCATAGTCCAACACATGCTAGGTCCAACACATGCTAGCATGTAAACCGGACGTTAAACTGAATATGATGATGATGATGATATCGTGTTGTATTTGTTTATATGTTTCTCACTGCTAATACTTTATCATAACAAATGAACCTTTAAAAGTGAAAATTGATCTTTTGTTAAGCACATTTTCATTCATGAAACACCAGTTTGAGGGCTGGCGGGGTATAGTTTTTCTCTCACGGGCAGGTGAAGCGCTCTTCCGCCTTGGATGGTAACCACCTGGAGATGGTGTTTCAATAAAAACACTGGTCCCCATTACCTTAATGGGTTGGTGTCAGGAAGGGCATCCGGCCTATAAAAACACTGCCTCATCATACCATGAAATGACATCCAAAGATATCCTGCATAACTGCGTAAATGGGACTGGAACTAATTTAAGTAAAGGTGTCGTGCACAGTAGGATTTTTGTTCGATGTAGGCAAAATCAGACTGTTATCAAGCTACTGCATCAACCAAAAGAAGTGATGACAAGCTTCAGACTCTGTAGTCTGAATGTGGGAAGTTTGAGAGGTAGATCTGGTGAAGTAGCAGAGTTTCTTGAGCGAAGACACATTGATTTGTGCTGCATCCAAGAAACACGATGGAGAGGGAAATCTGTAAGAATAATAGAAGGGAAAAAGGCAACATACAAGCTGTTTTGGATTGGTAATGGAAAAGGCACAGGTGGTGTAGGTATCTTTGTTGCAGAGAAATGGATAGACAAGGTGATTGATGTCAAACGCATAAATGATCGAATTATGCTGATTAAACTGATGATAGGTGAGACAATCTTCACAGCAATATCAGTGTATGCACCACAATGTGGCTTAAGTGAAGAAGTCAAGGATGAATTCTATGACAGTCTCATTGCAGTCACTGGTAAGCTGGCAGAGAAAGAAATTGTTGCTATTGCAGGTGATCTAAATGGCCATGTTGGAAGAACAGCATCTGGGTTTGAGGGAGTCCATGGAGGAAATGGATATGGTGACCGAAATAAGGAGGGTGAAAGAATTCTAGAGTTTGGACTTGCCATGGATATGTTGGTGGCGAATACTATTTTTAAGAAAAGGGATAGCCATCTGGTAACCTATGAGTCTGGGACAGCTATGACTCAAGTGGACTACATTTTGGTAAAGACAAAAGACAGGAAGTATTTGCAAGATGTAAAAGTGATACCTGGTGAAGAATTTGTGACCCAGCATAAGCCAGTAATTTGTGACTTCAGGATTAAGAAAGTATATAAAGTGAAAAGAAAGTATATCCCAAGGAGAAAGGTGTGGAGACTAAATGATGGACAAGTAAAGCAGGCCTTTGAGGATCAAATGAATGGAATTGTGGGTGCTAATCCAGGAAGAGACCTACCAAGTGTAGGCGAGCAATGGGAGAAGATCAAGGATACACTTTTGAAAGCCACAGACTTGACAAAAGGGCCTCCACATCATAGAGTGACATGGTGGTGGAATGCTTCTGTTGAAAATTATGTAAAAGAGAAGAGAAGGCTGTGGAGTCAATGGAAAAAGGGGTTAGTTAACAAAGAAATGTATCTGGAGGCCAAGAGAGCAGCTAAGCAAGCAATCTACAAAGCAAAGATGGATGCCGAGAAAAGAAGGTTTCCAGACATAATGCGTAGAAATGACCAGAAGAATGAAGTATTCAGGATAACTAAGCAGATGATCAAGACTAATCAGGAAATCATTGGAGAAAAGTGTATCAGGAATGATGATGGAGGACTTGCAACAAGTGAACTTGAAAAGAAGAATGCCTGGAAGTGCTATTATGAGAGATTGTTGAACACAGAGTTTTCTTGGGACAGAGAAAATCTGGGAGAGGTAGAAACAGTATCTGAACCAGCCATTTTCATTGAGAAAGAAATGGTGGAGAAAGCTGTAAAGAAAATGAAGAAAGGCAAAGCAACTGGCCCTTCAGGAGTTGTGGCAGAGATGGTCAAAGCTGCAGGTGAGAGAGGTATAGAGATGATCACTGATCTAACAAATCAGATCATAAGAGATGGTGTCATTCCTGAGGACTGGGAAATAAGTACAATTATCAATTGTTGCAAAGAAAAAGGAGAAGCTCTAGAAAGAGATAATTATAGAGGATTAAAGCTAATGGACCAAGTACTGAAAGTTGTTAAAAGAGTTATGGAAAAACAAATTAGAAGTGAAATATACATCGATGACATGCAATTTGGTTTTATGCCTGGACGAGGAACTATTGATGCCATTTTTATCCTTAGACAAATGCAAGAGAAGTACCTTGGGAAGAACAAGAACCTGTACTTTGCCTTTGTGGATTTGGAAAAAGCCTTTGACAGAGTGCCAAGAGAAGTTGTTTGGTGGGCTTTACAGAAACTAGGAGTAAGTGAATGGCTTTTTAAGGTTGTTCAGGCAATGTACAGAAATGCTAAAAGTCGGGTAAGGGTCAACAGTTCCTATACTGAGAGTTTTGGTGTGGGAGTTGGTGTTCATCAGGGATCTGTACTAAGTCCACTGCCTTTTATTTGTGTTTTGGAANAGCAGAGACCTGGTGAAGGATAACTTGGAAGTCAATTTCAAGAAATCATCCAATACATGCTAGCGTGTAAAGTGGACATTAAACCGAATATGATAATGATAATGATGATGATAATGATTGAGTGCTTTAAAAGGTCAATGTTTATTTTCAAATAAATGATGAGCTCAATGTTCATATTGGACCTCATTTTTATTCAGAAAGGAAGAAGATATCTTAATAGAATGAAACAAATATGAACACCTCTCCACATGTTTTTGTGAATGTACAAATTTTAGCAGATAATACCAGTCTTTAGTCATTCATTGAGAGTAAACTGTCTTATTTTAATCACACCTGGATTGATGATTTACTTCAGCATGATCTTGAATCTATTGTTTATAACAGTTTCTAGTGGCATCACTTTCAATGCCACTAAGACTAAATCAATCTTTTAAACCTGTCAGGCTGATCTTTTATAATGATCTTTTTTGTAGTCCACACAGTAAAGTAATTCCCCAAGTCTATAGTGGCAAAAAGAGGTTTGCATTATTGTGCACACCCACATCTTTTCCCTGAAGCCATCATGATGTAGCTACCTTTCTCTTTATCCAACAGGTACTTTTAAGGGAATTACCCCAAAACGTTTTTTTTAAAATAGGAGCTTTATCATATCATGAGTCATAGTCATAGTCATAGTTTCTGAGCTAGGATGTGATACATTATGGAGTTACTGGTCAGTGAAAGTTCTTTCATGTAGATGGTAACAGAAATGGTGTAAGCTGCTTTTCTCTTTACTCAAAGGAGGGTACTTGAATTTCTTCTTCTTTCTCCAGGGTGAAGATATTGTTTGAATGTAGACTGTTTTTTTTCTGCTCAAAGAAGCCTTGTAGGTAATCTTTGTTGGTTGCAAAGACATTGCCAAGATATCTCCTGCTATTAATAGTGGTGTTATTTCAAATGATTTCTTGATTTTTTTAGCAGGCACAGGGAATATAGAGGCCCCCATAGGTATGCTGTTGATTTGAGTGTGCATATTATTGCTGAAAAGAAAGCATGAGTTGCTTAAATTACTGTTTGTTAGGTCAGGGTGTATTTGGACCTCAGTGCATCTTGTGAAAACAATGTATAATCATCTTCAAGCTGGCCCTCAACAATTTGTAAGATGTCATTGATTGGGTTACTTTTGTACAATGATGTGCAATCAAATGAGAACACAATTTTATCTGTCTGAATTCTTGTTGTTTGATTAAGATTACAGAATCAGCTCTGTTGTTGCAGTTGTGTGACTTCATCTTTGTTTATGGACATGTGATCAACTGTGTAATGTAAAAGCAAATGAAAGGGACTCCCAGAGTAGCTACCATTGGCATTTGGAGTAATCTTTAGAAACATGGTACAGGGAAGTGGCTATAAACAAAGAAACTAATACAACAGCAAGAAAAATCATTGAAACAATGCATTCCATACAGTACAGCAAGCACATAAACAGTATATCTTACACATTTTTAGAAATATGGGTTATGGTACTAAAGAAAGAAACACAGAAAGGCACAAGAATGTTTTGTTTTTTATTGATGAAGAAACACACAAGGCATAGAGATAACCTTAGACTTCAAACTATTCAAATCATATGATGGAGGAAAGCACCCAAACCAAAGAGTTCCACAACTTAGCTGTCCAAGGAAAACCCCCTACATTCTTAGAAAGATTTATTGCATTAAAAAGCAACAACTGGGTAAGGATAAAGATGTTGAGAGAAATGAATCATACAGGAGGTAGCAAACCAGACTGGTACCTGAGAGAAAAACTTATGAGAACACTTCCCATGATAATACCTATAGAAAAGACTAAGACAAACTACATTTTGTTAATGAAAGAAAAGAGTAATGAGTAGCAGCAAGATTTGGACTTAAAATTTGTCTCTAAACTCCATCAAGAACATCAGGATGAGGAAAGGAAGCACCTGCCCAGATATGACAGTAGTATTCCATGCAAGGACCAATAGCAGACGTACTGAAATATAAAATGGTCTCAGGCATAAAATACTTCTAAGGGTGAGAGAAAGAACTACCTTTTTTAGAAGAAGACCTACCAATAGATTGGATATAAGAAACCCTACAGAGGTCTAGAGTAAATGACAAACAGAACATCCCCATTGGTGAGCATTCCTCATCATGGTTTGTATCATATTTTCCCCCATGAATATTAGAGGAATATAAGGATTCAGCTTTCTATTGCCATATTGAAAGAAACTAACCATCTTATTTCCCATTCTCAAGCAGCCTGAAGGTCAGTCTCCAAATTTTCCACAAGATTGACTTGCTCCGGCTAAGTGGGCTTATGTCCAATACCAGAGTACAAGGTAGTTTTATCAGCATAGATGTTGATGAACTGGTGTAAGTTAACAGGAAGGTTATCATTGTAAAGAGGGAATAAAGTTGAATTAAAAATAGAAGCTTTTGGGACTCCAGTAATAATGGAATGCTCATCAGGTTGTAATTTCATCCAGTGTGACACGCATTTTATGGTCTGAGGAAAAACGACTGAATAATACGAAAGATCCTTTCACAAACCCCATAACCAAAAAGCGTTTGAAGGAAGCCAACATGCCACCCCTTATCAAAAGACTGTAACTCAATAGACACGTTCTAAAAACAACACTTCTTAAAAAACGTAGTCCGAGTAACCACATAGGTTCACACTGTCAAAATATAAAAGAGCTGTATCTGGTCACTTCTAGTAGCCTGGGAATAGAAGACGTACCCCTCAAAACGTAGCTCAGAAAGAGCTCATGATGTTCTTTATTAATAAATCTCCCATATGTATTGGTTCCTCGGGCGCATAAAGTCAAGGATTTACACAAAGCTTTCTTTTTCTGTTACTTTAGAGTTTTCAAGAGAACTTACTTCAAGTACGCATTCGAGTACTGCCTTGGGGGCGGTTTGGAAAAATCTTGCTATTTTACCAGCTTCTTTTCATGTTCTTCGAGTACATAGAAACTGTTTTCCGACCTTTCTCTTCCTGAATACGTTTGGTCTTCCTTCTTTTAAATCTTCTGTTTAACAGTCATCTTTTTTACTTTTTTAATTTCCTCCTTTTTCCCCTCTTAACTTCCTGTGAAAATAGGTGGTTCCTTTGCTCTGTGAGAAGGGAGCAAGAATGAAAATAACTTCACTTTGTGCTGGTCAGAAATAAACATTTGGGACAAACTATATAAAATACTTGCAGATGTACTTGGTCAGGGGGATTTTATTGAAGTATTAAAGTAACATTAAATCATCGCTCTCTGCTAAATGGATGAAAAACAAAGTCACAATCTGACTTGATTTACTTCCATGTGTTGGGAGTGGGAGAGCATCTTTTGTTAAATTGATTTTGAGTTGGGCGGTTTTCTTACCAACATACGTACATGATCCTTTTTTTTCAAGACAGCTGCCCAAGTAATTATGGAAATTAACATAGCCTGTACTCAGCACCTGGTTGGAAAGTAGCCTGAGACCACGTTGAGGTTTCAGCGTATCTGCTCCAGACACTAATTCTCAAAGGTGTCTGTGTCAGATTGGCTGGGTAGCAAAATTCTTGGTCTTTTTAGTTCCTCTCATAATAATATTAATTGGTAGAGAGGTCTTTTGAAACGCACGACATACCAATGTACAAGTTATGGTAAACAATGCCCGTCACACCAAACTTTCCACTGGGCTTAACCCTATTTATTTGAAGCTACTGGTGTCTAATCGACTGGTGCTACTCTGATAAAATGTGGCTGGGTTTCAGTAATCCATGTCATTAATCATCGAGTAACTGCTGTTTCATTCACTTGACACTGCTTTATAGGAAAGTTTTGATATATTATGCAGCCCGGCGTCTTTGCGCTTTATGAATTCGAATATTACTCCGTCCAAACCAAGTGCTTCTGCAATTCTATCACTGATGAGATTCTTGTCATAAAACGATAACAGGGAAACAAATTGATGTTAAATTTCAAGGGTAAGTAATTAAGATACATGATCAACAAGCATGTTTAGGTCGTTCGTTTCCGTACCTTGTAAAAACTAAACATAAATTAATTTTTTCCTTTCTATCACAGCAGCACGGGACGCTCATATTCTTTACAAAACCATCCCTAAGGAAGATGTGATACTCAACACAAGAAATCCACTTAAATAGTAAAGCTGAGTTTTGGTAGAGGAATTATGAGTCCATTGTATGGATTGATAGATGGGTTCATTTAAAGAGAGTTACTGAAGTTAAAGGGAAGCATCAAGGGAAACTACATTAAAAGATTGTTGGTATGTTGAGAATATAACTTAAAGAACATGCCAGTGAAGAGAAAAAGGAAAAGTAAATTTTAGACTTCCGAAAAGTATAAAGAAATAGGTATGTATCTTAACCTTGTACTTGTTAGAAAACTTCGTTGGCATTTAATGACTTGTATGCCAAAGAAAATCAATTGAAATGGTTATTAGCAGTTCCTATACTCAATATATACAAGCTGTAAGACTATGTCCGACTCTAGAATGAATATGGAGCAACTAAAACATGAAGCAAAGAGGGGATATCGAAAGACAAGTGCATTTCTGATTGCTTACTTCGTGCGATGCATGTGATTCAGTGGCAAATTTAAAAGAGAAACACTTTTATCTATAGACAATGGGAAGGTGAAAGATACGTTACTCTTTAAAAAAGTACAGAGGGGGAGATTTACGCTATAGCTGAAGTAGTAGTCACTTTTCCAGCTTCGCCATATAGACCTTGATTGGGTTTATTGCTAATCTTGCTGTTTGGTTGAGCCATGTAATGTCTGACGAAAATGATGGCGCTAACCTGTAGAAAGTGACAAACCAGTTACTACCTACAGGAGCACGTCCTTAAAAAGCCTTAAAATGGTATAGGACTGGGACAGTAAGTAGCGGACGCACATTATTGTATCTGAAAATCTTAAGTGTGGAGAACATTTATTAGACAAGTATTTCTTTATGTCGGTGAGATGCAAACAACGAAAGTAGATGGTAAAGAAATACGTGCTGGAACAAAGATGAGAATGCTGATATAGTGACGAGATTGCTGCCGAAAGGAAATCATGAGAAAAGCAGTGTCAGTTGCAGTATAGAAAATGCAAAGGAGGCCAGGCTGAGATGGCATGTAGACACATGTGAAAATTTGCATAGGAAAGGAACTATAAGATCTTGCAGATGCCAGCTTGTAAAGAGACATAAAGAAAGATAAAGACTTAAATGGGAAAGATGTGACACAAGAATGTGGGAGGGATGGTAAATGTGACGGAGAATTATTAGAGCAGAGTACCAGAGATACAATTTTGTCAAGCAGCTATCTCATTGTCACGTTGGATGAAGGGTAGAAGAAGGAGAACAAAAATGAAATGAGGGAAAAGAAAAGGAAAAGAACAGCGAGAGGTATAGTAAAAATGTGCGCTATCACCTTTTAGGGCTTAAGATGCACGTTCTCGAATTTCAAGAAGGCCAGTAGAGAGGATATCTTTTAAATGTATGATCACATTGTGCTCTTTTTTTTTTTGGTGTTATTGTTGCAGAGAATATTAGTGCCCTTGTATCCAACCCAACTTTATAACTAGATCAGTAAGGTATGCGCACAAAGGTGTTAAAATCAACCAAACATTAGTTCAGATTGTAGGAAATTTCAGCTGCCTATTTGCTGGTATTAGGTTATAGTGAGGGTTTGTATACTAGGATATAGATTGTAACCATTATCAGTGTCGTTATAAATTAAGATTTTTAACTGGTATTACCTTGGTCCAGAAATTCAACTTACATTGTTACTCATTTCTTGTTTTTAGGGGAGAACTGGACGAATAACTTGAAAAAGAAGTCACTGTTCGGGCATCTGAAAAAGCCCAATGTTTTTTATCAGAGCAATGCCATCAACAATGTTGACTAGCAGTCCGGAGAATGAAATTGAGGTCATTCTGAGGTTATCAAATGGCTTCATTAAGACTCAGATTTCAAGTCCCAGATAAACGTATCAAATAAAGTTTATATTCACGAAAAAATGGAAATATTCGAGTTATTGGAAGATATAAAGAAGTACGAGCTATGGCCAAGAAATAGTCGAGATATTCAATTTTTTTATGGAGTTGGCTTTTTCACTTAGAAAGTATGCTAGCATCAAAGTATGTAGGAGCCAAAATTTTGTCGGGATAATATAATGTCTTTGAGTATCGCTTCAGCAAAGCAGCGCCTAGAGAGTCAAACACCAACACTACGTTTGTACCAAACGCAAGACAAAATCGGAATCAACACCACGAATACATTACCTCATCGGTATAAAGGGTTGAATAGGTATAGCATCAAAACACTGTCGGATGAAGCATTTTGTCTACCAGCTAAAGAACGTATTTTTTTACGGCAAAAATTGATGTAAAGTGGATGATGTGATTAAAAATGGGTTTACGACTGAAATTAGTTTCACCAACGATATTCTTCAGCAATGTTTAGCGTTCCAGAAAGACGATAAAAAGTAGTGGCCTAAAGCCATCCCAGGCCATAGGAGTTTTATGGTTTCAAACACTAGGTTATGACCCAGTATCTTCAAGAGTGGTTTTGGCAAATACAGGTGAAATACCTTGAATGGAAGTCCAATGAAGTTGACCCTTTGCCAACCCGACCGTATTAACTACCCAATAATCTTGTTAAGTTAATTAGAACATTTTGTTGGTAAGGTTAATTTTGACATACTTTTGTGTGACTAAATAGGTCCAATTTGAACTCGGTAGTTTTAAGAAAAATGAAAATCTCGATAAGAAAGTTTTTTCTTATACATTCAGCTAACAAAGTATCGTTGCAGATACATTTAGCTAACAAAGTATCGTTGAAAATACATTTAGCTAACAAAGTATCGTCGTAAATACATTATACTACATTTAGGGTAAAATTATAGAGGCTTGTCAGTCTTTATACTGTAGAAAGCATGGCACTTACTTTCCCACCAGTGCTAAAGATTTTTATATCCACTAAGATAAAACTTTTGAGAGCTGCAATTCTAACAAAAAAATCAAATAGCGGTGACCAAGAGTTGCACATTGGCTGTTTTACGTTGCTGAGACCTTAAGCTCATATCAGACCTTTCAAACTTCTACTTCATCCTTACCCAGTTGTTATAGTGCTCTGGAACAACCCACTTTTTTATTGACTGGTTTTTGAAGGACTGTTGGTGGGTTCATAAATTGTATGGAAAGAACTAATGTTAATATCTTTGATCCACAAAGACTGAAAGACAGATAATAGAAGTAGAGCGGTAGTCAAGTGTTCATTAATAGTCAATAGCACATAAAACTGTAGTGAAAATTGTATGTTAGTACGTTGCCCCTCCGCGTTTTCGAATGTTATTAACAAGCTACACAGACCTTAACTTAAAGCTATCTATTGCTTTGGTCCCATCGATTATCGTGAAATTCTGTTTTTTTCCCAGTTAGACTTTCTTTTTTACCCCAGCAGAAAGGTCTAGTTTCCAAAAGAGAACGTTCTCCAATGTTTTATATTGACAGCGTAGAAAATAGACAGTCTACATACATTTGCCCTTTACTTTGCTTTCTACATTTAACGCCTTCGTTTCCCATTCTTGGGGTTTGACGGTTTGATAGAGCTCTCCATCTGGTTCTATCCGAAACATCTTACTCCACCAGTCCATATGCCCTCATGTTCTCCTGCACCACCTTTAACTAGGTCTTCTTCGGTCTTCTGGAGTACTTCTTCCGGGTGCTTCCCATGCTAGTGCTTTTCCAAGTGCCTCGACATCTCTGCGTCGCACATGTCCATACCATCTCAATCGAGCTGATAATAGCACTTCACCCAGCTGTCTCACTCCGCACCATCCTGCAACTTCTTCACTCCTGACCCTGTCTCCAAGAGTTACGACTACCATATAGCGGAGCATCCTCCGGTTACAGCTGATCATCCTCTGTTCAAGTTTCTGTGTCATTCCTCGGATAGAGGTTCTTCTTCCTCTTCCTCTTCTCGTTCTTGTGATACATTTGCCCTTTAACGTTTTTTAAATGCGGTGACAAAAAGTGGTGAAGGGCTCATTGACAAGAATCGGATGTGGTACTCAACCACTTAAACTGATTATCCAAATTATGAATATTCACCGTTATTAAAAAATCAATTTACTCTAGATATAAATTTTGAATGCTGAATAGTGTTGAGGATTCCAATGAGAGGACAATATTTGGATGGTTTCAAGACGCCTCAAAATCACAAAAATATGCTTTACTATTAAATGCTGAAGGGTACTGAAAGTTTAATTTCTTTAAAATAACCAGCAATTGTTTACTACTTCACCGTTAATTTTAAAACAAAGTTTAAATCATTATACCTTTAGCATATTCGAAAGTTCGAATTTTCGAAATGTAGTCCATTGAATGCCAATTATCGGTTAATTTGGATTATTAGGTATTGGCTGTAGTTGTATATAAACTGGAGACATTTTTAGTTGAATTGTCTTGCGTCAATATTTATTTTGTGTACTATATACTTATTAACTTAAAAAAATAAAATAATAATAATAATAATAATAGTAATAATAATAATATAATAATATGTACATTGGAATATTTGTAATGATCTAGGAATCAAGACCTCAGACAAGTGGTATGAGCACCGACCGGCAACAGTAAGTAACACTGAAACACATACAGTACTAATGGACATGGACGTACATACCGACAGACATATAAGTGAGAACCGAACTGACATCATAATCAAG
>RDPX01000343.1:35769-48239 GCA_003991215.1 Morbakka virulenta
AAGACAATCCCAGTTATTATAGGCGCTCTAGGTATGGTGAAGAAAGGGACAGATAAGTATATCAAACAGATACCGGGAAACATACAGCTGCCAGAAATTCAGAAGATAGTATTAAATAGTACGGCGCATATCCTTAGAAAAACACTCCCTTTAGAACTTAATAGAAAGGAAAGTATGTTATAAAATAAAAATTAAAAAAAAGAAAAAGAAAAAAAAAAAGCATACACGAACGACCAAATACCTTAGGCTATGAGTAATAGCCCGGTGATTAGTAGTTCTAAAACTCTGCACAATATAAAGAAAAGAAATCAAAACGTAATAATAATAATGAAATCCGCGTGAGCTTGAAATACCATGTTTCTACTGGCGTGGAGTCCCCACCCTCTTGGAAGTAGGACTAAAATGCATTACGATATGTTATTAAAACAAGAAGTAAACCATACCGCCTTGTCTATCCCGCGGGTCAGCAAGGGACTCGTCCCTCAACGAAAGACCAGCCTGAGGTCGAAAGGTGTACGACTCAGTCTAATTCCTCCTCTGCGATCTGGAAGGTAATCAGAACCAGGATATCACTAACCCTAAACCTGCAG
The DNA here is from genome assembly GCA_003991215.1 of Morbakka virulenta. Classification (NCBI taxonomy): domain Eukaryota; kingdom Metazoa; phylum Cnidaria; class Cubozoa; order Carybdeida; family Carukiidae; genus Morbakka; species Morbakka virulenta. The sequence continues at coordinate 36,360 of RDPX01000343.1, forward strand.
TGATTCCCACAAAATCAAAAGAAACGAAAAGTGGGATGGTCTACAGATGATGATGACAATGTTGTAAGAGCATTTTACATCGCTCAAAAGAACCTCATGAGAAACTTGACTAAACAAACCTACTCAGAATGGAGAAAAATAGTAGGAAAAGAAATAATGAAAAACATCGATGCTAATAAACTTGCTAATGTACGTCGATATATTTTTAGAAATAAGCGGTTAAATGACGTGTAAATTGATCTAACACGGGATGAAATTCATCTAATACGGGATGGAATTCGAAATGAAACTATTGAAGAACCTGAGGTTGATATTGGACATCAAAATCGAGAACCTATAGTTGAAAAAGTAAATTTGACACCTGAACAGATTGAGAACAGAATGCGTGAAGTGAGAAAAGGAGCTAATGAAGAAATAGATAGAAATGTTGTGGTTGTTGATGATTTCGTTGAAAAAAATTGGGAAAAAATACAGGCTGCCCGTGAAGATATAATACGTGAACTTGCAACCACTGAACAGGCTGAGATGGAAAAAAAGGACACTGCCTAAGCTAACATTCTCTTCAATAACAAACCTTACTATTAAGATTTATAACGTTGCTCTAAATTAGGTAGTTAACGAAACCCAAAGGATTTAACTTCCATCAACAATCAAATATACTCAACAGCAAAAGCTGCCACCCAAAAGCTAGGGATTAAAATAAAAAAGAGTAAACAGAAACAGTTAATGAGAAACCAAAATGGAAAAGGAAAATAAAGAAGGAAATAGATCTCTGCGGGCAGACATTTCAATTCTTGATTAAGTAACGAAAGGAACAGACGTGAAAATTAGGATAAGCAGAAAAGTTAAAAGGAAATACAGTATCACTGATAAAATTTCTCTGGGTGCGACCAAAGAAGTCTTATAACAAAAATACAAGTGAAAGCGCAGCGATCGAGAAGATTTGATAAAGGAAATAAGTTCTTTTGACAGTACAAGATCTTTAAAGCTGATACTAAAAAGTTCTACAGGGAAATTGGAAAGAGTAAAATTGAGGTAAAGGAGTCACCTGAGAACAAGGACGTGGATGAATTTTGGAATGGCATCTGGGTTAAAGAAAAAAACTGCAACCAGGAAGCTACTTGGATAGGCAGAGAGGGGGAAAGGATGAGTGAGGTCAAAGAACAACACTGGAAACCTATTGCGATCAAAGAATTGCGCCTGGCCCTAGCGAAATCCCAGAAGTGGAAATCGCCAGGATTAGATAAGATACCAAATTTCTGGCTGAACTCTCTAAGTGAAATACACAAACACCTAACTGCATCTTTAAATGAAATCATCACTACAACAGAAGCCTTATATTATTGGTTAACACAAGGCAACACATTCCTTAATCTATCGCCCTATTACGTTCTTGACCACAACCTATAAGATTTTAACATCAGTAACAACTAACAGAATGTATAATTTCCTTAAACAAAACTTGATTCTTCCTCAGGAACAGAAAGGCTGCAAAAGAAACTCATATGGATGGAAGAATCAGCTTCTAATCAACAAAATGGTTCTGAATGACTGCAGGAGAAAGAGTAAGAACTTAAGCACAGCATGGATTGATTGTCGTAAAGCTTTTGACAGTGTTCCGCATGATTGGATTATTAAAAGCCTCGAAATGTACAAGATCTCACCAATAACTACAATTTTTGTAAAGAGAAGTATGTGAAAGGGAAACTTTTCTTCTCTGAATCTAACCCTATTTAAATCAAACTTGCTATCTTCCAAGGAGACTCCCTTTCCCCACTTATCTTCTGCATATCGCTTATCCTCTTGCCCAAGGAAGTTAATAACGCCAACTATGGTTACACTATCTATGACAAGGAGATTAACCACCTCTTGTATATGGATACCTTGAAACTTTTCGCAAAAAGTGATCAAGAACTAGAAGGATTGCTAATTACCGTTAAACAGTTTAGTAATGACATTTGCATGGAATTCGGGCTCGATAAGTCCGCGAATGCTACATTCTCATGAGGAAGAATACCGAAAACCTCATCCATAGATCTGACCAAGACACGAGAATTAGAGAACTGGATCCTGAGGAAATGTATAAATTCTTAGGAATAAATGAAGGCGACGGGGATTAACCTCTTTGGAATTAAGGAGAAAATCCGTCAGAGATACAACCGAAGAGTTAGATTATTGCGTAAGACCGATCTTAGGTGAAAAGACCGAATTGTGGCAATAAACACCCTTGCTGTACCAGTTGTACAATACAGCTACAACATAATAAACTGGAACCCTCCTGACATTAAACGTATGGACTGTAAAACTAGAAAACTATTCACATCAAGTGGTATGCTTCACTCCAAAGCAGATGTTTATCATCTCTATTTGCGTAGGTGCGAAGGGGGACGTGGATTCATGCAATGTGAAATGTCTTATAACACCACAGCAATTGGAACAAAACAGTATCTTAAATCTAAAAATGATTGCATGTTAAAACTAGTAAGCAGGCATGAAAGGAGTAAAAAACTAGACTCGGTTTAAAAAGAATCTCAGAAATTTGAAAACNGCAATAAACACCCTTGCTGTACCAGTTGTACAATACAGCTACAACATAATAAACTGGAACCCTCCTGACATTAAACGTATGGACTGTAAAACTAGAAAACTATTCACATCAAGTGGTATGCTTCACTCCAAAGCAGATGTTTATCATCTCTATTTGCGTAGGTGCGAAGGGGGACGTGGATTCATGCAATGTGAAATGTCTTATAACACCACAGCAATTGGAACAAAACAGTATCTTAAATCTAAAAATGATTGCATGTTAAAACTAGTAAGCAGGCATGAAAGGAGTAAAAAACTAGACTCGGTTTAAAAAGAATCTCAGAAATTTGAAAACGAATTAGGTGTAGAAATAAGCTAAGAAGATGAAGATGGACGTAAAGCCACAGTGACTGCAAAGAAAGTGAAAATGAATGCCGAAAAGAAAGCACAGAAACAGCTTGCCGATCATTGGAGCCAGAAAGTTCTGCGCGGACAGTATGCTCTCCGAAGCCAAGAAGCTGATGTTGATCAAGATTCAGTCAACCAATGGCCTAGGAGTGCAGGACTTAAGGCAGAGACAGAAGGCTTCATCATCACATCACAGGACCAAAGCTTATCTACCCGAAATTGTCAAGCAAACATACTGAAGAATGCAGCTGACCCCAAGTGCCGGTTCTGTGACCAACATTTGGAAACAATAGATCACCTTGTGTCCGGTTGTCTGGTACTTGCTCGTGACGAGTATGTCAAACACCACGACCATGCTTGGAGGTATCTTTACTGGGATATATGCAAACATCTTGGTATTGAAACCAACCCCAACTTGTATGAACACCATCCACTAACAGTCACGGAAGGCGAAAATCCTACTATTCTGTGGGACTTCTCGAGCAACTCTGATCGGAGGATTCAAGCCAAGCGTCTGGACATTATAATTAAAGATAGTAAAAATAAAATGTGCACTTTAATTGAGACGAGTGTAACAAGTGATAAAAACGTCTCAGTTTAGGGATTCGAAAAGTTAAGCAAGTATTAAGACCTAGAGATAGAAATTCAAAAAGTGTGGAGGGTCCAAGCAAGAACTGTACCAATCTTCGTCGAGAAACTGGGGATGATTAAGAAGGGGACTCAAAAACATATAGAGAAAATACCTGAAGAGCATAAAGTACAAGAACTCCAGAAAATTGGCCTCTTAGACACTGCTCGTATTCTTCGAAAAGTACTCTCAATTTGATACGGTGAAAGTCGTAAACCTTTCTGTTTTTTTCATACAGTTTTTTTACAAACTTTTTTACTTTTCATAGTTTTTAGTAATATGAGAATCTTCTTTTAATATTGGTGCCAATTATGTTTATACTTACTTGTCATAATTATTTTTATACTGTATGTAATATGTCAATCGCCCCTTCAATGTTCATGTCAGGACTCATCTCACCTTTATCTGCCCCAGGTCACTGGGGTGACCCGGTAGGTAATTTTACTAAAACGCATGCGTAAAGAAATACTTTAATAATAATGGTAATAATAATAATAATGATAATAATAATAATAATAATAATTAATAATAATAANATACTTACTTGTCATAATTATTTTTATACTGTATGTAATATGTCAATCGCCCCTTCAATGTTCATGTCAGGACTCATCTCACCTTTATCTGCCCCAGGTCACTGGGGTGACCCGGTAGGTAATTTTACTAAAACGCATGCGTAAAGAAATACTTTAATAATAATGGTAATAATAATAATAATGATTATAATAATAATAATAATAATAATAATAATAATAATAATAATAATAATAATTGAACGTTGAGCGTTTTTACTTTACCTTAAACAGTGGTGGTAGGGGAATTAATCAGTTGGATTTTTGGTTTTTACAAATCCTTTACTATAGGAGTGTTTATGTATCTGGGTGTTAATAACGAGTGGATTCTCAAACTAGTATTACAACACAAGAGTCTAAAAATTTGCACTCGGTTGTGAAAGAAGCGAGCAAATTCTCAGAAGAACCAAGTGTAGATCTTGAATGTGGATTTTATGGCAACCCAAAGCAATCGAAAATGCAAGAAAATTAAAGGGTATTGGCAAGAAAAATGGCAACAAATCACTTGATGAAACCTGGAGAGGGAAGCGTCTGCATGCCAAATATGTACTCTGAAGCGAAAAAGCTGATGTTGATTTAAGTGACACTCATCAGTAGTTGAGAAGTGCAGGACGTGGGGCTGAAACCGAAGGGTTCATCATTGTAGCACAAGGTCAAAGCTTGCTTACCAGGAACTATCAGGCAAATGTTATTCACATTGGTGGTGACCCGAACTCTAGGTTGTATGATAAAAGTGTTTAGACACTTAAACACCTTGTTCCAGGGTGTCCAATTCTTACAGCGAAGGAATACAAGAGTAGGCACAATCCATTGGAGTCAGTATGGTCATTTGAAAGTATGTAGGGATTATGGTATCGAGGCTGAAAAAAAGGTATGAAGATAAACCTCCACCTGTTATTGATAACCAGTGATGTCACAGTACTATAAGACTTGCCAAGTAGAACTGGTAGAACTATTGAGGCTAATAGACCTGATATTGTAATTAGAGATATGACCAAGAGAATATATTGAATAATTGACATAACCCTACCAACTGATGGCAATATCTCTACGGAAGACTTAGAAAAATTGAGCAAGTATAAAGTTCTAGAAATTGAGGTAACCAAGATGTGGCACGTGGAAATATCAATAATTCCAGTAATCTTTGGAGCACAAGAATTAATCAAGAAAGAAAACCAAAAATTTTGCCTTAGCGCATGAGGATCGGTTTGACATTTTCCTTTCACGTAGTTTAGCACCGCTGCCTAGTAAAGGCTACTGGATATAAGGTTGGCATCCATTACTAGCTACTTGTAACGGGTGAGACCTTAGCTATTTACTAATAACATTATTGCTAATACTAATAGACAGCATAATGTAGGATGACTAGGGTTAGAGGTCCTAGCTAAATTCCTAAATCTACGACAGGCAGCTTTACCAAAGCTACTGCATGATCTCGACATCTCATGACAGCTGCCTGTTTATTTATTTATTTGTTTATTTTATTTATTTATTTTCTCTAATATTTATGCAGGATTTCAAACCAGTTAAAAAAGAAACTGCTATCTTGTTGGTCTTGTTAACAAGATAGCAAATGCTGGTTTTTCTATTATATTCCCTCCTCTCTTACTATATTTTGCCTCTTCCCTCCACCTCTCTGCCCCCTTGCCTCCCTTTTATCTCTTTTTCTTTCTGCGTCTGCTCGTCTTCCTGTACTATTTGACCTAGTCATGTGGCTTAAGAGATGGGAAGTGTTGGTGATACTGAAGTACTAAAGACCTTGGTTCATAGAACATACCTAATATTTATAAGAGACTTTATGATGAAAGAAACATAGCACAACAAAGGCTTCAAAAGATAAAGTAAGGATAGCGTATTTTTAGAATTGATGAATAAATCCTTAAAGCTCACATGCATCCGGTTATTGCTGTTTAGGTATTTAGATGATGAAAAGATTTGTGTAAAATATGGAAACAACTTTTCTAACTGAAGGAATTGAAATGGGGTTACAAAGATGCAAGATCAATATATAAGTTAAATTTGAAGTTTTACAAACCCAAGACATATGACTAAACCAAATGCACTGTAAATCGGTTTAAACAGAAAGCAACTTGGAGCAAGTAGGCTAATAGGGAAATGCTTCTGTGTTCGAGCCTCAATTCAGCCTTGTGGTTACCATTCCCAACTCGTTTTGAAACTGATAAATTTAGCAACATTGCTGAGTTTATTTTTTGTCGGAGATAAAATTTGGAAAGGGAAGGGCGAGAAGTATGGCATAAAAACTAATATATTATCAGTAATATTTGGCAAAACATGGCTTTTCTGTACATAAATCACTACAGAAAATGAAAGGTGGGCTTGTAGGTTCTCACAGGGATATTGCCATCCATCCAAACCTCCCTACCTAATTTTATTACACTCCGAGAATGAGAGACATGAAAAAGCAAATAAAAGAAGAACCTTAAGTGCTCACGTAGTCCAAAAAGGTAAAAAGCCTAAAAGAATTTCTTTTTTTTCCTTTTAAATACGAGGTTGACTTGACCAAAATTCTGAAATATCCTGAACAAACAATTTTTTTTTTCAATGTATTTGATATTTTGAAATCATGGAAATGTTCATAATCGCATGGTCAGAGTTTGCTTTTAACTTTAATTTTTGAAATGATCTGGAACATATGGATTTAGACATAGTAGAGTTATCAAGTATTTGTAACAAATATATGTATTTTTCATGTACATATTACTTTTATTTATTCGTGATTTTAGATTTTTAGTTCTTTTGAAACTTTTAACAGGACCTACTTGATAGCAGTTTATTTTTAACCTGCGTTTGTAATCCTGCATAAATATTAGAGAAAATAAATAAATAAAATAAACAAATAAATAAATAAGTAAATAAATAAATAAATAAATAAATAAATAAATAAAGAAAGAAAGAAAGAAAGGGCTTTTTATCTATAAAGGGGCTTTTACAAGGGACTTAGGAGGGCAAAAAATAAATTGACCGGCAGCATGTTTTATCACAAACGTAGACCGGATTTTAATAGACACTGTTATTTACTGTCAGTAAAAATAACAGATCATCATCATCACCTTGCAGCCTCAGCCGAGATAGAATTCACTGCACCTTTCCAGTATACTCTGTCGGTCATAGCTGTTAGGTTTTGCTTGGCGATGGTGATGTCCCTTCATATGATGTCTGGAAAGGTGAGCTTCCGAGGCCACTTGAGTGATGATGGGTGCCTCCATAAGATGAACGACGACACAAATTCATCTGAGACACGTGCACAGTGTCCGGCGAACTGGACGCGTCTTCTTTGGTACTAAGGGTGATATCCTAGGTAGGTCACCGTATATCATTTCAAGAGTTGGGTGTTTTTTTCATGAAAGATTTAATACTCTTCTGAGGAGACTGGTATAGCGTCCATCTAGGTAGCGGTGTTGTTTATTGGAAAGAGCCCCATGTTTCAGATCCGTAGAGTAAAATGGATTCGATTATTACCCGAAAAATTCTGGTTTTAATCTTACGGTTGAGCTGGGATTTCCAGATCTTATCCATTTTGTTTTATGCAGTCCCTTCCATGCTATTCTTGATATTAAGGTCTTTTTCAGAGTCTATTATGTGTGACCATAGATACCTGTAGTCTTCAACGCATTTGAGAATGTTATTTGAAAAAGTTTTAATTTTGATGTTGTTGCGAATGTTAATTGGCATACACTCTGTTTTGGTTTCATTCAGATAGAACCCTGTATAGTTTGCTGCTGATTCAAGGGCATATAGGAGTGCCTGGGCGTTAATAAGGTTTTCGGACAAAAGTGAAATGTCGTCCGCAAAATGAGCATCTGTGGTATGAAGAGCAGAGTAACGTGAGCTTCTTTTGGACTGGCACATGAGTCCATTTTCTTTCATTATATCCACGGAAATCCGCATGATGTAATCGATTACAATGACGGAGAGGAATGGTGCAAATGTATCGCCTTGGAGAATACCAGAGAGAATGTCAAAAGGGTCTGTTTCGCCATCCGGTGTCAGCACAGTCGAGCGTGTGTTTGTATACAGGACTTTAATAGGTTCAATGATTTCTGTTGGAATGCCATAAAGCCCTAAGGTTTTGAATATTGTCTCGCGGCCAGGAGAGTCAAAAGCCTTGCTGAAGTCAAGAAAAATGAGAGCTACAGTTTTGTCGCAAAAATTGATTTCTTTAATTATTCTACGTAGTGTGAGAATTTGTCCAAGAGTAGAACGACCTGAGCGGAAACCATTGTGTTTTTTTTGCGTAGAAAAGGCTCTATTTTTGGACAAAGACGATTCAGGAATAGTTTGTTATATATTTTTGCAGCTTTTGGAAGCAATGAAATATCACGATAATTGGTTGGTAATGTCAAATCACGGAATGGGGAATGGGTATGATTTGTGAACGTAACCAGATGCTTGAGAAATTATGATTGGCAAATGGAAAATTATATAAATCGAGAAGCAATTGGTGAAAAATAGGGTCTTTCCACAAGATGCCGGGTATTTTGTCCGGACCAAGAGCTTTGTTGTTTGTACTCTTCAGAACAAAAATTAGTTCTGCAATGATATATTCGCCTGTTGGAATGTTCAAAGAATTACAAATTTGAACTTTTGGAAGCGGTTTATTTTCAGATAGAGTTGCGGGATGTTCAAGAAGAGTTTTGATGAGAAAGCCAGGTTTCCAGTGGTTTTTCCCGGCTACCCCCATTGGTTGGTGTTGTTGGTATAGTAATAGGTGTAAAAACAGATAGGTACAGTTCACTTATGGAATCTATGGTAGAACACAAGATTGTAAGTCTAAAAGACAACTTAATTTTAGCTGATACCTTTATAAATAAATGACCAGATTCATAAGTGTGTTCTGGTTTGTAGGTGATTTATTTATCCAATTCATTTTACAAAGAAATTTTACTATGAATAATTTACTGAAATCTTCAATGTCCAACTTGTAAATTTGTAGATCTCTTAGAAAGAGTGTTCTTGAAGATTGTTGTTGCGGAGAGTGATGAACAGTTCGAAAAGATACTTGCAACGTTCCTTCCGTCAATCTTAATGAAATTGTCAAGTAGAAAGGATGCTGTCAAAAACAAGGTTTGCTTACTTACGTTTTAATTCATATATATGTATATCTGTATACATCTGTATATCTCTCTCTCCCTCTTTATGTGTGTGTGTGTGTTTGTGAGTGTGTTTGTGTGTGTGTTTGTTTGTTTGTGTGTGTGTGTGTGTGTGCACGCGCGTTAAGCAGCTATAACGTGACTATAAGGGGGCAAATAGTATTCCCCCTGCGGTTGCCTTTCATTTTGTATTTATCAACACCTTTCCACAGTTGATTTGAAAGCCTTCTTTTATGCTCCCTCTCATTCCATCCTTGTTCTGAATTTCCTCCTACCAACCCGCTTTATTTGCTTTTATTGTTAACTTACTTTAGATACCTTTTTACGTGTTGTCATTATATTCTCCCTTTTGTACGTTTTCTTATGGACTAATCCTCTAGTTGCCATTTTAGTATTTTTACATATTCTCCAATCGTAACCTCGTCATATGTCTTATTTACATATCCTTTTCCAGAATTAACTTCACCTAACCTTTTTGCATATACTTATTTCCTATCCTCTTCATTTATGTTAGTTTTCTCCAACTTTGTCATAAATCCACGCTGGTTTTTCCTTTTACATGTAACATTACTTTTCCACATAACGTGGTGGCTACTCAGCACAGGAGAAAGTCACAAAAAAGGCCCTTTATTCATAATTAGCTTTTGTCAAATGTATAATCTTTATTTTCTTAAGTTTGTTAGGTAAATGCATATTTTTTAAGCACTAAATCCAAAATTAAAAATAATATATAGCACCAAAGGGCGTTAATAACAATTCTATTACCACCTCGTATTCAAAAAACTTGACCTGATTGGAGAAAATGAGTATGATTTTTGGATTTTGCATACCAAACTACCCTAGAATCAGCTATCACATGCTTTACCTATAAAACTTTGCAGCACAGCGTAAAGAATCTACGGTTTAATAACTTTCCTCTGGAGGTATAATTTTTTTCTGAATTTATTGAAAATAAAAGTCCCCAGCCGTAGTTAATATGATTATTTAGTTAGATTAAAACGCTGGTGAGCTTGGGCGTTTGGTATTACGTACAAGGATCAGAAAGCCCTACAAAGGGACCGTAGCTTAGTGGGTAGTGCAGACGCAAGCATTAGTTGCTTTCAGGTTCAGTTTTTAAAGTAGCAAGCTTAAAAATTACAAAAGAGTCAATAGTTGGTGTCAAGATGGATATCCTGCCAACGAATTTTTTGCTGTTTTAATAGTATATCTCTTAAAACCAGCTCCTCTCACAAGAAAACTTGGAAAAAGGGCATGAAAGAAAATAAAAATGATGAAGCATTAAAATCATACAAGTGTATGACTGATAAAAAAGAATTCTGCAAGTAGTATGGAGCTATAAAATGGAGTGACATAATAATAAATGTACCTGCCAGGCAACAGTTAACATTGTCGTGAAAGTATAATTGTACACTGAATTTGAAGGTGTCTCAAATTAGCCGTGGTGATCATGGAATGTTTTTTTATATTTTTGAGTATATTTTTAATGAACTAGCTGAACGATTTATGTGGCCGGTCTCTCTGTGTATGTTTGTTTGTCTTCTTTTAATTATTTACATACTCAACGTTGGGGTACTTCGACTCAACCAAGTATCTCTAAAAGAAGATACGTTCTGACAAATTTGGTAGTAAACAGTATGTAAAGCTTAGCATTCGTAATTTTTTTCTCTCTCAGCCGTGAGATATGACGGCCCTCCTACTGGATTTCACATTCATTCTAGGTGCTGGAGATTCTTACTCACATTAACAAGAGACTGAAAAGTCGACCAAAGATAGAACTACCGGTTGAAGACCTTATTGTTCAATATCAAGTAAGTTTTTACTCTGCTCATTTTAGATGTCTTTTTCCCCAACAGGCAGTACCCCCGCCATCTGCATGGTCGTTTTTGAAACGTTTTACTGTCTCATAAGAGCTCTCATGCACCTAGCGCTATTCGTGGTCAGAGTTCAAATGAATCTTATGTTGTGAAAAAGCCGCCAGGTATTGTAGCGTGCGACATCTGAAAAGCTATTTGAACTTTGTTTTCCTTTGTTCACATTTCCTCAGTTAATTTTTTGGCCTGTTTAACTTGGAAGTTGTGCGGTGAAAGTCAATTCATTTGACACCATCTTGATACTTGAAGTACCGTAGAAACAGATGTGATGGAGTTCTCTTTTGACTAGACAGCAAGAGTGAATCGCAAGAAACAAAGATATGACATTTTGAAACTGCGATTGGGTTTTTGGGAACACCTTTGGCACCCTGTTTTAATTTTACCGTTTCTGTTTCATTCAGATTTAAATGATGCGCAACGCAGACGTGAATGTGGTTTGAAAAGTTTTTTCTTCATATTGAAGCCATGGCCACTTATATGGCCAGTGGCACTACTACTACAACAACAACAACAACAACTACAACAACAACTACTACTACTACTACTACTACTTGCACTACTACTACTACTATCACTACTATTACTAATTCTACTACTACTACTACTACTACTACTACTACTACTTACACTACTACTACTATCACTACTAATACTAATCTACTATACTACTATTGCTACTACTACTACTACTACTATTACTACTACTATTACTACTACTACTACTACTACTACTACTACTACTACTACAATTACTACTATTACTA
>RDPX01000343.1:50049-55049 GCA_003991215.1 Morbakka virulenta
TACTACTACTACTACTATCACTACTATTACTAATTCTACTACTATTACTACTACTGCTACTACTATTACTACTACTAGTACTACTACTCCTCGTCCTACTACTATTACTACTACTAGTACTAGTACTCCTCGTCCTACTACTAGTACTACTACTACTACTACTACTACTACTACTACTACTACTACCACTACTACTAATTCAACTATTAGTACAACTACTACTACTACTGCTACTATACTATTACCACACGTACTACTAACACCACCACTACTTCAATTACTACTACTGCAGTTACTACTATTACCACTTTTTCTTCTTCTTCTACCACTACTGCAGTAGTAATTACTCTTGCTACTACTCCTTCTCCTACTCCTTGTCTTACTACTACTACTACTACTACTACTACTACTATAACCACTACTACTAATTCTACTACTATTACCACTACTACTACTACTACTACTACTACTATACTATTTCCACCAGTACTACTAGCACCACTACTGCTTCAATTACTACTACTACAGTTACTACTATTACTACTTATTCTTCTACTACTACTACTACTACTACTACTACTACTACAATAGTAATTACTATTGCTACTACTACTGCTACCACTACTACTACTACTACTACTACTACTACTACTACTACTACCCATAATGCTCTTGGGTGTCCACTTTCGCTTTTCACATTAACCTTTCCTTATGTGAAAACTCTCTGTACGTTGTTTCTTCTCATACGATGTTCAAAAAATGTTAATATTAAGAGGCTCTGTGTGATAAAAGAGTATTTTGGTTGCTTTCATGTAAGGCATGTCTTTAGTATCCGTTCTTTCTGTACTTACACTTCTCGTGTATGTCTTTGTTGACGAATACTGAAGAGAGATGGGGAGGGGAGTTGGGCGTGCAGTAAGGTCTGTATATCTAACTGGCTTTCCAATTGGATCTTCATTTTTTTTCTCGTTTTTCAACGTTAATGCAAATTACGTCTACAATTTGAACTCAGTTAGCCTTTTCATTTCCCTTGCTTTTCTGAGTATGTTAGTTTGGTTTTTACTTTGTAAACACCATGGCAGAAGTGACGGCAGGCTTTGCCAAGTAAATTATGAAATAGAGGACAAGAATATAAATATAACAAGGACCTCCTTAGAATTAATATGGAGCATTTTATTTGCTATCTTAATCGTATATATCACCATGTATACGTTATCTCCTTGCTTATTTTTATCTGCAATTCCATTAACATATTGGAAATATCAGCGTGATAAGTTATCAAGCCAGAAACCTACTAAACTGAAGTTGTTTTTTATAAGCACTTTTTTGCATATCCACTTTATTGTCAACCTGGTTTTGAATTATATTAACTTACAAACTCATTTTAATCAGAATTAGATTTCTATAAAAAAACAAGTTCACTTCCTGTATCAGTAGAAGTTAATATTTTGCGGAAAAGATAATTTTCATTTTGAATCCCCTGACTTTTAACTGTTTTTCTCACAGGACCCAAACTACTCAGGTATTGTACAAGTAAGTAAATAATGCAAATATCAAATAGATTATTGTATTTTGGGATATGTATTTTGTTGACTGTGGATAGGTGTTTATATATACTAAAGTTTTTGTACGTGAAAATAATTGTATTTTGTTGGTTCGAGACATAAATTTGTACCCTTACTGAAGCACCACTACCAAGTTAAAACTTAGATTTGTTTCCTTTGATTGTTTTGTTCCATGCAGGTTGTGGGTTATGAGTGAACACTACAGTTTGCTAGCACAATTGTGATATTTCAGGCGAGATGGGACAGTGATCTAGAACAAAAGGAGAAAGTTCGTCAAAGTAGATGTAAGAGCTTTATCATGTCATGAGTCGTAAGCTTTTTCTGAGCTACTTATCGAGAGATACTTCTCCCATCGACAGCCTGACGATGGGAGAAGTATCTCACGAAACGTAGTTCAGAAAAAGCTTTCGACTCATAACATGATAAAGCTCTTACATCTACAGCTTCCTCTGAGTCCATAAAGTTTAGAATTTTCAAGATTATTAGAGAAACATATGGAGATTATATTCTTCAGTCTTGCCGATATCTGGAAAGAACAAAGATCAAGATTGGTGAATTTACCAATCACTGAAGACTCTCCTTATGATCCCTACACAACCACGTGATTCCAAATGACCTGCGTCTTTGTTACCCAGTTGCCACAAATAGATTAAGGTGTATACTTTAATGGACAAGTCGTCAACTCCTTTGTCATAGTACTTTCCGTTGTATTGACAATAGAAAAGAACAGCTGTTAGCATGTCCATAATATAACAATGAAAAGAATCGATCAAATTAGAAACTCGTCTGTGAACACAGTCGAGCCTATCAAGTGACAAGAAGTGCCTAAACGCCACAATTGTGTCCCGTACTAGGATGGATTGAGAATTATTGTCATCTCGATATTTAATAATAAATTGCTTTTTGGTATTGGTATAGTGCAGAAAGATTGAACTTTGCTACTGAATAGGGTCTTTGAAAAGTTGTGCTCATTGATGATTTATTTGTAATTAATGATTAACTGATCATGACAAATGATCGGATTCCTAAAGATTGATTCCGATGATGACCATAAAGAATAAGCCGAATGATCTAACACGATATTGTTACGATATATTATCTTCTAGAACTATTTACTTTCGATAATTTCCACAAAATGGTTACACTATTCTCTGTTTGTTTTAACTCAGCTTAACTCAACGATTTTCTCGGGAAATAAATTTTACCCATTTTATACTAGTTTTGACAAGATTCTAGAAAATTCTATGAAACAAAAGATTATGAACAGTAGGAATAGTCATGGGAAGTTTCAGTTCCCTAGAACCAGACCACCTATTTTGCAACCTCATTCTTGGTCAAGTTTGTCACTGCGTTTAGACGTGTAAAATAGCATGTCTACAAAATTTCCAGATTTCCTTCTGTTTATAGGTCACAGTCATTGGAAAAGATTTGTGGATGCAAAATGCGCGAAAGTCATAAGGTGTATGGAAGTTAATTATATCAAATAGAGATAATTTACCATTTATTGATATTGTCAAAATTTAGCAGGGATTCCATGACGTCTTTTGTTTACTATCATAATGTAAGAATATGTATTATGTTTTTTTATGGATACCTTTTTTATCAGAGAATCAATTTGATTTGATTTACATTTTTTTCCCAATGAAATTTAGAATTTCTCCATACTATATATAAAGATGGGCTATCCAAGGATAGAAAACAGGAAAAAGGCCGTTCTGATCCCTAAAATGTTGAGCTGCCTCACTGGCAAAAACCAAGACCAGCAAGACACGTAAGGATATCAGTTTTTAGCCCATTTAAGCAGTTTTTTTAAATAGTGTTAATTTTAGTAGGTTTTTTTAGATTCTATTAATTTTAGCAGGTTTTTTTTAGATACTATTAATTTTAGCAGGTGTTTTAGATGGTATTAATTTCAGTAGGGGTTTTCAGATGGTATTAATTTTAGCAGGGTTTTTTAGATACTATTAATTTTAGCAGGTTTTTTAGATGGTATTAATTTTAGTAGGGTTTTTTAGATGGTATTAATTTTAGCAGTTTTTTAAATAGTATTAATTTTAGCACTTTTTTCAGATAGTATTAATTTTAGCAGGTTTTTACATTGTATTAAGAACAGCTCACATATAAGTTTATTTGTTTGACTACCAGGGAATTGGATTGTTAGGAGTATGCTATTTTGTATAATACTGTGTTATTTACTGCTCTACTGTACTGTGTGGTTTTCATTAATTCATTCTAGTTAACTACACTACTATGCTTCTATTCTATGCTGTACTACAATTTACTGTTTTGTACTAATAATAAATAATTAATAATTAATAATTTAATAGTATTAAATTCATATAATGTAATAAATTACAGTATATGAATTTAATACTATTCTTTTTACTCTACTCTACTGTATTATAATGTACTAATCCAGGAATAGAACATTTTCTTATCTGCCAAACAAAACCGTACCACACTGATACTATATTACACAAGTTCTATTCATTTTTTTCTAATGATGAAGAACCATAAAAGACAGGGCATTAAATGTATGGAACTGTGAAAACGTGAAAAGAACCAGAAAAGAGTGAAGAAAAAAAGGAAGAGTCATTTAACAGAAGAAAGCACGGAGGAGGCAAAGAGTTGCACAACCTAGCTGTACAAGGNGGTATTAATTTTAGCAGTTTTTTGAATAGTATTAATTTTAGCACTTTTTTCAGATAGTATTAATTTTAGCAGGTTTTTACATTGTATTAAGAACAGCTCACATATAAGTTTATTTGTTTGACTACCAGGGAATTGGATTGTTAGGAGTATGCTATTTTGTATAATACTGTGTTATTTACTGCTCTACTGTACTGTGTGGTTTTCATTAATTCATTCTAGTTAACTACACTACTATGCTTCTATTCTATGCTGTACTACAATTTACTGTTTTGTACTAATAATAAATAATTAATAATTAATAATTTAATACTATTCTTTTTACTCTACTCTACTGTATTATAATGTACTAATCCAGGAATAGAACATTTTCTTATCTGCCAAACAAAACCGTACCACACTGATACTATATTACACAAGTTCTATTCATTTTTTGCTAATGATGAAGAACCATAAAAGACAGGGCATTAAATGTATGGAACTGTGAAAACGTGAAAAGAACCAGAAAAGAGTGAAGAAAAAAAGGAAGAGTCATTTAACAGAAGAAAGCACGGAGGAGGCAAAGAGTTGCACAACCTAGCTGTACAAGGAAAGAAACTACATTGATAGAAACATTTATTAGAGCGAGGAGCAACAACTATGTAAGGATGAAGACGTTGAGGGAAACAAGGCACCCGGGATGTAATATGCCGTGATGGTGCCAGCAAGAAAGGCACATTAGAACACATCCCATGACAATACCTATAGAAAAGGCTAAGACAAGTCATATATTATGGATAATACAAA
>RDPX01000343.1:60049-74683 GCA_003991215.1 Morbakka virulenta
TTATTTACCTATGGTTGCGGTGTTGAGCTTTTATTTGCAAGTATGAAGCGCTCTGTACAAACCTTGATACCATATATACCAAGGTTTGTACTGAGCATAAGTCCATCATTTTCAAGAATTAACTAGAACATTATTAACAGTAATCTTCGGGAAATTAGCACTGCTACATTAGTTGTAGTTAAATTTCTTATTAGACACCTTTTAGTATAAAAGATGATGTAGCCAAATGGGAGCTTTTCTTAAGCTGGGTGATCTCTGTGTCGATATATCTCGATCGAGTCAATTGACACAAATTATTAAAAAGTGGATTCACTATCCGATGGGAGACAAAAAATCTTTACAGAGATCACTCTGGCTTTCCCTAAAGATACCAGTGCAAAAGTAAATAAATTGTAAAAGCTTTATTAAGCCCCCCGGGGCTTATTTATTTTTGAAGGTTATAAGGGGGGTCTAATGGGGAGGAAGGCTTATCAGAGGTGGGCTTATTTAGAAAACTAAGTTCAGAGCTATGAATAAATCGTATTTATCAATAAGTTGTTAGTCTTAGCTATGACAATTTCTTCATCCTCATTCGAATCAATGACCAATTTACCAATATCTTCCAAAAAGAATATAATATTCTAGAACTGCGGGGACCTCATATTTCCCCGAGCTGTGAGTTGACGGTTTACGTCTGCAAGCCACTTGTCATACATGCCCCCCGAATAGTCTTTTATTGGCTTGTTTCAGCTTACATCAGGTGCTTGAATAAACTTTGTACAGCTTCCTGGAACAATTTCTATGTCAATGCAACCTTTATTTAGTAATGATATGATTTCAGGTAGGGTTTGCATTTTCCCCGATTGAAAAATATTTTCGGGGAACGGGGAATTTCGGGGAGTTTGACAGATTCCCGGAATTTTCCCCGAAATCTTCCGAAAAAGCAGACAGAGGAGATTTTGCTCAAAGTTTTTGTGTATTTCACCTCTTTACATAGAATTTTTCTATTTTCTGTAGAAATAACGTAGAAATACAAGAATGTTAAGGCTAGAATCGCCAAGTCTGCTTCTAATTTTAGTACTAAATAAGCTAACAGAAGAAATGCTCCACATATGTTGGTGCAATAATCAAAAGTGACTTGTAAATCAAGTCTAGATTAGGAGGCCTTTGAGTTGTCGTCTTTAGCTCATAAAGCTGTATTTTAGCTTTGACTACAGGTGGTTTCACTTCTAGTTCTAGTCTAGCATTAGATTTTGTACTTTGTTTTGCTTTTTAAAGTGCTAAGTCAAGTTGTTCGTCAAATGGCAAGTTTTCTGTCTCCTCTTTTTGGCTAGTGCTAGCTTCCGTATCAGTTTCTTCATCATTATTTCCAACAACAACAGAAAAGAGTCGCTCTGAGACGTTTTGTTGCTGGATCTAGAATTGACTTTCGTTCAATTTTGAATCCAAAAAAATCTTTTTTCTTGGTAATAAAGCATGGATCATGTAAATAAGAAATCAAATGTGCAGCTTGATTATCTCTTCTTTCTAAAATCCTTTTAGTAAGGGATTCCTCCACTGTTTCAAAAGCTAGTCTAGAATCCTCATGGTCCATGACATCATTAGAATAACCCAAATCTTCCAAAGTTTCTTCTAAAGATTCCTCCTCATCCAAACTAGAGCTAGCCTTTTCCTTCATTTTCTTCACTTGAAGTACATCATTGACAGCGAGATTTATTCCATGAACATAGCACAGAAAATGTAGCAGTGGCTGCATTGCTTTACCAAAACTCTTCATCAGTTCAGCTTCATCAGAGGTACCACCAGTTATATCCTTTTGCACATCCAATCCAAATTCTGCTAGCCTAACTTCAAACATTGTCTTAAAAGCATCTGCTGGCAACGATCCTACAATTCTTACAAGTCAAAGTGAAAAATAGCCTTCAGAACAATGCAGATTTATATTCAAATATCGTCGATTTCTATTTGATGTCCATTCATCGGTAGTATTGCTGAACTTCATGCCATCTTGTTCTATCTTTGTAATCTTTGACATCATGTCTGCTTTGACACGTTTGTTTTCTTGTTGTAGACAAAGTTTGATACCATTAGGACTTTAAGGTAATCTTAGTTTTAAAGCTTTGAAACCATCTCTAATGTCTTGACTAGTTGAAATCGAATGAAAACTGAATAAATTCACTGCACAAAGTCGACCAACACGAAAACCAAGCGATAATTCATCTCTCTGTTCCAAAAACGACGTGATTTTCTTAGTTTCTTCGGTGGTCCTGCTTGTCTAGCTGCTTGTTCTGATTCCAAATCCAAATTGTGTTTTTCTCTAAGATGGTCAAGCAAACCTTTGGTAGTTCCTAAAGCTTTGCAAATCTTGGAACTTAACTTGCACTTTGCTTTGGTAGTGTCTTCAGAGCGTAAGAAATGCTGCCAAACAGGAGATCTGAGAGTTTGACTCACGTCGAGAAATTCTAAATCCGACATTTTCACTTTTGTCTACAATTCTTTGGCGAAAAATATCGGAATTGAGCAAAGCGCGCCCGAAAGAGAGAAACTGAGAAGCGAGTTCCCAGATGGAAAACAACAACAAATCGCCCAAAACATAACGTTTGTGCCAGAAATAATTTTTTAATTTTTCAAGGAAAAATGAAAAATTCCCCGAATTTCGGAGTATCAAAATTAGCCATTTTTCCCGAAAATTCCCCGAACAGGGAATTTCAGGGTGCTAACCCTAATTTCAGGTGATAAATGGCACTGAAATGACCCCTGAGCAAGTAGCGATCACCCCCTAAACGTAAATACCTCCAGGAACGTCTATGTTGTACTTCTCTATCAACTCATTTTTCATCCTTCTGGATGCAGATTTTTCTACTACAAGCTTCAGGCAAAACTGAACACAATTCTTAAAAGAGAGGGGGGCTTAAAAGAGAGGTGGCTTAATGCAGGGGTGGCTTGATAGATAGGGGGGTTAATAGGGCTTTTACTGTATCTTGTTCTCAAACTGAATCCCGCCACTCCTGTCGGGAATTAACTGTGAATCGATGTTAGAGGAGCATCGCGATACAAGTCAAAAAGAGTTGATGGGCAGTGCTAAATGCAGTTGCACATTAGCCACTGAGTTCCAAATTTTATTGCCTGAGTAGCAAAGCATTGGAATCGAATAAATGGTCTTTTGTAGCATCAGAAAAAGGCATCGGCCAATAAATGTATACTGTTCCAGCTTAGTTGAAGTTAGTGCCTGTAAAATCGTCCAAACAACCTCTTTTTTTAGTTTCAAAGGCGATTTAGTCTGTTTTTGGGCCAGTTTTACGAACTCATGTCTACTTTGTGTCACTTTCTGTGAAGCAATAGAATTACAGATAGAAGTTTCAAGAGGATAAAAATAACTTCATTAAACTGTACTAATATTACTTGTTAAACAGAGTGCGTAATTATTTGTCGGGGTTTTCTTATTTTACGTAGGCCAAACTTGGAGTTATAAAATTTCTTTCCAGTGAATTGTTTGAGGGCATTGATGTCCTTTGTCATTTCGTTGCTGCCATTGGAGATTCACATTCTAGGTAGGAGGGATTCCACAGCTTCAAATTTTTTCCAGAAATATTGTTGCCAATAAAACCAGTTTTACCAAGTTTAGGATCTTGTTGCTTTTATGACGTAAAAAATAATATTTTCTAAGTAACAGTTAATATCACAGACAATGCTTTGTACTCTTTAATATTTCTGTACCTGTTTGCTCATGAATAAGTGACGTTGTTGGAAATTAGCTTGTATGGGACATGTTAGAGTATGCAATCAAATGTTAAAATTCATGCATTAAGGTAGATACAGAAATATTTATTTCAGCATTGTGGGCCTCCTCTTCTAATTATGTAATGTAATATTATATAACATTATTATATAATTTTAATAAATTATGTAATAATAATGGTTATTATTATTTTTTTCAATTTTTGGGGGGCTTTCGTAATTTGCTAGTAGCGTTTGATTTGGAGTTTGAGTTACACCCAGTGAGTCATAGTCGTAATGTTTTTCTCTTTGTTAGAGGCTTTATTTTTTATTATTTACTGTGTTTCCATTCATTCAGTTTTTATTTCATTTTTGTTAATTTCATTTTTAATGTTGTTGGTTTTCATACGGGTTTTTAAAGTTTATATAACTAACTGGGTGTCGTCTAGAAACCCATGTCGAAATATGTTAGGAGATGGTGTTGGTTTTGTTGTTGTTTGTTGCATATATATCATGCATACTTATATGTTGATGCAAATGAAAAAAGTTGCAATGAAGGTGTTCTTCGTAGGTTTTTCGCTGGTTTAGTCTAGATTTGGATTATGTGAAAGTGTCTTCATTTTGCGTATTTGTTCGGTCATTGTTATTACCACGGGCAGGCACTTGATGTCATTTAGTAAATCTTCGGTTCCAGTTTTTTCTCTGGAGTATAGGTCTGAGAAGTGCTGCAGCCAGAGATTCATGAGCTGCTCCACTTGATGTCATTTAGTGGTTCTTCGGTTCCAGTTTTTTCTCTGGTGTATAGGCCTGAGAAGTGCTGCAGCCAGAGATTCATGAGCTGTTCCCGGCTTTGGATGACCTCGTCTGTAGTGGATTTAAGATGGCCATTTTCTTCTGTGTTGGGCGTATGACCTTTATGCCTTATTCCCTTTTTCTGGATGTGTCCACAAGGTAGTAGGCTGATGAGCCCCATCTGTCCAAAAGCATATAATATCTGGTGTCTGAAGAAAAGGAAAAGTAGTACAGGCCATGAGGGATACGAACATCATCACCTTGTACAAGAATAAAGGTGATAGGAGTGACCGCAATAGCTGTTGTAGGATCTTTCGACTTAGCATTGTTTAAACATTGTTTTCCCGAGTTGGACTGAAAAGGCTCCAAGTACTTGCAGGGAGGATCTACCCTGGACCACAGTACGGTTTCCGAACCAAGAGGTTCACCATTGATAGGGGAAGTTATAGCAAGAGAAATTCTAAGAGCAATAAAAGCCACTCTTTATATCTTTCATATATGTGACAAAAGCATTCGACCTAGTCAGCTGAGACGGCCATTTTAAGATCCTCCGCAAGATCGGATGTGCTCCCACGCTTATCAGTCTCATCAGATCCTTTAAGGATTACATGAAGGGTACTGTTGTCTTTGACGGCTCAAAGTCAGATCGTTTCAACATCCAAAGTGGAGTAAAGTAGGGCTGTAATGTTGCAACTACACTTTAGGGCATTTTCTATGCTATCCTGCTAAAGCTTCCGTTGGGCCTGCAAAGTAAGTCATCTATCTCCGGACCAGATCAGATGGAAAGCCTTTTAAAGTAAAGCTGAAGTGCCTGAGTGACTTCACCTTTGCCGACGATACAGCTGTTGCTATCCACTCGATCAATGACCTTGACCATCTCATGAACGTTTTCAGTAAGGCCTCTCAGGACTTTGGATTGACCATCAGCCGAAAGAAAGCAGATATCATGGGTCAGGATGTGGGCTCACTTTCCAGTATCACAATCTCTAAGCATAAACTGGAGCCTGACCATGACTTCGTGTACCTTGGCTCAACGATCTCTGACACCCTCTCTCTTGATCCTGAACTAAACAAGCGCATTTGGAAGGTAGCTACTACTATATCCAGACTCTGAAATAGAGTGTGGTTCAACAACAAGCTGAAGGAATACACCAAGGTCCAGATGTACAGAGCTTGCCTCTTGAACACACTTCTGTATGGCAGCAAGTCCTGGACTCTTTGTGCACGACAGGAGAAGCAGCTAAATATTTTCCACACGCGCTGCCTTTGACATATCTTTGGCATTACCTGGCAGCATAAAGTCCCAAACGACGCAGCCCTGGACCGAGCTGACATCCCCAGCATGTATGCACTCCTTAAACAGACGTTTGCGCAGGCTTGTGAGGATGGCATAATTTCAAAAGGCCTCCTCTATGGAAAACGTGTGCAGGTAAAGTGCCCCAAAGGCAGACCACAGCTGCGCTACAAAGACATATGTAAGAGAGATCTGAAGGCTGTGAATGTTGACCAAAACAAATGGGAAGACTTGGTCTCCGTGCGTTCGTGCTGGGGGCAGACACTTGCCCAACAGTCTAAGGCAAAGCGAGGAAAGAGAAAAGCTCGACGTCAAGGAGAGAGACCAGCGACAAACTACATCTAAGCCCAGGTGAAGATGTAAAAATCTGAGAGAAAAAAAGAGGTGATATAATGTGAGAGTATTTTGGTCATTTCCTTTATATTTGCATCAATTTACTTCAACTCATTAGTTCTTGCCGATATTATTTCCAAAGAAAAAACCTGTCAATAATATTAGGGCTTTTTTACAATCATTTAACAGTAATGAATAGCATTGATGATTAAAACACCAACACTTATTGATTACTAAGTTCTAATGATTTATTTTAATATCGTTTCCATCAACCAGTGTATCCGACTCTGCCGATACGGCCCTAAAGAAATTTTCAAGGTAATTATTTGATTTTTGTAATCTTTGATTTGGATAAGAAGTTTCGTTTCAGAGTTTTTGACATTCTGTTGGATTCTGATACATTCTTTATTAGGTTGGACAAGACAGATTCCATTCTCAGTTCGCTGTTCCAGGTTTGAATTTCTTACAGCTGTGCATTTCAAGACGTATTATTTTCTTATAATGAAGCATTTGCATCAGCTTTAGTTGATATGGCCATTTGCCAGCAGCTATAGTCAAAATACTCAAATTACGAATTTTTGGAAATAATCCCCCTTCCTATTCCACTTTGAGTGTTTTTTTTAAGAAAAGCACCGAAAGGGGTATAAAAGAGGAAGAATGAAATTACACCATACTTATGTCGAAACAACATTGTACTTACATATGTACTGTTTTATAGTCTTTTGCATCTCGCGTGGTTGTGGTCACTATATATTTTGTCTATTCTTTCTTCTCGGTTTTTTATCAACGCGATGTTGTCGTCTTTACGACGTACCTATCGTGGTAAAATTCACCTATATCATCTGAACGTGATATAAGTATTCGATTGTAGTGCAAATATCGTTACAAGCTCTGCCTAGACCAATACTAATTTTAATTTTTATAAGTATTTACAGTTTTAGTGTACGTAGTATTAGCTTTAAGATTTTATGATTTTTAAACAGGACTCATATTGATAACAACATATTTTTTGTTGAAATGATTTATCCTGTATAAAGATACATTGTAAATAAATATATGAATAAGTAAACAATAGACCCTTCTTTATTCGACCCCTCCACCAAGCACCCACCTTCTTTATACAGAAACTATTGCCGTGGGTTAACCTTGTTTATATTCCCCTACTTCAATAATTTTCGTCATGGGGATGCAGTCGGGTTTGGGGGGAGGGGGACTTCCAGGTTTCAAACTGGGACAAAGCTGTGGAGCTGGGGAAGCAGAACATAATCATAAAATTTGTCAACTGGCTTGTGCCGGGTTATGGAATCAGGCAGTAAATTCTGTACAGCACAATCTGTTCTCCTATGTAAGAACGTCCTTGATACTTTCTCTACCTACAAATAAGAACTTGAAAACGTGGGGCTTTACACAGATACACAGCACCACATCCTTAACAACTCTTAAGGTGCTGTCAAGCAAGAAAGATACATGTAGCGACATAAGTCGGAGTCGAGCCCAACGGTTAACCACATTTCATCAGTTCTCTCTCCTTGAAACTGTTGATGAACATCCCAGACTATGGGAACACGGGCAACTTTTTCTGACGCACCCAGCGACCGGGTGTATTATTGATGAAAAGCTGTGAAAACGTTCACCATTAAGATGACAGTGCTTTGAAACGAATCGCGTCAAATCGCACGAGTATAAAACCACCCGTTACGAATACCTGAATGACTGTGTGAAATATGTAAGCTGTTTTGGGGGTTTTTTTATGAAAAGAAAGTGAAATATATAAGTAAAGATCAGCAACTCATTTTTATTGAGCTTTATTCACATGACTTCTATTCAAGGGGTATGGAAAATTTCAAATATCTGGTAAATATTTGAAATATTGATTGTAAACGAATTCTAACAATTATAAAGACAGCTATAAGACGTTCGTATTACATGTACAATCGTCGACGAAGGATTGAACTTTGCCAGACGTACCAATAAGGCTCATTTAATTCGCCCAAATTTACTTAAGAAAATACATTGAGAAACTGTAATTAGTTGTTTGAATTAAGATAGATGACGTTTTAAAGTAATAATAATAATAATTTGTTAGCTTTAGAAGCTTTGCTTATCGGGGAGTTAAAGCCTGCAATACATACGAAGGATGAGTGGAGGTCGCGAGAACTTCAGATTAAGTTGTAGTGAAGTTCCAGACCCCTAATCATCATTTTGTTTCTATTGCAGATGCAGCAGAATTAGCTGTTAGTTGTTAGTCTCTGTACAACATGTCTTTTGTCATATTTGAATCTCATAAGTTTGTTTTAAATTACCTAACGATAAGTGTAAACTCGAAAAGTTTTGTAAACAACAAAAGTTGATTCCTTCTCTACATAATAATAATAATAATTTTTATTGATATTTTTAATACTATGACAAATTTGAACTTACACTTTCCCTTTTAACTTGCCTCCATTTATTACGGTGGAATGACGCATGCCATATGATAACTTTTAACAACACATTTCTTTATTGTAGTTCCAGTGACTGGGAGAATAATGTGATCGTTGACAAACTATTTAAATTATTTCAAGGAACTGTTGTTGCTCCAGGAAATGCCAGACAGGTATTTTTAATGGGATGTTTTCGTTAGTATTACCGTATTTTCCATTAGGAACCACAAGATAGCCTGCAGCAACATGGAACAAGACAAACCAATTGTAATTCATCACTGAAATCCGCATCAGCTTACATCCCGGAGTAGATTGTTCTGGTTAAACAGTATATACTAAAATATTTGTTACTGTGTTAAGCATCCAATTGCGTAGTACCATTTAATCACGTTTTTTTGTAAATAGACCGTTACGATATGCGTATGGCAACATGTAAATTTATCTTACGTTTTAATATTATATGAATATATTTATAGATAGCATGTGTTTGTTCGAATGAAGACTTGAAAAATCGAAACACAATGAAGGTGTAACTTACTTAAATTGCTGTAACTGTGACTATGATTATAAGAAGGTGATTGAAAGCGGTTAAGAGCACTGTCGTGCAGTTTCAGCTTTAAGTTTGAAGATCAAGATGCTTAAGATTCCTTGCTACTTGCAAGGCTGTTGTGGTAATGCTCAACTCCCAGTAACTTTTGAAATAAATTGTCTGATAGGTAGCGAAATACGTAAACACCATTCCCCCACCCACCCACACTTTCAATTTCGTGTTTATATTGTTTTCGTGGTTGGTGAGAATTCTTGTTGGGTTCCTTTAATGCCCATTAATTGTTACACTTGGGCCCAGGCCTGTACGAAGGACAACTTTTTCGAACATTAATGAATTTCTTGACCAGCTTTGTTTCTTTACATCAGCTGATGTTGACAGAAATGCCCAAGTTTTTGTTGGTTGCCAACGTGAACCCGGAACGTGGCAGGTACTGTACTACTGTGATAGCCATTAAGCGCCACTGCCAGTTTTATATTATTCGTTGTAGGCACTCAGTGCAGATCAAGCAAGAGCTGCAGTTAATACAAGACAAAAAATGAAGATTTTCCCCTTCCTTTTAAAGTCAAAAAGAGCAACAGACTTTTACGCAGCAGGATGTATACAGGTTTGGTTGGAATTTATATTAATATTTTTCTGTTATATTGAAACTAGCGTCATAAGGTGGGAAAACAGTATAAGACAAAATTAGATTTGACTGCCTTTGGTCCAGTTAAATTATGGCAACTGTTCTTTCACAGTTAAATTTGATGTGAAAAAATATTTGGATAAATCTGTAAGAAACTAGAAGAAAGTGTTTGCACCAGTCAAAGAATGTAAAGTTTATTTTATTGATTTGTACTGATGAAATTTGTGATTAATTGAGACTATATTTTAGTATTCGTTTGGTTGTTTTTAGCCTATGGAGTGAAATGAGTAAGAATACCAAATTATTATATGATTGGGTCTTCACTTAAGCAGTTATCAGTGAGTAGGAAAGAAAATCACACAAAAGAAATTCGTTTTCTGAAGAGGGACAATAAAAATGTTTACCAGTATTATTTAAATGAACCAAAGTTTAAATAGATTGTAAGAGATTTGATAGTTATTTAAAAAAGAATAAAAAAATAAGAATAGAAAAACATTGCCCGTTTTCTTTATTGTGGCATCCATAGCGTTTCGAGTTTAAAATTATAAGTCCACTAATTTCACTGGCAGGAGTACCAGTGAGAGTATGTATTAAGGATACAATAGTTTTTACAAAGGCTTTTGAATTGGCGAGGAAGATCTTGAATACTTTAGATGAAATGATAAAATGTTAATGGATGAAATGTAGGAGAAATAATTCGAATATTATAATATTATATTATGTAATAATATAATATAAAAGCGGAATACACATAAAAGGATAAAGTCTACATATTAAAAATAGTTTATTTCCTTCCCTGTTGCCCAGAATTGACAAAGGCCTACCATAGTTGTATGTTAGGAGAAGAAAGTTTATATCCTTGATTTGACTTCCCGGAAAACAAATTTCATGGATGCAGACTCAGAAATAACTATAATTTTGCTTATCGTGTTTTTAATCATAGATCATCTTTGAAAGTTTATTTGGTGACCAAACAAACGCTAAACTCAAGAAGTACGCCTTGGAGTTCAGTCACAACATGTGCAGATATTCATCGGACAAAACAATGGGCTTTGCCGCACCATTACTGTTCCAAGCCGCGATGAAGATGATTTCAGATAAAAAAACAGTACGTATAGCTGCTGATATGGGATTGTCACTATTACTCTTTTTGTACTCAAGTTGACAGTACCAGATTCCATAAGGTTCATTTAAATTTTGTTTTCTTATGAAGCTTACTGTACAACTCGCCTTTGTATCTTGTTTTCCAAGGCTGCATTGCCTTTCACACCACGGTCTTTCACTCTGTCACAACATTATTATCGCTTGCATTAGCGATAAGAATCTTGATATTAATGCATTATCATCGCCATTGTTGATAGTAGCATTATTATTATTACCATAAAATTAGCAATTGCCATCATTAATCAATATCATCACATCATTATTATAACCATTAACATATTCACATGGTTATATACATTAATATTAACATCAATATCAAAGTCAAAGCGATGAATGACGTCGCCACCATCGCCATTGATAATGTCGTCGCCACCTTCATCATTGTAATCACCATAGTTATACCACTGGAGGTGGATGCGCCATGCACCTAGCACCTAGAACATTTTGCACGAGTCAAGTGGATGATCTTGTGAACGTAAGCTTTAGGGTTGGACTATAACGTTTTCTTCTAGTATCGATGTATAAGAGACCTATTTTTCCTTTGACTGTAAAGCTTCACAAATATCACTTTTTATAGTACAAGAGCCTTCATATTAATCTAGCCAATGAAACTATCGCAAGAACTACCAAAGGATAAAGAAAGGAAAAGAAAAAGTATCTTTTTATTATTTTTCTACACGAACAGAAGGCAGCTGTAGGGAAGATTTAGACTTGTTTGGCAGAAGATACATATTGTTTATATTACCATTCTGAATATCTTGACTTGGTGTTAACTAGCAGATAGTAACAGGAGCGAATTTCTGTACAAATATACATGATTTGGGTTTTGATAACACTTTTGTACAATAACCAAAATGATATTACCGTCCAACACATCATGCCAGCATGTAAAACGGACGTAAAACCGAATATGACGACGACGATGATGATGATGATGATGATGATATTCTTCCAATATTTAAAAATTGAGCTTTTGAACAGGCTTTAGTTTAGTTGCAACTGAAAGATTTTCTCTCTAAACGGCATAACAAGTTTCTTTCATGTTGTCAGAAGAGGCAAAGTGCATTATATTACCATATTAAATATCTTGACTTAGTGTTAACTTGGTGATAGTTACCAGAGTCAGTTTTTTTACAGATGTAAGTAATTTGGGTTTGAGTAGCGCTTTTTCACAATAGGCAAACTGATGCTCCTCTGGCATTTAAATATCGAGACTTTAACTAGGCTTTAGTTTGGTTTCTGTTATGTTTTCCAGCATGTTACTTACACGTTTTATCAATAAGGCATCTGTAAGCTAATGTGCTTTTCAGAACCATTAGCATATACCGTATACCAACAACGTATATATTTATATTCAAACTGACTTTCCGTATGTATTTTTTTTGCAGTTCAGTGGTTATACAACAATAGCAATGTCCACGTTGATTGTGGTTGTTTTGTAACGACAGATTTAGCGGGTTTATTGGGAAAGTTAGTAAGCATTTAGTTTAATTCATATAAGTTGTTTTTCTCATAACCTTTACTTCTGTTTGATTATGAAATGGCCAAAGATTGCAATCAATTCGGAAGTTTGAAAAACTTTTTTAATTCCAATTTTTCTTTTTTGATTTTTAGGATAGAGCTCTTAAGTTACTAGGTTATACAGGGCTTGGACTTGTTTCTAAGTAAGTGATTTTTCTCACGATATCTCCTTGTCCCAAGATGGAAATTCCTACCGCATACTCTGTTAGTGGTATTTTGGCACCTAAATGACAATACAAACTGTTGCCCAAACGCTTATTATTAGGTTTGTAATGTAAATGTAACGTAAAATCAATTTAAGACGTTACATGTGTTCTTATTTCCCAGTTGTAAAGACAAGAAAAGAAGCAAAACTTCATAGAAACTCTTTTAATTCTAATCAAGACAAAGTATATTGTTTATAGGATCCCATGTACCTACTGTAATGCTTTATAAATATGAGTATCAAGATATCTGAACAGCACCTCATAAACATTTACTTGTTGTTTAAAAAGGGGACGCAGAGAAAAGCGAAATAACTCACTGGGTCTTTCATTGATGGTACCCCTGGTAAATAGTGGGTCCGTTTTTGTCGTTTACAGATTCCGATTCATGAAAGAAAGCACGCAAGACAACATAAAATGCAAGACATACCGATCGCCCTCCAGGACCCTCCGTGGGAAGGCCCTTTCTCTTGGGTTGGTCTAGAGCTAGTGCTCAAGCCTCTCGCGACCACATTTCTTGCTTGCTTGTGCCCTATAGCCGAAGACCTGACCAACGAGAGACCAGAGCGCCATTTGATCTTAGCCAAAAGGCCGAAAAGCGAAAAACGAAATAACTTACTACATTTGGAAATTTGACCAAAGTAAGAATAAAGTGGTAATAGATTAATGGATCGTATTAATCTATTACCCCTTTAGAGGAATTGAGAGCTTTCTAGTGCGTACTCCTCCGCAAAACTGTATCCACCTTGTTTAAAAGTAGTAGACTGCCGAATACTTTGGTGTTCGTGGAAAGTATTGGATAAAGGTATAAAACTTATGAAAGCAAACTATTTTTATAGGTCTGAAAAAATTGTAGTGGGACGATAAATTTGAATTTTCTTTTGCTTTCACTGATGTCTGATTATGTAATTTTTTGTATCTTTGGTATCTGGAGTACTTTTTCATTGCAGACATGCTTCAGCCAAGATGTATATTTAGCATTCGTTTAAGAACACCCGTTTCTTCAATTTCTATTCGTTTCTTCGTCGCAGAAGATACTGAACATAGGTACTAAGATATTCAAATATTTTCTTGGAAGCCGTCAGTACGATCGAGAATAATACAAAGCATAGCGTGTCAGTTGTTTGACAACTGGTAATCTCAATGACAAGGTCCATTGCCGTCAAAGAATTGGGAGAGTGAAGATCAAGAACGTATGTTTAAATATGTCACTGTATAGGTAATAAGAAGATTTTACAGGTTCTTTTTATGTTTTAATCAAAAAATATATTTGTTGTTATTTTACAAATTTGTAGACGGGCACCTCATTTATTCAAAAGAGATGTGGCGATTGTACAGAAATTATTCGAATCATTGGAACAGGCAAGTGTTGTTTAAAAATTTGAAACCCCTGCTCTTAAAAAACAGTTATTTCTTTTTTAGATGTAAACATATATGACTATTAGATAAATAGTAGTACAAAACGCCCTCCTGTCAAGGTATACACATCTCACGCAATAATATCATTCAAAAAGAAGATATATGTATATATATTCTATATTATACATTATATTATATTATATTTTATTTTATTATAATATATTATATTATCTTCTTCTTCTTTATCTTTCGGCTGCTCCCTTTAGGGGTCGCCACAGCGGATCAGTTTCTTCCATTTTTCACGGTTCGTCGCATCTTCTCTCCGCACTCCAGCTGCTCTCATTTCCTCTGTCAACACATCCATATATCTTCTTTTTGGTCTCCCACGGTTTCTTCTCCCAGGCACTTCCATTTCCAAAACTCTCCTTCCAATGTAATCTTCTTCCCTCCTATTAACATGTCAGAACCATCTGAGTCTTGCTTCTCTTTGCTTGTCGCTCAGTCTTCTCACATGGGTTGTACCTCTTATGTGCTCGTTCCGGATTCTGTCCAACCGGGTGACGCCAAGTGACCACCGTAACATACGTAGCTCTGCGACTTCTAGCTCGGCTTCCTGTTTTTTGGATGTTGCCACTGTCTCTAGCCCAAAGAGTAATGCTGGTCTTACAACTGTC
>RDPX01000343.1:75683-91511 GCA_003991215.1 Morbakka virulenta
AGATGTCTTCTTCTGCAAACCAAGTAATCAAGTTGCGTGCTCCTCCCTCCACTTTTATAAGTCACCCTCTGCTCTTCTCTTTTCTTGAAATAAGTGTTTAACACTGCCATCTCCGCTCTCTTTGCAAAATCAACAATCTCCTGTCCTTCCTCATTTCTCCTGCCATGCCCAAACCGTCCCATCACATCTTCATCACCCCTGTTCCCTTCTCCAACATGTCCATTTAGATCTCCTCCTATGACACATCTCTCTCCTTTAGGTATTCTCATGATGGTGGCATCCATGCCCCTCCAAAACTTTTCTTTATCTTCCTGTGGACACCCAGCTTGTGGTCCATATGCACTAACAACATTTACCATTTGGCCTTCTACTTCCAGTTTCATGCTTATCAGCCTGTCAGAAACTCTTTCTACCTGCAACAACACTTTCTACATAGATGTCTTTTACAGCTATGCCCACACCGTTCTTTCTGCTGTCTTCTCCATGATAGAACAATTTGTACCCATCACCAAGGTGTCTTGCTTTGCTTCCTTTCCATTTAGTTTCCTGTATTCACATGATGTCGATACTCCTTCTTTCCATCAAATCTGCGATCTCCCTTCCTTCTCCCGTCATTGTCCCAACATTCAAGCTGCCAATTCTCAATGATCTCTGCTTTGCTTTCTTTTTCTCCCGCTTTTCTCTTCTTTTCCTGCCTCCTCTTTTCCTCCTTTGTCGTTCAGCAGTAGCATAGTTTTCAACACCACCCTGCCGGTTAGTGGTGTTCACGGTCGTTGTTAACCCGGGCCCCGACCGATTCGGTATGGATTGAGTATTTTTGATCCGCATGGTTTTAGTTTAGCAAGGTTTTTGTGGCCGGATGCCCTTCCTGACGTTAACCACAGTTATAGGCAGTGGGCCTAGCCTTGACCTAAAAAGGTGTTGAATCTGCAAGGCAGCAGATTGATTTTCTGTTGGGGCTTTCACCCTTAGCCTTGGCTTCTCACAAGAAGCTAATCCACAAGGCAGGGGAGGACCGGCTGTAACACAAGACTCTAAGGAAAAAGTGCTCTGACAAGAAAGACAGGAGTGCCTGTGCTGTTCATCAGCAGTTTAAGGATCAAGTGATCCCGCTGACACATGACTCACAAGCACTCTAGGCATCCCGTCAGAAACCCTACTTAGATTTAGCTACAGCCGGGGCAATGGTATGGCGTCGTTTGCCAAGCGGTATTCATGAACATAGTGTTCACACCATTCGCCATATAATATATTATATTATATTTTACTATATTATATTTTATATTATATTATATATTATATTATATTATATTATATTATATTATATTATATTATATTATATTATATTATATTATATTATATTATATTATATTATATTATATTATATTATGGTAATTAATAACTTTTTAAAGGATTTAATTCCTGCTTGAATGAAATATTTAATTTCAGAACGTGAAAAAGTTGAAAAAACGTCTTGAATATCATTTAATATTTTTAAAACAAAATGAGCTTATGAGAAACAAAAATTCCATTTTCTTTTTTCAAATTAATCCCAAAAAGGGCCACTGATAACGTTTTAGATCATTCTGAAACGAAAATGTGAAAAGCGCGAAGTAAGAACGTAGTGCTAAAGAAAAGAGGAAGAAAGATGTAAATTGTAATGATCAGGGAAAGAGGAAGAAGACAAAGAATTTTAGTTGACTGGAGTTCTGATGGGAAAGGTATTAGAGATAAAATGTCTATGACAATGGGGAACATGGAAAAAAAATGGATGAATGGTGACAGTTGTTATTATTGCGAGGAAAAGGATAAAGGGAGGGTAAAGGAGTAGCTACATAAAAGGATCACCTTACATTGAAAGGTTTGTAAAACAAAAATAATGCAACATTTTGACAGTGGAACAGAGGCTGGGCGCCAAATGGACCAAAGAGGTTCTCAGGTCTCCTTTTGATTTGATCTGACAAAACTTGAAAGCTGACCATATTGACAGCAATACAACAATATAGTGATGCGGTGGAGCAATTCACAGATATGTACAAATACCAAAGGTCATTGCAGACAACTGTTTACTTCCTTGTGAATTGCATGCAGTAATATTAATTTGGAGGTACCTAGCGAGGTTGTCGCATTCCTACCAGGTACTAGCAGCTTTAAAGAAAAGCACTATAGATTGTTGTTCTGATTTGGAAGGCATTTTCTACTGATTTATTTGAGGCTTTTATAACCGCGTATATTGTTTCTTAACGCTGCCCGTCAGGTGTCAGCATACACCAGTCGAGTAGATGGTCAAGAAGGTGTAGGCAGACTTAAGATTAGAGGGCATCTCTGCCATCAGGGACGCAAGTCGTAATAATTGCGAGCCTTCAGAAAAGGTCTTCGGACAACTCTTAACTTTAGGGTGGAAAGGCTTTTATTCTCCAGTGCCGATATAAATATCCAATGGGTTTCACTCGTTCACTGTTGGGAAAAATGTATTACGGTTCGGTTGCAAAATGTGTCTAACTCTCTTAAAGTCTCATTTGGCCTTTCTATGGGTTTTTCTTGCACAGTTACCTCAGAAATTATTTTATGGGATGTCTTTGTGATGAAGTCTTACCTCAAACTATTGTTACCTTATTTTTACATTCTATGTGGTAGATAAACGTAGACTTGTATTCTTGGATTGAGTCGAGGTTAGTTCCTGTAAATGTATTGTTGTTGACTGAACGAAAAATACTTTGATAAATCGCTACTGTTAAATTGCGTTATTAAGAGCCTGTGGGACAAATCCTTGTGAAGATGTCAGTAGATTTTATTGTAGAGAGAACTTCTAATGCAATTGCTTTTGAAAAGGTTTGGTCGTTGTAACTCAACAAAATTCTTGTATGAATAGTATTTAGCTTTTCTATAAAAGTAGAGTAGTAAGAAAAGGTCAAAAATACAGCTTATGAGCCACCGTATCCGTGCCTTTTATTCTTAATTGTACCAATAGTGGTCTCCTTATTTGTTTGTTTACTTAAAGTAAAAGCTGTATTATACCTATTATTTCGATCTTTTAGAGGAGAGCTAATAAGAGAGGGGGCTTATTTAGAAAGTCACTATTAGCAAACTACAAAGGCGTTTTACTTTTCTATTATTCCAAACATGAAAAACACAGTGATGAAATTAACAAAGAGAATTAGTCCACGGGGATATTGCCATCATGATCATGGTTGATCATCAAACTTTGAACACCGTCAAGGCTGGTTTCATTTTCGGAAATTGATCCAAAAGGGTCATTACCTCCCCTTTTAAACAGTTACGTGAATTGTTATATAGACCATCTTGTATGGGCATGGTATTATCATCCACAGATCTATAGGTATTTCCGCGCAATGCACAAATTTTGAAAGTTTTTTGAATGAGTTCATTAATGACTTCCATGACTTCATTTAGCCACTCGATCATTTTCAATTCGATTTTTACCGTTATCTTTCCCCAAAACACTTGGTTGGTGCTCTTCCTCTCGAAACCATTTGCCATACAATTCCCTTAAATGATCTTTCATGAGCTTGTTTCAGCTTACATCAGGAATCTGGGCAAATACCTGGCTCAATGCAACCTGCATTAAGCATTGCCTCAAAGTCTGCGACCTCCAAAGTTGAAAATACCGAGAACCTTTTCACAGTGCTTCTCTGCCATCCATCCATCCTGAAGCCGAACTGGTAACAAGGCACTTAGGATAAAATTCCTATCTTAAAAGCTTTAATTTCTTACTTTTCCCATTTGAACACAGAAATGGCTTTTTCTTTTTTTATGACCAAGTGTGGATAAACAGACTGTAATTTTTGCTTTTTCTTGCCCAGTAGTTTTAATAGTTCCCGAATGGGCACCACGTTTAACAACAATAGTGTTGGACACCAAGTCATTCCATATAACTTCCTTGTCTATAGCTATGATGTTGTTGAGGTCGTAGTTTATTCGCTTACATATTCCGCGACCCTAAGCAGTAATGTCTGGTTTAAAGGCTCATTCCATTTGTGGAACGAATTTTTCAATACACAACGTTCTTGGAATAGTGGCAGTTGATAATACCAAAGCAGCCCGATGCTCTTAAAAATAGCTAGACTAAAAGTAATGTACTTTGAAAAGACGTTGAGATTAGATTTTGTGTCAGTTTCAGGAGGTTACATCGTGTTTACGAGAAGGTTTGGAAACCNTTGTAGTACTTCCGCTTCCCTTGTAAGTAGACTTCCATCTTCATCTTTGATAACCCTAACATGCTGAATGTCTTTTGATGCTTTGTCTTTTTGCTTCGCTATCCTGTACAAATCCTTCTCACCTTCCTTTGTGTTTAGCTTGTGGTAAAGATCACTGTATTCTTCTTCCTTCCCTTTTAAACAGTTACGTGAATTGTTATATAGACCATCTTGTATGGGCATGGTATTATCATCCACAGATCTATAGGTATTTCCGCGCGATGCACAAATTTTGAAAGTTTTTTGAATGAGTTCATTAATGACCTCCATGACTTCATTTAGCCACTCGATCATTTTCAATTCGATTTTTACCGTTATCTTTCCCCAAAACACTTGGTTGGTGCTCTTCCTCTCGAAACCATTTGCCATACAATTCCCTTAAATGATCTTTCATGAGCTTGTTTCAGCTTACATCAGGAATCTGGGCAAATACCTGGCTCAATGCAACCTGCATTAAGCATTGCCTCAAAGTCTGCGACCTCCAAAGTTGAAAATACCGAGAACCTTTTCACAGTGCTTCTCTGCCATCCATCCATCCTGAAGCCGAACTGGTAACAAGGCACTTAGGATAAAATTCCTATCTTAAAAGCTTTAATTTCTTACTTTTCCCATTTGAACACAGAAATGGCTTTTTCTTTTTTTATGACCAAGTGTGGATAAACAGACTGTAATTTTTGCTTTTTCTTGCCCAGTAGTTTTAATAGTTCCCGAATGGGCACCACGTTTAACAACAATAGTGTTGGACACCAAGTCATTCCATATAACTTCCTTGTCTATAGCTATGATGTTGTTGAGGTCGTAGTTTATTCGCTTACATATTCCGCGACCCTAAGCAGTAATGTCTGGTTTAAAGGCTCATTCCATTTGTGGAACGAATTTTTCAATACACAACGTTCTTGGAATAGTGGCAGTTGATAATACCAAAGCAGCCCGATGCTCTTAAAAATAGCTAGACTAAAAGTAATGTACTTTGAAAAGACGTTGAGATTAGATTTTGTGTCAGTTTCAGGAGGTTACATCGTGTTTACGAGAAGGTTTGGAAACCACTTATTGGAGAAACTTTCATTTGCCAACTTGATGAGTGACCCAAAGCAAAACTGTAAGACAATTTTGCAGTATATTTTGAAAGATAAGTCATTAGAAAAGCGTGTTGGCCATTAAGCGATGGAGTTGTTATTCCCGGTTTGTATCTTTCGTAAAAATTAACTGCTATTCACTCACATTTTCACTAAAGGCACAGAGGATACTAGAGGATAAATTGGTTGTTCCGGGAAATACTCAGCATTGTCTACATCCATCCATTAGTAGTACTAGACCAGAGAAGCTCTGTAAGAGAAGCTACTTCTACTCTCTGATCCAGTCTTTTACCCAAGATGATATAGGCAGCTTTAAGATCTTCCCTTTTAGAGAAGTTTTATTCAAATCAACAACATCTGTTTTAGGAAGGATATAATCATCAAATTGCTCTTCCAGCGATTTTTGATTACACAGAAAATCCTTAGTGACTGAATAGCTAAATATTGCCGAATAAAAATAAATAAATAAATAAAGGTAAGCATTTATATATCTGTATTTATATCCGTATGTTTTTACAATGTATTGGTGATGTATGGAGAGATAAAAAGTGGTCGATGTTAGGGTGATAGACAGTACAGTAGCACCATTCAGGTTTTTACAGAAAGCTGTCTTCTGATCGCAGAATGTAGTGTAACGTTGGGTAAAAGCAGTAAGTATAGTCGTTTTAACGCCATCGATTTGCAATTCTTGATCCCCAGTGCGGGAGATGTTGGTAATAAACCACTATAGCATTCACTTATTTATGTTACCTTTAGAAATACATTGCAGAATGAATGTTGAATATCTGCCTTATGGTTTTATCCCTTAGGAAGATAAAGATATGCGCCTGGCAGTTCAAGAAACGTTATCTACCATTGCCATATGTTACAAAGATACAACAGGAAGCAATGCACAGATGATGGAAGCCCTTATCCTCAATAACGTAGAAAAGGTTTGAAACTTAATTTGATGGGGTGATACTTTTAGTAGTTATTGTGTTGCATTTTTTTGCGACTATATCTTTTAGTTCCACATTTTTGGCAACCTAATTCAATAACCAAAGTTTGGCTTAACCATGTTTTTAAAAGTTATGCTGACTTTAATTCAGTGTCATCCGATTACATTGTCAATGAAACAGTAAAATAGCGATTAGAAGTGAAATAAACATTGTGATCATCTAGTGGTTTTTGAATGGGTGAGTAGCCACCTACGTGAAATGAAAGTACTTTGCATCCAGACCCTCTACGAAAAACCTGATGAAAAATGAAGTTGTGATCGGCCACCGATATAGCATAGTACAATACATGATGAGTCTGAAAGCTCCAAAGTTGGCTTGATTTAATGGCAATAAATATTCAAATAATCTCATCTGTATGCCACATACTGGAGGAATTGTATTGAATTATACTACATATTAGGTGATACACTTTCCTTAAACAGTACAAGCTGAAAGTAGCATTTTGAGGTTGTAGTAAGAGGCGAGGTGCCTAACAACAGGCAACTTGCATAAGCCTTGATTGATGACCATAATCAGTAAATTTTAAGTATACTTTAACTTACGTATGGTTTTTTAGATATTCAAGTGCAGCAGTGGCGAAGTGGTTAAATCAAAAGATGACCGTAGTGGGAAACTACAAGACGTGGCCAGGGTTTGAAACGCGAACCCAGGCCACGTTTCCTGAAGTACTGCGCCCAGTTCTTTTCTTCGTTGCAAGCGGCATACTACTGAGTTGTAAAATATTTTCGGAGATAGAATTGGAAGAAGGAAGAAATCAATAAATTGAAAAGATTAAAAAGTACAAAGAAAAAAGATGGTAAAAATAAGTAATCTACTGTGCTAAAGTGGCTTTAAAGCCTTGTTTAGGCTGAAAGATCTAAGGATGATGATATTGAGTCGTTGGATAGGTTATGTAATGCTTATTATTATTGCATCCAGTTTATTAGTCTTGTAAGCTGCAAAGGACCAGAAATGTCAATCAATGAGTTGTAATATATATATTATTCTCAAAAGTTAGTTTTCAAGTTATATATATGTATAAATTAAAAATTAACTTTTGAGAATTTTTATTTCAAACCAAAAATCACATTTTGAATTTCGATATGAGACACACACACACACACACACACACATATATATATATATATATATATATATGGAAATCAACATTTTAAATGTGATTTTTGTTTTGACTTGAAAATTCTCAAAATTTGTTGCGTATATTGAGAAGGGATATTTGTTATTTATTCCTTTGGCATCAGACTAAAGTGCTAGAATGTTTTTCTTTAATGTCATTAATTTAATGCTTCTGGATATCATAGAAAACTAGTTATGGCTACCCTATCTGCAATTCTGTAAGTAGCAATAGACTAAAAAATGAGGCCAGATGTATGATACACACAAAACGAACTTGCAAAGAAGAGGTTGTTTATATGGTGGCTTGTATGCCTATCGTTTTGAAAGATTCTAAAACCTTTTCAGTACGTAAGTCATGAATGAGGTTCACATCTTTACAGTAATGAAAACTATTTGAGGAGTAGAAATATTAAAAATATTGCTGAATTTAAATTTAAATTTAAATTTTTTACGTGGTGAAAAAGGCAACTGAAAGTACTTTTTGTTGTGTCGACCCATTGCTACATTGCAATTCCATTTTACGTTATCACTGTTTTTGCAGGAAAATCCCTCGTGTAATCTAGCAAGTTTACAGCTTGCAAATATTGTTTTTCCAAAAACACATGTGGCTACGCGATATGCATGTATCCTCTCGTCTGGAAGTTTGTAAGTACGAATTTTCTTATTTAGAAATTTGTTTCCTCGGTGTTGTCTTTGTTGACCGTTTGACAAGTCCATTTAACTTTTTCCAGGAGGCTTTTTTCTGTTCCCATTTTTGATATTACCCATTTAAACATTCAAACTATACCCAGCCAAAGTTTTAGTGTTCTTTGTTTTAAAACTGATTTCTTATCCTGTTGTTTTCTGTATGCTTTTGTTATATTTTGAGAAGAAATAGGGAAGGAAGAAAAACAGGAAAAAGGTGGAGAATCACTGTAGTTTGCCCCTACTCCTCATCGTTTTTGAAACTCTAATTTGGTTGACTACCAGCCCCGTAAGGAAAAACCAGCACTTAAAGGCCAATGTAGAAATGAAACTACACAGCGTACGGATAATTGATCTTTGGAGTTTAGCTGCATTGCTTGATATCCGGCCCACCTGTTGTATACCCTCAACCCCACCGCAAGCACATTTTGATGGTGTACTTTTTAACTGCAATATTTTTGCGAAAAAGCACCTCTTCTTCTTTGAAATTTTTAGTCTGTTAAAACATCTGATGAATTTTGTATGTAAAGCTTTAAAAGAGCTTGTTTTCTTTTAGTAGGATTAGCAATTGGAGTTTTCTTTCCATCTCTGAACGTTAAATATTAACTAGCTGTGAGTTTGAGTTTTGTGCTATGGTGTGAGCCACTTACCTGGTTTTACATGTTTTTACATTTATGTTCAAAACTTTGAAGTCTTGTATTGACATAATGACATGTAGCCAACAATATTATGAAGGGCATAGATATTAAGTAGTTGAACTTGGTAGTGGTATTACTGGAACCATAGTTTTATTCACAATTAGAGGAAGCAAAATTTTTTGTTTATATGCCGAAGGATATCCTAAGTACTTCACAATTTTTGAAGATCAACCAGTCAATATGTGTACCGTGCCAGAATTCTGGCATAGGCGTCAGCCATAACATCCTTCTCTTGGCGGTTCTTCAGACCCTGAGTGAGCACAGTGGGTCTCCAACCAGTTGCACTTTCTAACCATGCCCAGTACATAGTTCTTTGTCTTCCCCTTGATCTCTTTCCTTCTACACTGCCCGTCAGCACGATCTCCCCAAGCCACACCTTCCTCATCACATGCCCTACAAACCGAATCTGCCTTTTCACGATCGTCTGTAATAAACATCTATTAGTCTCTTGCCCTGTCTTCCAGACATTTAGTAATAGTCCAACTCTCGCAACCATGTAGTAAACGTTTTTTGGAGATGGCTTTAGTTAATCTAATCGCTTTTTAAATATATTTTTATTTTGAAAACCAAAGATCTTTTAACTAAACAAAAGCTAAGTATAATTCAGGCATAATAGTCTGTTGTTTGAAATACCGCACATTGTTAACTGCAAAGAACACTTACTCACTTTCTTACTCACACACTCACTCACACTCACACTCATTCATTCATTCACACTCATTCACTCACTCACATTCACTCACTCACATTCACTCACTTTCACTGACACCCTCTCACACTTACTCACACTCACTCTCACCCACTCACACTCACTCTCACCCACTCACACTCACTCTCAACCACTCACACTCACTCACTCACTCACACTAACTCACTCTCACTCACAAGCTCACTCACTCATTCACTTTTTTTGGTTTCTCCTATTTTTACACCTTTACCTCCTCGTATGTTTTTTTCACGCTCAACCCATCTATTTTTTTTCTTTGTGCTGCCATTGACTCCCAACTTTCCGTTTTTACCACTGCCCACCTTGTTTGAATGACGAATTTTTACTCCTCTTCATTGAGCTATTTTTGCCCAAGGCTATACCTAACAGGTGTGGAGAACACACATCTGAGATATAAACTCGTTCCTGAAATTTTTTGTTCTTTAATGTTTTTCTATTTTTATTAGGAAAGATGATGTACGGGAAGAAGCTCGAAAAGGTTTATCGCCCAATAAATGGAAAGACGTTTTCTCCATTGATGACGGGGAGAGAGAAGAAGTTTCTTATCCAGATTTTGTTGCATTGATATCTTTTTTGTCGGTAAAGGTAAGAATACATAAATGAATTAAAATTTTTGTATTATTGTCAAAGTTTCCTCAGTTGACACTCACTCTAATAACTTCTAGATGCTAAATATAGAAAAATCATCTCACTTCAAAGAACGTTACCTTCTAATAAGAGGTCCTTAATAGTACATTAAGGAGGCTCCAAAAATGCTTAAATGAAAAACGTTTGAAAAGAAAATATTAAAGTAATACATATTTTTTGTATCATTTAAAACTTTGCCATAAAGTTCTCATAAAAGTGCAGATTGTAACCAATCTCTGGACCCAATAGTTCCACTGCGTCCTTCATCTCCACCCATCTCCTGCTAGGGTTTGTCACATAGAGCTCAAAACAGGGCGATGATGATTCCACTGGGCAAACTCTCCTACTGACAATGCCAAATCAATGCGTTGGAAAAAGAATTGATTTTTGAGGCTTAAGTTGTGTTGGACATAATATTTAATGTTACATATGAATTATTTGGCTTCAGAGGGAGTTTTCTTTTATCTATTTGTATCCCTCTTATCGTATACCATATGTAACGTATCTGCGACACATATACTGTTCCATAC
Organism: Morbakka virulenta; assembly: GCA_003991215.1. Classification (NCBI taxonomy): domain Eukaryota; kingdom Metazoa; phylum Cnidaria; class Cubozoa; order Carybdeida; family Carukiidae; genus Morbakka; species Morbakka virulenta. The sequence continues at coordinate 86,357 of RDPX01000343.1, forward strand.
AATTTGGCTTGAAAATTTTAACTTATTATTTTGTTTCGTAAATACTGAGCAAGTCTGCTATTGAGCTGTGCATATGGAAATTTAATCCACAAAAATAAGGTTTTGACCAGGCAGTTTCTGTATGTGTTGGAGAAAAAGATCGATCACGCAATTTATTTGACTCGTTATCTTCTTTCATGTTTCATGAACTATTTTTGAAAATGCATGTTTTAATGGAAATGTAAAATAGCGGTTTGGATTATAAATGAAAACAAGACAAAAATTACCTTCCGGAACGAAGATAAGTGTGTCTGACACAGGAAAAGTAATATCGTTGTGAGTCTCCGTAAATCTTTTTCTACATTGTTTAACTACGTTGTGTTTTTTTCTTTCTAGTTTGAGGAGAAAGCAATCCAAAAAGCAGAGGGTGCAGCATTGTTCACAAATGCCGTGCAAGAGAAGGTACATTTATTTCTATTACAGACACGACAACATAACACGCAAGTAACTTTTGGGACCAAATTTAGGCACACTAAGTAAAAGTTTCTCATTCGTTTGCAATGCGTTGACTAAGGTTTTAATCGCAGTTTAGTTTTAGCGCAATTTGTTAATGGGTTCTTAGGCATAAGCCAGGACACTGAAAAGTAATAAACAGTATCTTGTAGGTGCTTCAGCTGGAGCTTTTGCCAAGCATTTAATTTGGTTCCCAATTGATTGCAGTATCGATCTTTATTAGACCAGGAGAGAAGGAAGGGAAGGGAGGGGGTGTTAAGGAAAAGTAGATTTAATTATTGTGTATAATAAAGAAAAGGGGTAGTAGAGATGTACGACAGAAAGCGCAGAACCAATATCTGTGATCATGAGGACCAAATCTTTCATTCAGGAGGGTCTGGGCACCATTAGCCTTAAAATAACTCGCCAGTGATATTGAAGTCTTAGATTTTGAGACATGTTATGTGACAAATTAGTATATATTTTAAAGATGCTTGACTGTAACATAACACCAATACACTTTGCTTAGATATTCATGTGATTCGTTTCTTAGTACGAGTAAAGAACTTTGTAAGGTTAAGCGGTAGAATAATTTTGAATAAAGTCAGACCTTTTACAAAATCGGATTTATAGGGAAAGAGGTTTTCTTGTTATTTTTTGAATTTGAAAACAGTGCCCTACTTTTATCGGTAATCCCTGTGAAGTCTAAGTAGATAATTTTGCTACTTTTTCTGCCGATTACTCGGAAGGTTGCATATTGCTCTTGTTAAGATCTGAACAACAATTGATTTGTTCCTGCTGCTTTGGAAGTGCAAGATAAATATACATTTCATTTCCCCAAATATGGCTATCTGTGTTCTTAACATATAATAAACAAGGAACGCTGTGGAGTATTAGAGGCAATGAATAACTACTTGTTATTTTTTGTGTAGTAAAAAGACAAGAGTTGATGTGGTCTTCAATTTTTTCGGGCGCCAATTATAGAAAGAGAAGGACTCCTTTTAATCTAACAATTTATTTTCTGTATTTTATCGAACAAGAGAATTTAGACAATAAATAAAGCAAAAGAATTAGGATTTGGGTTGTTCAGACGCGGATTCCAGCCAGTGTCATGGGTTTAAGGGCCATCATTTTTTAATCTTAATTTTTTGACGTCGCTATTTTTTCGCCCAATCATTATCATTTAAACCCTGTCATATTGGCTATTGTGGCTTGGACAGATAACGTAATATAGTAATGCTTTAATACATAATGCAACAATAAAGTTGGAACATTCGAAAAAAGTTATGAACTTTTGACCAGTGGGCCACTTTTCCTCAAGAATATTTGAGAACTGTGAGGGTTAAAAAAGAAATACGATAGGAGTAAAAAAGGTTGATTNGTTCAGACGCGGATTCCAGCCAGTGTCATGGGTTTAAGGGCCATCATTTTTTAATCTTAATTTTTTGACGTCGCTATTTTTTCGCCCAATCATTATCATTTAAACCCTGTCATATTGGCTATTGTGGCTTGGACAGATAACGTAATATAGTAATGCTTTAATACATAATGCAACAATAAAGTTGGAACATTCGAAAAAAGTTATGAACTTTTGACCAGTGGGCCACTTTTCCTCAAGAATATTTGAGAACTGTGAGGGTTAAAAAAGAAATACGATAGGAGTAAAAAAGGTTGATTGAGAAAAGGTATTTTGTAAAATATTTGGCTGTTCTTTTTCCAAATTTTTAATTATTTGGATACGTTTTCTTATCATCCAATGCAAAGCATTTTTTATGTTCCCCTCTTCTTGACTTCTTGAGGCTCCACTTCCTTCCTAACGCAATTGAGTTTTACACCCAGTTCACCTCCTATGAACAAGAGGGAGCATTATTGTAAAATACCATTAAAATTAATAAAAGTTGTTCTCTTTCTTGATTTTGTATGGTGACCAGACCGGTATCAAACTCCATTTTTCTTGACAAAGGAAGTCATGGGCAGAGATTTGAAATCCACCGAATTAATTATTAAAAAAGTACAGTTTGTAAATTTTGTACATTTAATAATGAAGAAAAACAAGTAAAACAAATAAGATACAAAAAACTTGACTGAAACCAGTGACGTTGGCTTTTAGGAGCATCGTCTATCAACGGAATTATGGGTACTAAATACAGATTAATGTTACAACCCTCTCTTTCACTTGAATTATCACTTAAACACAATGTTAATTGTAGAGAAATTAATATTTATTATTTATTTAATTATCCACTTAGTCGTTTGTTATTACTATAACTGTCTGCTCTTATTACTGACATGGATATTTATTCTGATAAAACATATAGAGATTGGCTTGAGTTTATTTTTAGTTTTTATAATTTTTCCTGAAGTATATATTAATTCTCATGGCAATATGACATTATTTGTTTTGGTATTGGATTAGTTGACGCTTTATTATTTATTAATTGCTCATTTTTTAAGCAAATTTATTGTTGGATTAACTTAAAAGTTGTTCTATTGCGACGATTAGTTCTTGAACGTTGAAAAGACGTGGAACCGGGGTTTTTTTTATCTTTTACCCAAAGCAAGGCTTGAAGCCCAGCGCAGAGGGTTACCTTCGTTGTTTGAATTTTTTACTGTACTTTTTCCCATCTCTCAACTCCATCTCCAACAACGTGTACACACACGTAGCATGCCACTTGTAAAATAGAAGCAAATTTGGCGCAGTACTTTCAGGGGCGTGACTGGGGCTCGAACCGGAAACGTCTTGTATGGCAAGCTGTCACTACTGATTATTAGGTGTTGGAAAATGTTCCAATTTTCACTCTTCTTCCATCGCCTTTTTTTATATTTCGACTTACCCATTCATTAGGTTGGTAACAATGAGGGTTATGTGTACTGTTGATCCAAACCATTTGTAATTTGAAACCCTTTTTCTTAAACACATTTTCACACTGACATTTTCTTTTGACTTTTTTGAAATCCTTGTTAGATAAAGGGTTATACAGTCACTACCAAAAGTTTAAGACCACCCTTAATTTTGACTCTGAAATGACACAACTGACTATATATCTGTATTAAAACTGATTTATTGTGGATAGTATTTCCTTTACACACAAATCTCATATTTTCTAGTATCTTTTGATTAAATTTGCATCCATATTGATAGTTGTTTCCTTGATATTCAGTATTTGGTGGGTCCAACACCACTTTTAATTATTGCCTGCAGGCGTCTTGGCATACTGTGTACTAGATTTCTGCAGTATTCCTGTGAGGTTTCTTTCACCCACACTTCTTTTATCGCTTCCACAAGGTCCNTTTGACAAGCAACAATTTGACCTCTTTGAACTTCACTGAGGGACTTTTTTCGACCCATTTCTGTAGCAATAAGAAGTATAAAAAGTGAAAAAAATTCCAAAGTAAAATCCATTCATATGTCCGCAGTGTTAAAGAAGAACATGTAATGAGCGACCAGAGCGCAAACAATGAGTATGCTTCAATCTCAACAGTAGGATGATGCAATACGATCTCATACCGAGAAATCTACGTATTTCCATGAGTGGTCTTAAACTTTTGGTAGTGACTGTAGAGGATGATGGACTTTTATTGACCTCTTGTTCCATGTTGGAGTTTAGTAATGTCAAGCTGCATTTTTGTTTGTGAATATTATATACAAGATGTGCAAGATTTCCAATTTGACCATCCTACTGTTTTATGTTGCAGATGCTTGTTTATATTCGTGATTGTTTACGAAACAGTGCTGGGGTGTCAGAGCAAGAAATTCTGGACGACGATACTTTAATGAAAGTGTCAGCGTATGTAAAGACCTTGATGAACAATATTGGTAAGCTTTCTTTTACCCCTTCCCCCTCTTCCCTTCCTCTCTCACGCCAAGCTGGACACCTTATGACTAACAAATGTCGAGATAGCCAGAGCTAAGAAGAGTGGTTTAATTTATTTTACCAGAACACTGACGCGACCAGGTTAATTTGAATCTCACGAGGGAAATAAGGAGGGGGCATTTGAAGGGTTTTTTGCCTTAAAAACTTTATTTTGGTCGCAGTTTTGGGATAGGGGGGGATAGTCACAAATGTCATAGAACTGGTACCTGTACTTGTGTCCTCTTAGGTTGACGAAAGAGTCTTGTGGCTATGCCAATAGGAATATTGTTACACTGTTCTCAGCCATATGTTATCAAATATGTAACAGGTAGACCCCTGTTGTGAGCGCACTGTTGGTCTGTTATGTTTTTCTCCACAGAAATACCCTTTTCGTACTCCCCATATATTGTATATCATGCAGAGGTAAAACGGCTATTATATTGCTTGTGACACCAGTAGTTTACAGTTTTCACTTTCTCTTCCATTGTTTAGCATATCTTTACGTACAAAATTGTTTGTTTCATTGAAATGGCAAAGAAAAAAATTATGTTTAATGCAGCATGTGGACAAAAGTGAAATTTGACATTAAAAAAGCTTTTTGATATTTGGTATATTTTCTTTTAACTGATCAAGCTAATGAATGGAATATTTCTTGTTTTATTTTGCTTTACTCTGATGTAAAATGTTATGTCGCTTTCCTAGAAACCAGTGAAACCATTTACCAATACATAAGCATCATTAAATCAGCACTGACAAGAGAAGCAGGTACGTTGGCGGAGCTTAATTTAGATGAATTTGGTGTTATGAATATCAATTGATGTTTTTTTCCC
>RDPX01000343.1:97861-112826 GCA_003991215.1 Morbakka virulenta
GAGATTTCCTGACGAGTGAGTAAAATCACGAAACAGGCTTGTCGAAATGGATAGTGTAGTTTTGTAGTTTTTTTATTTTTCCAACTTATTATATCTCTTTTATATATATATATATATATATATATATATATATATATATATATATATATATATATATATATAGGCTCCATTACTTTATACATGGTTGCTGTCATATGACACTTTAACATTGTTAGTGTTAAAAGAATGTGATGAACTTCTCACAGACAGTGCGGAAAGGGAAGCACAATATTAGCACAATACGCATGTAATTAGCTCCAGTCGGGGGACTACGATTAATGTTAATTCAGTTCGTGAGCTTTTTTACAAACAAATTTATTTACCTGTATGAATGTACTAAGCGCACTTTGGAAACAAAAAGAAAACAACAACTGATTTTTATTATTTTATCCGACGCCATGGCTATTTCCAGGGGCAAGTGTGTGAATGGTCCAGATTGTTTCTGTTACATCTGTGAGAGCTATACATTGACAGATGACTGGCTTAATGTCAGCACTTTTATGTGACAAGCCTGCTTGGAATATTTTGCAATTAGGTTAGGAGACCAAAACAAACCATGGGCTCCACACAAAGTCTGTAGATCGTGCTATGAAAGGCTAAGGCAGTGGACCAAGGGAAAGAAAATACACAAGCCATTTGCTATACAGATGGTTTGGAGAGAACCCTAGGATCATACAGCAGCTATTTTTGCCTAGTGAAAGCAACTGGATACGGTAAGAAAAGTAAGCACAAAATTCAATAGACATCTCTCAAATCACCTAGCCGTTCCATGCTTCATTCAGACGAGATGTCCATCCTGATCTTTAGGGAGCTTGAGGACGTAGAGGAAACGCCTTCCGCAAGTAGTTGTCTGAAGCCTCAGCACTTGAATTTTATTGTGCTAATCCTAATCGGTTTATCCAGGATGCCGATGATCAAGTAGAGGATATAAATCTTTCCAAGAAAGCATCCGAGCTGCTGGCCTCAAGAAATGGAGAGAAAAATTTGCTGGAGGATGATGTTAGAATATCACACTTCCGTACAAGAGAGACAGAGGTCCTGTAGTTTTTCAGCGCTGAAAGAGGGTTTGTTTTCTGCAAGAAAGTCCAGGGTCTTTTTTAACCCCTAGGTCTTGAAGAATATGATCCAAGTGAGTGGGGACTATTCATTGACAGCTCAAAGCAAAGCTTTAAATATGTACTTATTCACAAAGGAAACTGATATGGGGCTGTTCCTCTTGAACATTCAATTAGACTGGAAGAGACCTGTGAGAGTATCGAGTAGAGCTGCTAAGATATCACCCTCAACAATGGATCATATGCATCTGTAGAAGATGGTAGATTTTCTTCTTGGCCAGCAAAGAGAACCGGAGACCGTGCGAACCATTGATCAAAGAAGAACTGACCTGCAAGAAAGAGCTTGAACCCAAGTGACCCAGACATTAAGAAGCCTTCGATTGTTTTTCGAGACAAGGTCATCTTCCCGCCTCTACACATCAAATTGGGATTAATGAAGCACTTTATGAAGGCCTTCAAGGACTCGCACATGATGACCGACTACTGCTGCAAAAGAGACTGCCCACAGCACTGGTGTTCGCGGAAAGGCTACAAGCGAAAGTTCCTGCCGGAATAAACAACACCCTTGGAAAGGCAATCAAGCAAGTTGTAGCACCTGTGTCCATGTACATTAGTTACGTTATGGTTAGCCAGATTCATACCTATACGTACAGAATTTGTTTGTCGTATCGTTGTACTTTCTTTAGCAGCGTGTATCCATGTTTTCATTTTAATAATTACATATTCAAAAGTCACATTTTATTTCTTATTTGCACTGCATATTTGCTGCTAACCACGTAAGAGAGAGAGAGAGAGAGAGAGAGAGAGAGAGAGAGAGAGAGAGAGAGAGAGAGAGAGAGAGAGAGGAAAGACACCTACGCACACCTACATGCTAGTTCCTTTTACAGTTTTTGACTTGTTATGGTCCTGCCCTTTAGAAATTCAAGTATACTCTTACTGAGAGGAGAAAGAAAGAATATTGTGATGGGTGGTGGCAACATTTGAAAATAATGGCCAGTTTCCCTCGTAATAGAAAAGTTATACTTTTTCTGTAGTTTTTCTTTTAACATTTACGATTTAGGCAGTGATATAGAAACACAGTAAAAGAATTCATGGACTTTAAACAGTGGTCATATCGTCGCCACTTGGTAAGATAGCGCACAGATGAGTTGGCTCTGAGTTTAAAGAAACAGAAGACCAAGGGAGAGCTTTGTTTTTTTGAACGGATGTACCAAAAGGAAGTTATTGAAGACACCTTCTTTTTTTCGTCATTCCAGAAAAATTGGGGTCGAGTAAAACGATAATCCCGATATAGAAATTATTCTTATTAACGCTGCTATGACCATTGGTTGAAAGGTTTTCCAAGAAAAAAGGAAAGCATGGTGGGTTCCACACCATATCATTCCAGATAATGAGGAAAATAGTGGGAACCAGTGCAACGGTAATAACGTCTATGATTGTTAAGCTACCTTTGTTTGTTCTGGTCTCCAGCCACAGTCATCATTGGACACCTTTTCGCCTTTCTTGTTCGCATTATTTTGGATAACGAGATCTATCCCGTCAGTATCTATGCCCATACAGAAACTATGACATTTAAGTCAAGCTGCTTTTCCGCGTGATGTTTCCATACAGTGTTTTTTTTCGTTAGGCTACTTTCACCTTGACGTTTACTGGTTTTAGAACAATGTCCTGGTTGCCTCTACAGTGCTATGTGTTAAGAGCTTTACTGAATTTGTCATCAGTAGTACGTGGTAGTTCTTTGTGGAGAACAAAGTCCCGTATTTGTAAATATTGGATAGTTTTGCAAGTAAAGAAGTTCTTAATTACTCTGCCGCAGGCCTATTGAGGAAGTACTATATATTCGAGTGCCAGTAACTTTATCAAGAGCTATGGTGGATACAGGTAGCCCCTATGTCAATTTGTTTTCTTACCTTTTCGTTTTAAAGCCGGTGGAAGTTAAGCATGGGACAATTCTCAGCCTTGCATTTTGTATTACTGGACTAACTAGAGATGAAGTGATTATTGAAGACATAGATATGACTGATGAAGTTTCAAAGAAAAGTACCCTGGTGCATGATATTGTTGTCAAAATTGGTATGTTTTCATTTGTTGATATTTATGATAACTGAGTTTGTTAAATTTGTTCTTGGTATTTTCTTTTCCACTATATGACATATATTATAATTGTTATCTAGCCAATGGCATCTAAAAGTATTATTTTTTATCAGCAAATCTGGATCTAAATTTTTTTTGTTTTACATTTTATTGTTTCATTCACCTTTGGATTCATGGCCCTTGGATCGATTCACCTGTTACCCTTGTAACCAAGCATTCATATTTTCATAATAGCTGCACTCCCAGCTATTATTCATAGGTTATGTATCCATTCAGTTATTCAATTTCATTATCCAGTTGTCGCTTTGTGCATGTACATCTGTGAACGGTTATACCCTCTTCTAGTAGTTAACTATTTTTTCCCCTTTCAAGTTATATTGGGCGCTTATTTATTAGCAAGTACGTCATAAATCATTGCATCCGCCTCACCATGCAAGCATGCAATAGAGCGCTCTCATATAATCTTGCGTTCAGTACATTGAAGTTAACATCCTTACAGTGGTAAGTGGTTACTACCTATTCCCATTTTCTCTGTTTTGTCTAATAACATAACTTAACCTTTGCTGCATTCAGCCAGGTAGTAGAAAAGTGACATTGTCACTCAGTTTTTTGAAATTATGTTTACACTGCAAATACTTTGAGATTTTTGTTGTCGGATTCCTTTGTGCACCCAAACGATCATTTACACTTGTGGATTTGTATGTCATGTAATCAGTTCACAAAGTTGTTCATGCAGAAACATTTTCTGAAATGAATTCCAAATTTTCCGGTCAGGATTATATGGACTGAACATACACGTTCGTTAAAAAGGGTCACAAATATGACAATTTTCGCATTTTTCTTTTTTTTATTTGTTTGCAAGTATACATTTTGTAAGCATATATTACAATAGTCACGAAGGGGAAAAAACGTATACAGAATGTAATAAAGAAGTGGTTGATAACGATTATTTTGTGTAAAAATTCATGTTTCTAATGCTCTTTTGTCATACCACAGCCAGTCAACTATATTCTGAGGATTCACTTCTAAAGATTGGTGCATGTACGGCGTTGGGAATAATAGGACGACAAATGAAGCTTCCTTTGCCAGATGGAGAAGATGATACATCTGAAGGTAGGTAGCACTTTTGTATTGAGGTTTTCCTGCTGCTAAAAGAAATTCCAAAAAGGACTTACTTAACTGCACACAAACATACATTTATGGACCGCACTTCATGGAGTAGTAACATTTATTACGATTTCTTTGTAAACGATGATCTCATACTTTCTTTAGTGATACAAACAATAATTTATTTTCTTTTGTAGGTTCCTATTCATCTACTAGTTGTACCCTCTTTACTGTAACCTAAACATTTTTTCTTCATGTGCTTGACTTGTATCCATTTACTTTGATATTTTCAGCACACTATGACTTGGTTAGTTTAATCTTTGCTATGCAGTTGCCAGTCAGTCAGTGATACTTTGCAAGCTTAGGGTTGAATGCTGTGGTAGCCCAGTTTTTGGGGTGATGTGCCCTTCCGACTGCTGTTGCGTATTTCAGTCAGATTCATTGTCTTATGTTTGTTGGCCAAGTAGTCTGGTGTCTTCCTATGCCATACTGTACCAGTCATCAACCTCTCAGTCTAGCAATGTACGATGCAGAGTGCCTCGTTGGAAAATGTGGCCAAAGTATCAGAGTTGCTTTGTCTTTATGATGTTAAACAAGCGTTTCTTAGGTGAAATTCTATCGAATATGTTTAGATTGAGAGTCTTCTTCGATCACGATATCTTTAACGTCCTATGGTATGCCCATAATTTAAGTGCTAATAAGGTTTGGTACTTTTGCTTTGACACAATCCGGATTTAACACCTATACATCAGAGATGACCATATTAAGTACTGTAGAATGCGTTTCTTTGCCGCAAATGATATTTATGACGATGCATATGCTTCTTTACCCTGGAGAATGTGGTTTTAGGTATCTCTATTCTTCGTTTTATTTCTTCGTCATATCCAATATCTTCTGTTATTAATTGTATTGTGTAGAAAGATGAAGATGGAGACTTGTTGTATTTCTTTGTTTGTAGTTGAACCCTTGCCATTTACTTTAGGCCTCCCTCTGCCATACCTGCTTCTTTCTAGCGTCCGACATTTGTTTACCTTTGGCCTTACAAAATCGTACGTTTGCAACTTTTTTTACAAGCTTTTTTCCGTATCCTAATCGAATCATCCTCATCGTCATCATCATTGTCATTATTATCCTCATAAACATCATCATCTTTAGTTGTCCTGTCTAGAACAGACTCATATTTTACCTCAGCAAAAAAGGCCGAAAAAGGCCTTTTGTGTTGTATATCCGTTTCGGCCCCCACTAGATACCCTAGAGGTATAATCGAAGCTGCCTGATTTAAAATCCTTTCTTCCAGGCCCTGATATATCTGTATGGTTCAGTCAAAAAATCTGTTGCTGATATTTTAGCAGCTGAATCAGCTATTGTTGTTGTTGTTTTTTCCATTGATGAAACGAATTTAATAAAAATAGACTTTTTTACATAATGATCTTTTTAAATCTTCAGTCATTTGTAGCGTAGATCAGTCTTCTTTCATGCCAGAAGAAGAATAGGGGGTTTTGATAACATTTATTAGGATGACTTTTTTTTATTTCTTAGTTGCTAAAGATCCAACCCCAAGATCAGCAAAGAAACTCAAGACAGAGCAAAGTACGCCATCATTTGTTTTCTCTTTAGGTTGGGTTGATTAATATGTTAAACAGAATTTTATACTCATGTTAAACAGAATTTTATACCCATGAAAAGCTTAAATTTTGTAGTTTAGATCATATCTTGCACTTTTCCCGACAGTACATTGCATATAATTGTTTCCCACACATATACTACAACATTTAAGGTGTTTTATCTTAAATAACATGACAATTTATTGATCCTAGCTTTGATCCTAGTAATCTGGTGTCAGGATCGAAAACACCGGATGTTAACGCACACATATTCCTAATAATTTCAGCTCCACTTTTGGTTAATAGTCTTTCGTCCAGTTCGACAATTTCGACCAGTTCGACCGTTTGGCCTGTTTGAACACAGACGTTTGTTTGCTCCAAATTTTCCAACTAACAATCGTGCAATATAACGTTATCATATCTTATTCTATTTTAGAGCACGTTCCATGCATTGGCTGATTATTTACCACTTAGATTAGACAGACTACACAGTGCTTTTTCCACGGTCTCCTTAACGTTGGAAATTAGTTTGTTCACAAAGTTTGTTCTTGTATGGCATAGTTGGCGTGCTCCATTCCCTTTTTATGAATGGCACTTCTTATCCACCCGTTGTTCATTTGAGGCCAGTTTTACGTTTTAATTTGGAATTTTGTCCGAAGGTTGAAATCCAAAATTGATAAATTTAAATGTAAGTGGTAATGGCAATATTTGATTTCATGAATGTGGCTTCAATAATAGTTTGAATGTTACAACAAATAATTGGACTTATTAGTCAAGACAATTTGAAAAATTACAGTACTAAAAGGGTCTTGTACTAATAAGCCTAAGTGAAATAGAGCATACGTACATTTGGTACTATGCTGGTGTTGTTGCAGTTTAGATCGATATTGGTTTATTTGCAAAGTAAGTTATACTCCTTTGTGATTGATACTTATTTTGACATTCAATGTTTGCTCTATTGACACTTAATAAACTGAAGTGTTGAATGGTTTCTTTGTTCTCGACCCTCTAAGCGTGGATTGCTTTCCATCCCGTTTCAAAGACTTTTAAAACTTCGTTTTTATCGCGTCTTTGTTTTGTTTAAAGTATGTAGGGTGTTATTATGACTTGACTATGGAGCTTTATTTTGGAATTGTTATGATATGAAATGGCTGCAGAATGCACTTGTCTTTCCAGAACATAGCTATGGCGCAGACTGCGATGGCCGAGTTCATGTTAGAATGGTATCTCTGCTGTATTGGATGCAGGTGATTTCTATCTGGAGCGTCTGTTATACTGTGCCTGTTGTTTTTTTTGCGGGTTTCTTTTCTAGGGCAGGGTACTTGATGTCTTTATTTTCCTTCCAGAGCTGGCGCTGGTGAACACTCGTTTGATAGGTCATCTCTATATTCTATGTAATATTCGCAGTTTATTTAAACTACTCTCGTTTCACTTTTACCTATGTTTTTCAAACACAGCTATTAACAGCCAAGATGTTATTCGTATTGTACATGTATTGGTATTTGATCATTATAAGGACACGCCAAATGCATCGTGTAATTACTGTACGCTGCTTTAGTGGTCTGAACTGAGACTTTGAACTTCCAAATTTATATGGTGGGCCAGAAGATGTGATTGCAGCCCAATATGTTTTCTGATGTGAACATCTTTCGAGAAGGTTTTATTTGGGGACACCGGTTTTTGAAACTGGCGGACGACCTTAGGCTTGTTAGTGTCGATGGTGATGACAATTGGTGGCAATATGTTTTAGGTACCTCCCTTGCCATCCTCAAATGGCCAGTTACAAAGTCATTGTAGACCCCAGAAAAGTTTTCTTTCAGGCACTGAAGGTGATGCACATTGTTATACATGATGAGAGCATTATCGGGAAAGAGCATATTCGTGATTTCATGTTTGGGTTTTGCGATGTAACATACAGGTCAGGCAAGCATGCATTTGACCTGATGTAGAGGTAAGCCTTTTTAAAAAAACACTTTAAAATGTTAAGAACTTTCGATCACTACCACCATCTTCTGTGTTCAAAGTAAATTTGCTTAATGCCTATTATTTGTTGTTGTCTTTTAACAAGTGACGAAGTTGGTGATTGTCAAACATATTGCGGAAATTATGCAGAAAGCAAAGGAAACCAAGGTAATTAAGATAACGCGACTTAAAGGAAACTGGGTATTTATTATGATGATATATATTCTAAATGCAACATTTTAAAATCGTGATTGCCCACATTGTAAGTGTGGATACAGCATTTTACTCATATTCTTTATGATAATTATTTATCGAATCGTTTAATGTCAATAAATTTTTATTAAGAACGCAACACCAATAGGTACGGGGTGATACTTGTGTTTTTAGTCGTGTATTTTGTGTTCCGTAAGGGTGTGTTTTTACAAATTAATTTAAGATTTCATGTGTGGTATGATACCGTGATTATCTTATATGATCACTCCATTTAAGCATTCTATTTTCGCTTTTCGGTACTTTACATTTATCTGCTTCTGCTTATCTTCACTATTCAAGGTACTTTCATGGCACCTACCCTTTTCCAAAACTCATGGACTCGTCATTTATTCCTTTGCTGTACTACCTCTTCTTCACCGTTTATATGTATGTTCTCAATCGCTATGTGTGTTCACGAGTCGGTTCCTCTTAAGCACGAGCGTTTACAGTGATGGCACTAAAGAAAGTGATGTGAAGATGAAAGCAGGTTGTGAAGACAAAGATTCTTACTAAACTACGTTTCCCGATACTTTTGACCTGCACCATCTTCAACCCTGTTAATCTAACTACCCTGTTAAAGCCGTTATGTTCTTCTGAAATATCCGGTTAGATAACGCTTTGGGTACGTCCCCAGTATAATTTTAATGACATGACTTACCAGACTTATTATTCTCAAATTCTCACACTTCGTGGCTCCACGCTTCTAAGGAATTTTAATAAAAACATTCATTCAGTTTTTTGAGGATGTCACCGGTCTCACAGATGGCATTAATAACTTTGTGAAGAAGGTCAATTCCAATATCTTCAGTTGCTTTCGGAACTTCTGCCGCAGCATCTCTAAGCTCCCTTTTCATTGTCTCAGAACGATTTAGTTGCTCTGCAGATGTAATAGGTTTCTTTCAGAGTCATTGTACAGTTCCTGGATGTATCATCAGGATTCAGTTATCATTCTTATTCCTTTTATTACTCACTTTTGTTCACAGACAAAAGAGATAGCAGCAAAGACTCTTGGGTTCCTGTGTGCAGTGGATCGCCAAATGGTTCACGCAGAAAAGATTATTAATTGTCTTTTGGAAACATCGAAGGTAGATTGCCATACTTAATACTTTAACTCCTGTTTTTGAACTACTGACTGAAAGTGCGGGGGGAGGGGGGGTTCTCGAGCACCGCGAATGAAGCATCTAGCCCACGACATCGACTATATTTTAAATAAAGGCGATTTAAGGTGTCCACGGGTCTAACTAACTTTCAAGTTTTGTGTTAGTAGGTGATTGTTCCATTTTTTAGTTTATTAGGAATTTAGAAGTTTCTTCTGGTGTCTATTTTTCAAAAATCCTCTTTTATACAAACAGAACAAGAATAGGCATTTAGATTATTAAAGTGAGAAAGGTTAAGTGTTATCTTTTAGAACTTATCAAGAGATTGTTGTTTTTGAAACTCACCTATGGTATTTCTGATTTTTATGTCAGTCCGAAATTAAACCAAGAAGTTAAATTACGATTTCCAAGGTCATTACTTACAAACCATTAATTGAAGTGGAGATTTTAAGCGGATTTTTGAGACCTTCACATAAGAAGATGCCAAAGATACAATGTCGCGTTTAAGAGCTTTAAGGGTATGAAAACTACTATTTATCTCTGGCACCATCATTACAGTATTATTGGCAGCATGCATTTTAGGCAGAACCTGGATATTTTTAATAAGCTCACTATCTTCTATTCGGGTTAAGAACAAGAATCAAAGAATCAGAACAGGTATCATATAGATCAGTGGGTTATATGAATTTTGTTACATAGGCAAAGACGTAACTTGTATGTAACGGACTTGCAAACTAACATGTTTTGTTCTATTCAAATTCTGAACATTTTGTTTATAATTATTTGTTGAATTGTTCTGACCGTATTCCAAAGTTGTACATTTTAGGTTATATATATTAAATATTTGCCCTTATTTTTACACCCGCATAAATTTATTCTGAAGTGAAATTTTTGGGGTATTTCTGTTGTGTTTTTTTATTCAAAATAGCTACAAAATGTGTATTTTCATATTAATTCAGTGCCACCATAATTTCCCACAAAAAGGCATTGGTATATATTAAGAAGTGAAAACAGACATAATCCAAGCCTTTTTAAAGTTTTAGCACCTTGTAAGCCTAAGAAGAAAGAATTAGTATTGTAGGGTTTATATCAAAGTGAGGTCAAGAAGGTCTTTTTATGGCTATCGTACAGTTACTGAAAAAGTAATTTTCATTCGAATAGTGAGAAAAAAAGTAATCCAGGCTATCGTCAAATTATATTCACCCGCAAACATAACATCAGGCGAGATATTTTGTGCAAGATATTTTGAGGAACACGATGTTTTTTTATTGCAGGGGACTCAGTTTTAGAGATAAGAAGGTTGACTAAGATAGACAAAATTAACAGAGTTTGTGATACTCGGGGAGTGAAACTGGGAAACAGTATTTACACGAAGGTGTAAAATGCTTTTGCGCCGATAGAGGTTTGAGCGAAAAAATTTTCTGTAATTTTGCTACTGACAAGAACAGGTTGGATATTACTTTAAGCATTAGGATAATTTGGTGTGAAATCATATTTTAAAAGCTTGGACTGTCACACAGTTTTTTTGTTATGGAACTTATTCAAATTGACACGAGAACCCGTAAAACAGGCTATGATCTGTGTCAAGGTAAACTTTTTTTCTTGTTCAAAAGACGGTTGGGGAATTAGGTAGGATTATAAAGTAATCAGACATTTAGCATTATCATACATAAAAGTGAAATAATTTTGATATTAATTCAAATTCACTATCGCGCTGAATCTTAGCACACGATGCTATCCAAGCTCCTCAATCTCTTGGTCACAGAAATGGTCAGATAAAGAAAAAATTCTGCTGGCTTGGACTTTTTATTAAAATTCCTCCCAAAATTTTGTATGCTATCATCAAAATTTTTTTTTTTTTGCTGTATTCGATTTTAGATCAGACAAATCGAATTGAATTTTTCTGTTGGAGAAGCACTATCCTGTGTTGGAGCAGGGCTACTATCGAAAGCAAGTCGTGACAAGTGGTCACTTGATAAACCACCAAAGATAGTAGAAGAAAACAATTCGCAATCAATAATGAAAAACGTTGTGCTATTGATTATTAAAGAATATGTTTACAGTACAGCTACATACAATCGCCAGGTAAAATTTCCGGATTTTCTGCCCATTAATATTTCTTTACTTTATTTACTTTAAGCCTCACCCTTGAACGCTATAAAATATGTGCCTTATGTGCCATGTTTCTTATTTTGTAATTAGTATTTAATTTATCGTACTCTTGCGCCCAGTTTATGGTTATTTGTAGGTCATGGTGTTTTGGGGGTTTTTCACAACTTGATTTTCCCTGTTCCTTGTTTTTATTCCTGTTAACCTACTTTGTTTTTTATCTTGGCTCGTCTTAGAGCAAACCAGTTTTCACTATCTCCGGTCTATTTTTATGGAATACATTAGAGTAGGAATAAGCGGACCAGTACAAGTACTTGGGGAAGAATACTAACATCAGGAAACGACACTGCTAAAGAGATCGACCAACGAATAATAACAGGTTGGAAACGATTTGGCCAATATAGCACTTTTCTAAATGACAAGAGGATGCCAATGTGCCTCAAAAGGAAAATCATGGACACAGTCATACTACCAGCAATGACCTATGGGACAGAGACATTGGCACTGACCAACCATCAGAAACAAAAGCTTGCAGTAGCACAAAGGAGTATGGAAAGAACAATGTTAAACGTCACAAGGAAAGATAAGATCAGAAATGAAGTCATAAGATCAAAGACCAAAGTTAGAGACATCATTGAGAAGGTAGTGTATTTCAAAGGCCAATGGGCAGGACATATATCCCGAATGAACAATATAACAGATGGGCCAAGAAGATAACAGAGTGGAGACCAAGAGAAGGAGGCAGAACAAAGGGAAGACCAAGGAGAAAATGGCGAGATGAAATTGAGGAAAGGGCAGGCAAAGCATGGATGCAGAAAGCACAAGACCGAATAGAGTGGAGGAAATTGTGGAGGCCACCCGCCAGCAGTGGCGTGAACGGTTAAAATGATGATGATGACATTAATATCGCAATTACAATTACGCTCGTTTAGGCTAAGAGCTTTTTGCGTGCAGCTGATTGGAACAAGAGGCCAGACAGCAAATAAAATTTTGTTAACACAGAAAACAAAAAGAGGTTCGCGAAAGCACCTTAATTTTTTTAATATCGACGTTCTCTTGATATTCCTCCATACTCGTCATTGAAACATTTAATGTTACAACAAAAGAAATGTCACTTGTGTTGCCCCTACGGAAGCAACAGTTATTACTTGACACTTGGGATATTGACTGGATTGGTCACCTCTTGCTGCTTCTGTAGTGCTTTTCGAGTTTTTACAAGGTAAGTTACAACCCTTCACCCAATGCTCCACGTTTCTCAACCCTTCACCCAATTCTCCACGTTTCTCAACCCCGCTTAGGGCAGGCTTAGGCGGAGTTAAGCTTCAGTATACTAATGACGAAATTACGTAGCTTTATGAAATCGTAAACTTACCATTGGAGATTCAAAGTATCTCTGAATTTGAAACAATCGTGCACCTTTTTTGTTTTCAACTGTGTGTAGCGCAGACTTTATGTTGAGCTCATGATTTATTTTGGCCCTCAAGGTTTATGCCAAATCAAGGTAAGTAGGCTATTTTTACGAAGTGAATTATATTTTCTCGGTAATGTAGAAGTGTAAGTCATTTATTTCCAAAATCCAAAATACAATTACCAAAACTAGTTCAAGCAAGTGCTAAAAGGTGATTATAATGCTTCTATTTCTTCCATGGTGCCAGCTTAAAACAAGCTTGGGCGAACAACTATTGCTTTGAAGTGGACCCCCATTGCTCTCGGTCTCGAATTTCTTTCCCCATTAGTGTATTTTGTAGTGTAAGGAATTTGTGTAATTAGGCTCATAAGTGTGGATTCGAATGGATGTTGATTCCTGTTCCAGATTTACTTATGTAGGATTGACGCTACATTTCTGGGTAGTTTGTAGAAGATACAATGGACTTCAACAGTATCTCAAATTAAATAATCGCTGAAGACAAAACATAATAAGCACAAAGCTGAAAAAGGAAAGTACATAGCCAAAATATTGAACCGTATTTGAAAAGAGACTACAAGCAAAATTTGTTTGTCTGTGAATATGAACGCAGCTGAGCAGATGGTCAATTTCCTGTCGCTTACATAATCATAGCGCTCTGTAATAGCTATTGCTATTTGTAACTACTTACTCAAAATCTGTTAGTTTTAAGGTCTCCATTTCTTATAATCAGACAATAATAATCAGAAGGCTACTGCTCTTTGGCTGACCTCTACATAATTAAAAGGAAATGAATCACCTAGAGATCTCGTATAAGTAATTCCAAATATAGTAACCAAACAAGGAAAGTACTCAACCAGATAAAGAGAAAGAGGGGTTTGCGCAAATTGACAATTCTCCCCCAGAAATATTTCCGTGAAGAATCGGAAGCAATATTCCGAGATAAGATTCCAAAAGGTAATTCACTTAAGTAAGTTACGAAAGGGCAGTACTCCGGAGGATTCGCGTGAGAGAATATATTTGGAGGCAAAATTTTTACTCAGCTAGAAAACTTATGTGATAATCTGCTTGATCTAGTGATCAAAAGGCATCTAATGACAGCATTGGTTTCAGTGTTAAATATTGACCTATAAATGACATAGAAATTTGTTATATCTTATTTTGTTCTGTTTTAATGTGAAACAAATGTAAGTCTTCTGTGTAGCTGCTTCATTGTTTTCTAATTTTCCATTTCATAGGCAGCTGCTATTTGGCTGATGTCGATTGTTAAGTTTGCATCAATACATTCGGATGTGAAGGTGAAGTTTGGTATATTATATAGAGGATTTTAGGGCCCATTAAGTATTTTAATATCCATAAAGCTCGTAATACAACCGCCACAACATTTCCACGTAAATTTTGGCCTCCTTTAATTCTCTTTGTGTCTATACATTTACAAGTTAACAAACGTCCGATGAGGCATGTCAAAAACCCTCATTCGCATTTATGCAAGTATAAACTAGTCGAAATCATGCAAGATTTATCTGCAATGCAGTTCGGTCAGAATGGCATTTTTTTAAATTTATGATAGTAAGTTATTAGCCATGTCTTAAAGCTACCCATTTTTTGTAAGGCAAATGAGATACCAATCCAGTACTTCCTCAACAAAACCTTTAAATCAAATATCATGCAACTCATATTTCATGCTATTTCAAGGGGTTTTGTAGGCTGAGCTGTATTCAGTCTGTCTCTTTTTTTTTCTTTCGCTACGAGTATGGATCGCTGACATAATGAGAAGTGCTGAGTCTGGTGTGGTAGCAAGAGAAAACACTGAAGAACGTTGTAAACGTCAGCTTTATTTGAAACAAAGCTATTTTTAATTCTTTCTTAAGAAATCCATAATAAATACTTTATTGAAAATTTAAAAGCTTAGTATATAGTCATTTGTTTTTTAATTGAACTCTCATCAGTTATTTTCTTTGTTTGCTTTCTGTTTTCAGGTGTCCCACTGATACCATTTTTGTCTGTATTGCAATTATTTTTGACAAGATCAACTTGTTTTTATATAAGTGATAGCAATAATACAGTAATAATAATTATAATAATAATAATAATAATAGTAATTGTCTTCATTACCTTTCCATCTGGGAGAGTTATTTCCTTACTACTTTTCTTATCAACCTTACCCTTCTTTAAAATCAATACACCACCCTTTTTAACCCCAACTCCATCATAATATCCTCACTAAACATATACTACTGT
>RDPX01000343.1:113424-137843 GCA_003991215.1 Morbakka virulenta
CTTTGTGGCAAACTGAATTTCGATAGAACTGAAAAATGGTATGAACACACCCCTCAGGCAGTGATAGAGGATGACAGTCATAAGCTTTTGTGGGACATGAATATTCAGTGTGACAATATTATTGAAGCAAGGAGGCCAGATTTAGTCATTGTGGATAAAATTACAAAAACTGCAGTTATTGTTGATGTTGCCATACCAGGGGACAAAAGGATCCAGGAAAAAGAACAAGAAAAGATTGAAAAATACCAGGACTTGAAGAGAGAAATTCAAAGACTTTGGAGTCTTAAGAAGGTTGTAGTGATTCCAATAGTCTTAGGGGCCCTCGGAAGCGTAACCAAGAACTTTGAAAAGTACATAGAGAAACTAGGAATACAGATAGATACAACACTGACCCAAAAAACTACACTATTAGGAACAGCAAGAATTTTAAGAAAAGTACTGGAGTACTGAATTAGGGAAAGAATGTGAGAGGCCTTTGGTTACTTGTTGTAACCGGCTCTCTTACAAATACTCGGTATAACATCTGCCTGTGATGAAAACAGATTTTAACGATAATGGTAATAATAATAATACTTACTGGTCATAATAATTTTTAAACTCTTTATAATATGTCAATCATCCCTTTAATGTTCGTGTCATGTCTCATAGGACCTTTATCTGCCACAGGTCACTAGGGTGACCGGGTAGGTAATTGTACTAAAACGCATACGTAAAGAAGTACTTCAATAGTAGTAATAGTAACAGTAATAATAAATATCTAGTCTTAATTTAATGCTGTAATTCCAGACTTAGTCGTAGAACTAAGATATCTTTTAATGTATTGTCAGATCGTCAGTTGTCAGGCTAGGAGTGGGGAGTGTTGTAGTCATGAGTTGTTTTAATACAACAACAACCACTTGAGTAATGTGCCTTTTCTCACTGGTTGTGGGGCAGCACTTGCAAGGTTTAAGAGATGTTGCCATTTTTAATTTGGTTTTCTATCTTTTCTTACTCTTGTGGCCACAGTACTTGTGCCAGCATTCAACTTACCTGACTTGTTGCTGGGCGATGAGTGTGGGTTTTTACCCATCCATCACTAGATGGTATATAACCACTCAATAGCAATAATAATACCAATAAATGAGGAGAAAACAAGCAAGCCTTTGAAAGGCAAAAAAAGATAAAATATTTAAGAGACCATAACTTTAAATAAAAAAATGCAACAACGCAAACAGTGAAACAACGAAAAAGTAAAGGCAAAATTGGAGCAAAGAAGAGAAAATAATTGAATAAGTGAATAATTGAGAAAATAAAGCATTCCATAAAAGCTATGTAAAAAGACTAAAACAACCTGATGTTAATAGGAATTCCACTGATAAATGGATGAGGAGTGCTGCCTTGAAAGTAGGAGCTGAATGATTAATAATAGAGTCAGAAGGTCAAGCCCTGGCAACTAAATGGTTTAAATCAAGAATAATTGGAAATAATGAATACCCAAGATGTAGAGTTGGTGTAACATGCGATGAGAATGTGGACCATTCAGTAGCAGGATTCCTGGAACGAGATATCTGGAAAGGCACACCAAAGTGGCGGGATATAACCATTGGAATATGTGCAAAAAATATAATATGGTTTTGGTAGTCCAAGTATGGTATTATTGCATTTATAAAATTAGTATTTATAGTTATACACATATACTTTATCTTTTGCCTTCTGTATTTATTTGTTTGTTTATTTATTTATTTGTTATTTATTTGAAGGTGTATTTTTTCCCTAATTGACCAGGTTTTGTTAAAGGACTTTCAAACTGCATTTGTAAATCTCTTGTCGGATAGTGATGGTAAGGTATTTTTGTTGAAATATTACGTTTTTGTTGTTTTTCGTAGTGTTTCTCGTAACCATATAATTTTCTTTGTTCATCATTTTAGTATGATATTAATATATAAGATTATGATGTAGTTTGTTAACTGTGGTGTAGCTTGCAACAGACTACCAGTGTCATGCATAGTTTTACAATCTTCTTGATAGCATCAGAAACTGTAAAGACGTCTTGCAATTCTTGATATTTAATCAACAACAATCTTTTTCAAAGGTAAATAAGGTTGAAAATTCAAGGAAAAAATTTGAACTATAAATTCATTTTGTTGATTAAATGGTTAGAAGGAATACATTTTTTGTAGTATGATATGAGTTTATGAAGTATATTTTATGACATAAATCAGATTTGTAACCCCTAAACAGCACTAATATTGCATTTAGAACCAGGAAAATAAGCTTGCTAAAATCGCCTTAGCAATTCAATTTGAAAGATAATGTCAGTAAAGGAACTCCCTGCCTAATGATCAAGATATAGTCAAAGTTGCCAGAGAAAAATAATAGTCCAAGATTTATTTACCGGTATTTTGGGGTATTTCTTCATATTTTGTCTTTTCCGTCAAGATACATAACTACATATGCGAGTAAGGTGTAATATGGTAGCCATATATCGATGTGAAACACACGCTTACGCATACCCCCAAACACCCATCACCGCACAATCTAGGAATATGAATTGTCTTAATGTAGTCGTAACCTTCTTTTGTAGAGTTGACCCAGGAAATTGCATCACGTGGTATTAATATTGTTTATGAGCTTGTTGATGATGATAACAAAAATGAAGTTGTACAGCAACTAGTTGATTGTCTGATGACTGGAAAAAAGTAAGTTTTTATTTGCTCATTGCTTTTATATATCATAAGTGATGTAACGTAACGTAAAACAATATTTTTGACACCTGCACTAGCCTGTATTTGATAACTGGATTGCTATTGTGACAAATATTTCAATAATATATAACGATAAAACAGGACTTCGATTAACCTAGGCATACTTACTTCGAATTCTCCGATTATTACAACTCCTTACAAATTTTCTTAAATTCGGTTCGTTTTTGGTAAGAAGTGCCTACGAAAAATTCCGATTATACCCCCTACCACCACCCCGGATCATTCGAGCCCCTCGGTTTCGGAATCTAATTTCATTTTACAATTTTAAAAAATCGACTTTTTTAAACTTCATGGAGTGAAAACAAAGAAAATAACCCAAAGTTTTGAAAATGACTTGGATTTTGAACTATCTCTATATGTTGTTAACTGTTTTTAATCACTAACAAATCCCAAGCAGCATTACCCTTCCATTCTTTTATTCTGTACGTTTTTCTTTTTAAATGAAAAGTAGCACTGGTCTTTAAAAATAGTGGAATTTTTCATATTCTATCGTAGCACTTGAATTACAGACGAAGTTCTTTTTTTTTGCCCAACTTTGCTGGTTTTCAAGAAAAGAAATTCTCTAATGGCACTTTTAGCCAAATAGTGACTTTTTTCTTTTTAATTCAAATTTATTTACAATTGGAAAAAATCGAGTCATTCTATGTTGTGTTTTTTACAATAGTTTTAAAGAATGCAACTTCTCAGTTTGTGTAGGAAAACAGAAAATAGGAAACTAGTTCACATTATAACCTGTAAAAGATATGAAAACGATGAAACGGAGCATTACGCAACAAATGGTATACAATATCTGGTATAACTAAAGAAATATTGGGACAAAATAATCCTTTCACCTTGGTTATCACCCGTATTTACCGCCTTAAAAACTGAGTCCGGCGATATCAATTCGGAAAAAAGAAGTTTGAATCTGCACAGCAGAAAGATTTTGATATAATTTTGTATAGGTGGACAGGTACTACCCTGGGGATTATTTAGTTAGGAATAATACAAATACATAAGTAAGATGTAAGCAAGAAAGTAAGGCTAAAATTGAATTAAGGTACAACACACGGGAATAGGGAAACCTCTAAACAATTAATGCTCTTAGTATTGTAACATGCTCCAATCAAAGATAACTAAGATTCTAAAAGGATATGAACCTTATTTTTGTTAAATAAGTAAATATATTAATTAATTAATTAATTAATTAATTAATTAAAAAATGAATAAATAAACAATATGCATTAGAATATACTGCACAAGTTGACACAATAGAACACAACACAACTTGTAACTGTGAGGACAGAGGTCCCAGGACTTGTCTCACTATTGGGGGCAGGTATTTAGCACCTGGCCTTTCAGCAAATTACTTTCACATGTAAATAAAGTCCAAGATGGTTTGGTTTATGAACCTTTTTATATCTGGGTTTCAAGATATAGGAATTATTGAAGTTGATGAAGATGGTGCTTATCCAACTTCCTATTTGGTGCCACCTGAGATACAGTATATAAGTGGGTAACCTTAAGGCTACTTGAGTTGGGAATCAGAGTGCCGATCTTTGTTATTGACTAAATCCGGATTCTATTCTCAAATTCCACCCTCATTGAGTCAAACAGACTACTATGAGTTGATATTTTCACAGGAGATCTTAGATGGCTTCAGGTGTTCTGCTTATTTGCCTGAAAATCTTACATGTTTTTGGCCAATGAGACCTGGTGACAAATGCGTGTAAATAAGTCCGATGTTGATTCGTCTTTTCAGAAGTTCTGGAGGTGATGGTAAACACATGGCAGGACCACATGCGTGATGGTACATGGCAGGACCACATGCGGACATATAATTCAGGCAAAATNAATCCGGATTCTATTCTCAAATTCCACCCTCATTGAGTCAAACAGACTACTATGAGTTGATATTTTCACAGGAGATCTTAGATGGCTTCAGGTGTTCTGCTTATTTGCCTGAAAATCTTACATGTTTTTGGCCAATGAGACCTGGTGACAAATGCGTGTAAATAAGTCCGATGTTGATTCGTCTTTTCAGAAGTTCTGGAGGTGATGGTAAACACATGGCAGGACCACATGCGTGATGGTACATGGCAGGACCACATGCGTGATGGTACATGGCAGGACCACATGCGGACATATAATTCAGGCAAAATACTGAATCCTCTGCTTCTTTATTATGTCTATGTAAGGATTTAACTTAAATAAGGGTTTGTGGGATTGATAGATGCCGTTCTTTATTTCCCGTCTTTGATGCCATTCCGGACTTTGATGTCATCAGTACAAGGGAACGTTCCAGGAATCCCATTAGAAGCTTTGTCGATTTTAGCTTGAAGAGTTTTTGATGATATAAGAGGACCAAATGGCATACGAATGAAGTAGTACTTCTTGAATGGAGTGTTAAGGGCAGTGAGTAGTTGACTTGGAGGACTCAGGTTTAGGATTCATTTGCTACTTTTTGCGCCAAGGTTTGAGTAGTATTTCCCATCCATCCACCAATCAATCTGGATATCCATCGACCTATCCAATTACCATCCCATCCTCAACAGATTAATATATTTATATATATAGTGGATATGTATTTGTATATGGCTGTTAGGAATCTTAGATTATCCGGAAAATAGTGTATTACGCATTAAATTTTTACAATTAAAACTTCTTATTGTTGTTGTTTGTTGTGTTCCACAGACCGAAGCACTCAGTTGATGAAGACTCGCGGTTATTCAGTGGTGGCACACTTGGAAAATCGCCAGAAGGGTAAGGCATAAAAGTTATATTTTTGATAGAATGACTGATGTTGATGCCACTAAAAGTGTAAAAAAATTCCCCTGTGAGACTTTATATCTCTTCTTGCTTTGCTATGGCTCTAAAACTATGGAAGGAATCGCGGTGTGCGCAGTTACAGTAATTTAATAGCGCAGCAAGGATCATTCCATGACCACAAGGAACCATAAACAACTTCTGTGGGTTTAATTACTTCAGCAAGTGTGAACATTCTGTCCTTGAAGTACGATTTTCCAAATGCTTCTGCCTCTTTCCCAAATGGTGTGTCACAATAGGATCAAATGGCTCGAATTCTGTTTGTATTTGATCCCTACATCAAAATGCAACTTTACTTGTAGATGCAGAGGGTATAGATAAGTCATAAGCTGTGAACTTTTCATTAAGACAGAACCCCTTAGGTTATTTCTCAAAAAAACAATTGAAAAAATGCTGATGAAATAAACTTTGAACAATGGCAAAGCACGGATGGTACTAAGCTTATTACAGTATCATCAGGTCACGAAGTATACCTGGATTTGGTTATTGATGCAATTTATTCACGGGTACCACATACATACATTACTAGATGTCTAGCGAAGTATCTCAAGGAAAGAAATAAAGAGATGGATGAAATTACAGTGATCATCTTGGGAGGCTTTACGTTTGTTGCCCACGATATAATCTGATCATTCCTATAGTGTATACAGTATCTTACTCTTGAAACATTTTTTGTATTGTAACAGTGATACGAAACTTATACATGGATCATTCTTTATTTGGGACGACGTGAAGCATATTTTGGCTATAAGCTTCACGGAGAACTTATGCAAGTTATAAAGCGGGGTTTTCCAAATGTGGAAAAAATTGTTGTGATTTTGTGATGGCTGTGCTGTCCAATACAAGAATTATGAAAACATTTAAAATCTGACACTACACGAAGAGTACTTTGGCATTGATGCAACATGGACGTTTGTGTTACCTGTTATGGCGAAAACTAACAATGCTTCTGAGTAAAACCTAGACAGGGGGCTTAAGCAAAAGGACTGCACGATGGAAATTTCTGAGATATAACCTTAAATTACCCTCCACAATCGAAATATCACAATGGATACCAAGAAAAAAGTTTTGAAAAGCATACCTTTAGCCGGTACTGTTATATGGTTGTGAATGTTGTAACATCAGTAAAGAAACTCAAGCAAAATTAGAAGCAGCTGAAATGTGGTTTCTGAAGAGAATGCTCCGTATATCATGGACAGAACACAAATCAAACAAGGAATTCCTTGCCCTGGCCAACACTAAAAGGTCATCAATACAATACGGCAAAGGCAGATGCAATTCCTGGGTCACATTATTAGACATCCTAACCTGGAACGCCTTGCTTTGTTAGGAAAGATCGAGGGCAGAAGAGCCAGAGGAAGACAAAGAAAGATATTTGTACAGTCTCTAAACAATTGGGTTACGAGCAGCAGTCTGAGCTGTAATGAACTCACCCATGCCTGTAGTGATAGAATGGCTTGGAGTCGCATGATCGCCAATCCCTGTATCAGGCTTGTCACCTGATCAACTCAACCTTAAATTACAAAATTAGTTGCTTTTTATAATTGTTTGCCCGAGACTTTTTCCATCCATAATATCCCACTTCGACTAGTGTTGACTCATTCAGTTTTGAAAACTATAGTAATCTCACTCCTTGTATTGCTAAAAACAAGTGTCATCGCTGGTTTTCATGTTGGGTTTTGATGTAATGAATATTATTGTGGTTTGTTTTTTTAGAACAGTTTTTTCAAAGCTCTTTTATAGGTACGTGACTCTGAAAAGTTACAGACACCAATGTAAGCTATCCTCTTGACTTGCCTGCATTTAACTGCAGCTTTGGTTGTTTAATCAATCCCCGTTTGATGATGGTTAGTGGTAAAACACTGTGGTTGGCTGTTGCAGCAGTCAGTACAAGAATAAATAAATGGGAAATAAATATATTCCTGATATACAGGATAACTAAGAAAAGACTATGCACTCTAGGAGAAAGTGTCATGATCTCTGTCTTGTATTTTGTTGACAGTAGGCCTACTTGCCCAAATCAAACAATTAATTTGGGATACAAAAGACTTGCAAAGAAACCAATAAAAGTGTTTGGCCTTCCCCAATTCAAATAAAAATTACAAAAAGGCTGCCACATTTAGGATGCTGCAGAGCAGGAATGACCAAACTGGAGACAGCAAGGCCCTTGTGACCCGCATTGTTTTTTGTGTGATCTAGTTAACATGTACTGTATTTACGCTGAAGAAAAGGGTAATACTCTAACAAGGGGTCTAAATGTTCTAACATTGAATGAAACCAATGGGCCAATATAAAGGTGGACTTTAAGGGTTTTTTACAGGAATATGTACAGTTATTAAAAATATTAAAAATATGGTTTTCTTGAATACAGGCTAGTATGACAACAAGTATGTTTTTGGAGAAGAAGTGTCTTTCCTTCGAAAACTGGTAGACAGAAGAATTTCCCAGACGTTTATTGAAGAAGACAGTTCCTTCTTGTTTTGATTCGACTTAGACTTGACATGGTGAATGAAGACGACTAAAAGGTTTTACATCTTATCAAACATTTTTGCAACCTGGGTCAACTTAGTAAGTCGTCTTTTCGGAGGAAACATACTAATCTGGGTTCCTAAAGGAACAGTTTGAAGCCAGTTTGGTAAAGCACAGAAAGAACAGATGTATTATTAACTTTATTGAAATTTACATCGAGCGTTCAAACCCACTTGACATTCAGACTGCTATATGGTCTGATTAGAAGGAACATAATACAATCAGGATTTGCGGATCTTTCACGAACACCTTATGTGGGCGTGAGGGCCTCAGGGAAATAGACAACCCTGCTTGGTTAATGCATAATCATCAGTCACTATTTCAGCGGAGTGGACCACCCGACTTGCCCTCTGAGGAAGGCAATGGGAAACCACCACAATGTACCTCCCACGACACCATGACTACAAGTCCAAACAGAGGAAATGATAACGACGTCAGCGGTTCCAGCCTTACAGGCGGCACCGCTTCCGGCAGGGGAGAAAATAGGGACTCCCAGGTTGTTATCCTGCGGAACCTCTATAATGAAGATTTGAAGATCAGCACTTGGAATGTACGGAGTATGATTCAACCGGAATTTCTCGAGTCCATCAAGAGAGAAATGAAAAGATGCAGAATCAGCATTCTGACATTTACAGAGACCAGGTGGAAAGATGTGGGTGACATCAATTACAGACTAATCTATTCAAGCTGAGATCAAAGCCAACGGGAAGTTGGTTTGCTAAACAAACAGGTAGTATGGGCTGGGAGTGACAGACTGCTGGTTGTGCGACTAAAAGGGGATCCAGTAGACCGTAACGTCATGGTTATCTACATGCCCACCTCAGATTACGAAGATCGAGACATCGAGGATTTATAGGAGCAGTTAGAAGCGAAGTTGGATGGTATGCCAACCAGTTTACTGCAGTGCTTGGATATCTCAACGCAGTGGTGGGAGAATGTCGAGAAGGAACTATGGTAGGATCACATGGGCTAGGGACTAAGGACAATAGAGGGAAGATTGGCCCTTTTTAGGCACATGTTTGTGAAATGATGTAAGCAACATACTGTCACATTTATCACATACACTACTGAAAGAGGGAAGAGAGAGAGGAGAGGTCTTGCCAGTAAACTGGAAGACAACGGCAGATGGAATTCGTACAGTGGCCAGTGAAGTGCTCGGTAAGACCACTGGTAGGCTAAAGAAGGAGAAAGACACTTGGTGATGGAATGAAAAGGTGCAGGGAAGTATAAGGAAAAAGAAGCAAGCCTTCAAGAGGTGGTATGCAGATGGAGAAGAAGAAGCTAGAGCAGTGTATAGGGAGGCAAAGAAAGAGGTCAAGCGAGTAGTGGCGAAAGCAAAAGCAGAGGCATTTGAGGAACTGTACAACAACATGGAGACATGCGAAGGAATGAAATCTGTCCACAGATTGGCTAAACAAAGAAACAAGGACACGCAAGACATACAACACGTTAAGATGATGAAAGATGAAGATGGCGTTGTATTGATGTCAGAACCGGAAATCCTGGGGAGATGGAAGGAGTATTTTGAAGACCTAATGAATGTTGAGAACCCCAGGGAAGGCCGAGAAAACAGTGGAGCAGTCCAGGACAGAGAGATAAGACCAATCACACGAGAGGAAACTAAAAGGGCACTTAGCAAAATGAAGAACGGTAAAGCAGTTGGTCCAGATGAAATACCAGTAGAAGCCTGGAAACACCTTGGGAATTGCGGAATTGAACTCCTAACAGACCTATTTAATGATATCCTTGAAACAGAGCAGATGCCGGGAGAATGGAACAAAAGCACATTAATCCCAATATACAAGAACAAAGGAGATGTGCAAAGCTGCCCGAACTACAGAGGAATAAAGCTGCTAAGTCACACCATGAAGGTTTGGGAGAGGGTGATAGATCAGAGAGTCCGGGAGGAGATCGAAATCAGCCCAGAACAGTTCAGCTTTGTGCCCAAGAAAAGCACAACGGATGCCATTTTTGCGCTCAGAACTACAGCGGAGAAGTATCGGGAAGGCCAACAAGAGCTTCATTGTGTATTCATCGACCTCGAAAAGGCATTTGACAGGGTACCGAGAGAGGAAATTTGGTATTGCATGAGAAGGAAAGGAGTCTCGGAAAAGTATGTGCGCTGTATTCAAGAAATGTACAGAGAGTGTAGGACGGAGGTCAGATGTGCTGCAGGAAGGACAGAAGCATTCAGTGTAAAAGTAGGATTGCATCAGGGGTCAGCCCTGAGTCCACTACTCTTTGCTGTAGTGATGGATGTGTTGACAGATGAAGTAAGAAAGGAGGCGCCATGGAATATGATGTTTGCGGATGATATTGTGCTCATGAACACAGGGAAAGGACAGGCTGAAGAAGAGCTGGAAGGATGGCGAAATGCACTTGAGAAACGTGGTCTGAAAGTGAGCCGAGCAAAGACGGAGTACCTCTGCATAAACAAGAAAAGAGACTTACCACCAATTAAAATCGGTCATGATGATCTCCCAGAGGTAGAGAATTTCAAGTACCTCGGGTCCACCATTGAGCAAAGTGGCGATTGTTCAAAAGAAGTGAAGAAAAGAATCCAGGCAGGGTGGAGCAACTGGCGGAGCACGACTGGAATTTTGTGTGACAGGAGAGTACCGGTCAAAGTCAAAGGAAAATTATACAAAACAGTAGTAAGGCCTGCGATGCTGTATGGACTAGAGACAGCTCCTCTAACCAAGAGTCTTGAGAAGAAAATGCAAACAGCAGAAATGCGTATGCTAAGGTGGTCCCTTGGAGTCACAAGAAAGGACATGATCAGAAATGAAAGGATCAGAGGCACCATCGGGATATGTGACATCGCAGGAAAGCTGAGAGAGACACGGCTAAGGTGGTATGGACATGTGCAAAGGAGGGAGCAGGATCACATTGCTAAACGGGTGCTGAACATGGAGCTGGCTGGCAAGAGAAAGCAGGGAAGGCCAAGGAGGAGATGGAAAGACTGTGTGGGAGATTACATGAGGGAACTTGGCTTGATCGAGAAAGACGCACGTGACCGACTCAAGTGGAAGAAGTCAATTCGCTGTGGCGACCCCTGAAAAGGGAAATGCCGAAAGAAGAAGAAGAAGAAGAAGAAGACTACTGAAAGAGGGAACCATGTCCACCAAATTCAATTTCCAGTTAGTGTTACCAATTGGATTACGTCCTTTTTATTGAAGCGGGGGGAGGGGTTCAAAACTATTGATTTTTTGCTTCCTTTTCCATAGTCACTTCCTTTCATCTTTGACTGTTTTGTAACCAAAAGCTTTATTGTTTAGGAGACAGTGGAAAGCTCCTGAAGTGCACGATGTTGTTTGTCCCTTTCTTCTGGCTGCTTCAACTCGAAGAAGAGCAGCAGCAACCAAATGTTCATGCTTAAGACATACCGGATTTGCCGATACACTGTGTGGGAATACTATGTACGGGGTTTTTTGAATAAAAGTATTGAAAATGTTTTAGTTGCTTCCCTAATACGCGGGGAGGGCCTGCAAGTACCCTTTAAAAGGCAATTCTCAACTTTACCATTAATGAAAATGAAGTAGGAACAACCTTTTGTGTGAGTAGGAATTGTGTGCTTTTGACGTTTTGCCCTCACTGAAATTATTCCTGGGTTGTTAGTTCATTTTGATAAAAGGCAAAATTTAAGTATTGGGATTCAAAGTTACTTGCCAGAACTTCACTTCATTTTCTCCATTACGCCAGTCGTATTGCAAACTTAATGAATCTTATATCTCATATTTCCCGCACATATTTCTCATATAATACGTTTTAAGTGTTTTTCATAAGCGATTTCACGCTCAGTTTCTTCAGGAGTCTTAACCAGTCTTTACCAGTGGCATTTTACTGGATGGCGAGAATCACTCTAGCTACAAGTTCTGGTTTCTTTCAACTATCTCCTGGTCCTTGGAGACACCAGAAGTTCCTTAATTTATACTTTTTGTCATTGCAGATACCTTGTTTAAATCGACATCCATTGCTCGTATCACAAAAAAAATCGAATCGATTATAATGATACGTTTATGATGGCGGAGCAATAAGTATTTTTAAGTAATTTTATATATAACAACAAAATTAACCCCCTTCAAATCAGCTATAACATTATTAACAGCACAAGAACCAAGATTACTATAGCTTTTTACGTTACCACAGGAAAATCAAAGATTTTATTCACCCCAGATAAAGGTCCAGCCCTAAAAATTGATTGAGACCACGGTTAGTTAAAGTGGTGTATTTCGTAATTTTTTCAAATGACCATCGTATACGTTATTATACTTATTTTTTCAGTGACATGGCGCCTACTTTATACATTTCTTGTAAAAATGCAACTTCATTTTATTTAGCATCCAATAACTTTTGTTTCAGTTTTTGTTGTAGTCTAATCAAAACATTAGTGCTTGATAAAAATTAGCTAGCTTTAATTTTTCTTTTAGTACAGAGCTTTAAAATACTGCTGAACAAAAAAAATTGTTTTCATTTTGAAATAATGGGGGGTTTATCACTATATTAAGATTCAGTATATTTGGCATTTGCCCGACGTCTGCTTTGGTTTTATATATGCCAACGTTCTTTTGAACGAATATTCATTTTTCTTGCAGCTGTTTTCCTACCCACAGCCGACTTACATGAAAACTTTATAACTATTTATATGTGATTGATTAAGTTTTGGATTAAAAGCACAAGTAAAAAGTTAGAAGTTATGGAATCGTTCAAATCTTGTTGACATGGCCCCTTTGTTCGATTCGGCCACCCACTGTTTTTGTCATTTCCCACCTTACATTTTTTCCCAGTAAAATAGCCCTTTTGATAAGCAAAGAACCTCAAAAACATCGTAAAGTTTGCCATAACATGAAAATTAAGAAAAAAAATTGCCAAACTGGCTGTTACTGCTACATATTAACCGACACATTCCAGGTGTTTTTCTTCTACATTATTTGAACATAACGTTTCTTAACAAAAAACTGGTTCAGGGTTGGAGACTATCTTTTATTTGTTGTATATTTATACAACTTATTTGTTACTCTTATGTTATCGAACTTGAAAATTTGAACTTTTTAAAAGATCTACATATACCATACGTTTTCACAGCAACAGGATCGTTTTGACCCCTGACCCTGCAGGACTTCATCATTTGGAACGCCGAGAGAGCAGTCAAGAATTAGCCTTTTGATTACTGCCTTTTCCTTTTCTGGCACGTTGCTAGGGATGCCACATGATAAAAGCACTCTGTAAGTTTGGCTAAAAGATTTAGTCTGTTAAGTGCAGCGTTTTGTAGAGTTTTAATGGCATTTATGACAGCCCATTTGTTGTATTTCTTTCTTTAGGGGCGGTCTTTTCTGGGTGACAGTTAACCAAATATTACTGTTAGACATCTTCTCACACGTTTATCAGTAAAGCAGAATTTACAAAAATTATTACACCACAATAGCAAAGTGACTTTGGTCGATAAAACATACGTCAGTATTATGCGTACTTTCGCTAAATTAGCGTTCCCGCTTGCCGAATACAAATCAAATCTTGGAGCCGTCAGTGTTTCTGAATAACAAAGCTCCGACGTTACGAAATAATTGGCCTGTGCTGTTGTATCTCCAAGCTCAGTATGATTATAAAGGGTTCTTTACTTTACTTATAGATACAACATACACCTTACATGCTATTTTTTGCCCGTTTCTAATTCCTGAAGACAACATTTCCTTTTATTTTCTTCGTCCTTTTTTTCTAGTGGTTCTTTGTCGACATACAAAGAATTGTGTTCGCTTGCCAGTTCCCTTAACAAGCCAGAGCTCATTTACAAGTTTATGAATTTAGCAAACCACAATGCATTATGGAATTCAAAGAAGGTGAATGTTTATTTTATTGCTTAAGGGCATCATTTCCACATGCTGATGTTTGAAACTTTTTAGTTTTTATTAATGCGTTTTGTAGTAACAGACGTGTTTATTAATAATGGTTCCATTTGTTTCCTGGTATTTAGTGAGTTGTTTGATCCTCGTGATAAATTGTATCTTTTCATTAACGAAGAGCCAAAATAACATCACTGATCTCAAAAAGTAAAATCAACAAGAATAATCACTGCACTGTAAAGAAAAATAGTAACAGTAAAAAAATCCAAATATTAAAATAATACATAATAATAATAAATAGTAATATAAGTAAAAATAAAAAATATGAAAATGCTTTGACTAATCAAAGAATGTTATAACTATGTGTATGTGCGGTCACTTTGTATATGTACAGCAGATGCAAGAAAAGAAGTCATTTTCCGTGCTAGGCTGTTACGTCAGTGCGTTGCTGAGCACTTTGCGTACACTGTACGGCTCCAACTTCCGTGCACTGATTGCATGAAGCTTAATGCCATGCACACAGAGATCGCTTTAATACTTTATCTTAGTATCTATGAAGAAAACGTGTTGTTGACAATTTGCTGTGGCTACATTGCGGAAATCTAAACCTGCCCCGTTAGTTTTCGTCAATGTGGCAAAATTTCGGGCGTCGTTAAAAATGAAATTGCTCTGATGAAGTAATAGAGTTTTATGAGGGTGGGACCTTGAGGTACGTAGTTTTTCTGCATTACCATGTAAAGGGGAAGTGTAGCAGCAAGTGCTTTTTTCCGGTGAGGTCACCGGTGTAGTGGGTTTACAGGATTTTCCACATAACCCCATAACCCCATCTTCGGGCATGTATTCTGGATGTAGTCTGTTGAGCTGTGTTCGCTGCTTCCTCGTTAGCGAGCAGATTCCCGTAAATACACAAGTTGTATCTTGTATAACTTGTGTACCCTCGGGGTGTAGGCAGCCCAACCTTGTTTTCACCGCTCATAGGTGAAAAGCTGATACCTCACATGTGAAAAAAGTCTTTCTTGTGATTATTCTGCTCGTCCTTGGAGCTTCATCCAACAGTTGGATTCTCATACATTTTTTGTTTTTCTGGTTCCTGGTTTCCTGTGCAGGTTTGACCTTGGGCTTAAGCAAGAGCCACAGCAGAGGGCTGGGGCTCTTGGTTATGCCCAAAGTCCAACACTGTAACAAAGGATAAGAGTAGAAGTTCTTAGAGCTTTCTTGGACACCCATCATGTTGTTCTTATAAGCCTCTCCATTTTGATGCTTCTTTTTCTTCGACTTTGCCCCTATTTTTTATTTGAAGTATTATTGATTATTATTATTTTTTATTATTATTTATTATAAGTATTATTTTATTTTAAGTATTTTTATGAGTATGTATATTATATTTACGGTAATACTATTATTTAACTTGATAGTGTGCTTGTATGAATCGAGTTGTAGAATACAAGCCTCTCAACGACATAACTTTGGAACATTGTTGCTTATTGGGAACGGTCAGTTAGTGTAAGTCGTGAAACAGTAAAGCCCAAATCGGATACAGTTACTATCAGTTTGTGTCTCCAGCGTTATCAAGACATAGGCACTCTTGCATGGACGGCTCTTAACGTTATTGGAATTCTGAGTTTCATTGCATGTACTTTGGCATTCATTTATATTTTCCATAACATTACTTTCCTATTGGTGAAGTCCCCTTTCTTTGCTGTCTTGTAGGCTTTCCACTTACCATTTTAACATAGGCTACAAGCCAGCTATTATGGACTTCCCATATGGAGCTATTTAGTAGACATGTTATGCTTGAGAGTAGAGTAAAGTGCTAGTTCAGACGCGGGGAATGGGCCGCGAGAACTAGACATGTTTTTCTTAAGATTGAAACAGTAAAGGAGGAGGAACAATTTTCGTTTTAAATGCACAAAGAAGATTGTTGTATAAAGCTGCTAAAAACATAAATTTATGATCGTATATTTGGATTTAACTATTGCAGAGGTTTTATTATATTTTGCTAATCGAAACAGTTTGCAGAGTGCTAAAAAAGCTAATTGTGACAACTTTTTCCAGTTTTTTTATGACCAATCTTCA
Organism: Morbakka virulenta; assembly: GCA_003991215.1. Taxonomy (NCBI): domain Eukaryota; kingdom Metazoa; phylum Cnidaria; class Cubozoa; order Carybdeida; family Carukiidae; genus Morbakka; species Morbakka virulenta. Next base: position 129,419 of record RDPX01000343.1, read on the forward strand.
GCTGTATAAAAATAATCATTGATTATTTGTATACAGCTGAAGTACAAGAAATTGATTATTTGTGTACAGCTGAAGATTGTGAAAGATATGAAACTGAGTACTGTAAAGTTAGAGTTTTTCTTACTCGTACATCTGAGTATATGATAGCTCCTACGTTTTAATGTGGTAGAGCACTGTTGTTGATGACATTTCTTATTCATTTGTTAATATAATGTATATATTTATAACAATGTATTATTATGAGTATAAGCAATATCGACTTTGTAGTTGCTTTCAGAGAATTTGTTTACTCAGTTTTAAAGTCAATCGTTGACCAATCGACTTGAGCTTTTGATAATATGGATTTTTTTGTCAATTTTTATTACTTGAGATCTACTACATTTTACGGAAATGACCGAAATAACTTTTGTTAAACATGTACGCCTTTCCTTTACAGGGTGCGGCCTTTGGATTTCTTGGTATAGCTTCACTTGCCAAAAAACAATTGCAGCCATATTTACCACTTTTAATACCAAGACTTTTTAGGTAAGGATTTGGAGTATTGAGGTAATATTATCTAAATTTTGGTGCTACACAAAAGTTGTATGTAAAAATAGAAAGGTTTATGACTTTTACGGTATCAAATTGAGAGTGCTTTTCGAAGAATATGAGCATTGCCTGTGAGGACAATTTTCTGGACGTCTTGTAGTTTATGTTTCGCAGGGATTTTCTCTACATGTTTTTGAGTCCACTTCTTAATAATCCCCAGTGCCCCAATAATGACTTGAACAGTTCTAGCTCAGACGTTCCATATCTCTGGGTCTTTACACGTACTTAATTTTTCGATTTCTGAGATGTTTTCATCACTTGGTACACTCATGTAAATTTAAGTGCACATTTTGTTTTTACTATCTTTAATTATAATGTCAGGACTGTTGGCTTGAATCGTCTTGTTAGTGTTGACCTGGAAGTCCCGTAGAATAATAGCATTTTTTCCTTTCATGATTGTTAGTGGATGGTGTTCATACCAGTTGGAGTTGGTTTCAACACCAAAATGTTTGCACACAGATATTGCCCAACACGATCGTGGCGTTTGGCATACTCATTTGGAGCAAGTACCGGACATCCGGACATAAGGTGATCTATTCTTTTCGTGTGCTGGTCACACAACTGGCAATTAGGGTCAGCTTCATTCTTCAGTATGTTTGCTTTATAATTCCGGGTACACAACCTTTGGTTCTGTGCTCCGATGACAAATCCTTCCGTCTCTGCTTTAAGTCCTGCATTCCTAAGCCACTCATGCGTTCCATCCTGATCTACATCAGCGTCTTGGCTTTGGAGAGCATACTGTCCGTCCAGAGCTTTCTGGCTCCAACGATGGATAAGCTGTTTCTGTGCTTTCCTTTTAACATTCCTTTTAACTTTCTTCGCAGTTACTGTGGCTTTACATCCATCTTCATCTTCTTCGGTTATTTCTACACCCAGTTCCTTTTCTAATTTCTGGGATTCTTTGTAAATCGAGTGCCCTCTTCGCATCTAGGAAATAGAGATGATCAACTTCTGCTTTGGGGTAGAACATACCACTTGATGTGAACAGTTTTCTAGTTTTACAGTACAATCGTTTAATGTGAGGAGGGTTTCAGTTTTTTATATTGCAGCTGTATTGTACAACTGGTACAGAAAGGATTTAGTTGGCCTAACGTTGTGGGAGAGAAAAAGAGAAGGGTTCCACTTTCACATACTTCTCTTTAAAAAATTTGTAATTATTGGTATGATCGTATACATTTCGAGGCTTTTAATAATCCAATGATGCGGAACACTGTCAAAAGCTTTACGATAATCAATCCATTCTGTGCTTAAGTTTTTACTCCGCGAACGAGACTCGTGAACAGTGGGGCTTTCGTCTTATGACTGATGTCGCTGGCTTTCCATATGTCAGATAGTCTCTTCATTTGTGCGCTTGCCAGAGCAATTCTCTTTCTGATATCTGCTGTCGTACCTCCATTGCTGCTCTTTCACTTGTATTTTTTGTTTTAAGACTTCCTTGATCGTATCTAGAGCGATGGTATCATTAATATTCTATTTCCTTTTAACTTTACTGCTTTTTCTAGTTTTCATGTCTGTTCCTTTCGTTAATTAATGAAGAACTGAGATTTTTTCCCGCAGAGACTCTGTTTCCTTCTTTATTTTCATTTATCATTTTGGTTCTTTATTAACTTGTTTCTGCTTTTTCTTTTTTTTTAATTTTAATGCCTAGCTTTTGGGTGGCAGCTTTTGCTGTCGATTATATTAGATTGTTGATGGGGTTAAATCCTTCTTGGTTTCATTAACTATCTCTCTTAGAGCAACGTTATAAATCTTAATAGTAAGGTTTGTTTTTGAAGAGAATGTTAGCAGTGGGCCCCTCTTTTCCATCTCAGTCTGTTCAGTGATTGCAAGTTCACGTATTATGTCTTGATAGACAGCCTGCATCTTTTCTCTATTATTTTCAACGAAATCGTCAACAACCACAACCATGTGTACATTTCTATCGATTTCTTCATTGGCTCCCTCTCTTACTTCACTTATTCTATGCTCAATCTGCTCAGATGTCGAATTTACTACTTCAACTATACGTTCTCGACTTTCATGCCCAATTTCAAGCTCAGGTTATTCAGTAGTTGCATTTCGAATTTCATTCTTTATTAAATCAACTTGCGCGTCATTTAACCGCTTATATCTAAAAATGTCTCGACGTGCATTAGCAAGTTTATAAGCATCGATGTTTTTCATAGCTTCTTTTCCTACTATTTTTTCTCCATTCAGAGTAGGTTTGTTCAGTTAAATTTCTCACAGGGTTCTTTTGAGCGATGTAAAATGGTCTTAGAGCATTGTTATAATCCTCAGTAGACGAATTATAGATTCTTTTGGTTTTGTGGGTGTCACTGCAGATTCGGGGTTAGAGATAACCTGGTTCTGATTTCCTTGCAGATCATTCGCAGAGGAGAAATTAGAATGAGTCGTATACTTTTGACCTCAAGCTAGTCTCAGCCTGAGGATTGCCTCCCTTGTTGACATGCGCGGCGGAAGAAGCGGTATGATTTACTTCTTGTTTGGATAAAATGCATTTTAACCTTACTGCCAAAAGGATCGGGTATTCCGCGCCAGTAGCCACATGGTATTTCAGGCCTACGCTGTTTAAAGAGCCTCCCCCTTCCCCCTGCCCTTTACACAGACTTAACTCGGGCGGACGACAACCCGGAAGTGTTACTCTTTGCCCAAGGTTGACCTGGAGGTAGTTGTGGAAAAGGGTTGCCTCATTCACCTACGTCGAATCTCCACAGACTGGTGGTTCCTGGTATTTTCTTATAAATTTTGCAGTGATCATACTTAATGACCATATGCTATTAGTATCATTGTAGCAGACATACTTCATAGCTTAATGTTCGCAATTTCTAAGGTATTGTTGGTTTTTTTTAATTTCGCAGTTTACTTCTTGGATATTTTGTTGTCTGCTGAAATTGTCGTTTTGGTCTTTACTATCAGGCATGTGCCCCATTTCTGGTATTTCATGTTATGAATTTTTGCCACAAACAAACTATTATGCAGTATTGACTACTGAGTTCTTTCATTAATTCCAGCTTTTGTCTTAAAGCAGTACATCAATAGGGATTTTTGACGTTTATTGCCAGTGCTCAATATTTGTTAGTTTACTTTATTTCATATTATTATTTTTCTGTGATTCTGATCATTTATATCTTTAATATAAATATATGATTTCCGTACCTTACCCTGTCGAGGTAGCCGATTTTTATCTCTATATGACGCTATCCTAGTCATCTGTGGGTGCTTGCTCACCACAACTACATTCATTGTCGATAGCCAGCTGGTTAATCAATGCTTTACGTGGGGGTCATTTACTTTCTAAGTTGTGGATTCCAAGGACACTTACCACAAATGATTTTCTTTGTCAACATCGCCCTGAAAATCGCAATCTTCTATACTAATAATATACTAATACAAATATTAGTATATTATTGTTAATATTATAATTTATTTGAAGAGGCTGGAAACTTGTACGGAGACTTTGTTTACCTCGCAAGGTGTGTATAGCCCTGGTTTCATTTTGGTCACCTATGGCAGGTGAAACTCAAGTTTCGATGTTTCCTTGTGCATGCTTGTCTCATTGTACTCTTCTTCAAACAGCGAAATTACTTTTTAGAAGTACAATGAGCACTTTTTAGAAGTACAATGCCTTCACATGTAAACATAGCTAGTTTTAGAATAAGATCTATTGTTTGAGATTGTTACGTTGTTACCCTTATCTTTAGATTTAGATGTGTTTAATATAACCTGAATGACAACGAACGTTCCGTTTCAGATCTTCCACAGGTTCTTTTTGCCTGTGGGGTACATTGATGTAGACCTGCACAGGAAGCCCTGTATTTAATGTCGTAATAAAACTGCATTTTCTGAGTGTATTGATCTACGTAGCCTTATTCGATTATATATCGTGCTTGTTAGTTTTCAGTCAGATTCCGATTATTTATGCGAAAGGTATCCGCTATAAAAAGACCAGTTCTGGTCAGAAAGATATTGGGACAACCACTTCACATCCTAAAATTTCAACAATGGTAGGCTGCTTTTTGTATGCGATGGCCATGTGGAAAGACAATCTAAAGAAGTCAGGCGTTTTTAATTTAATCATACATGTCCTTTCTTCTTTCACCTGGTCAATACTCATTATTTCCGAAAGAATAACCTTTAATTATTAGATTTTTATGAAATGGAAAATACTTTTATTATTTCAGTCTTTCTTTGCTACTAGGTATCAGTATGATCCCAACCCAGGTGTACAACAGGCCATGTCAAACATATGGTGTGCATTGGTACCTGAAGGAAAGAAAGTGGTAAACGAGGCATTTTCATTTAAATGTATTGCTCAATTTCATTGGCTACTGACTTTTACTTGGTTTTTGATTTTCAGTTTCAATTTGAAGATTCATAGACTTGAAAATAGTCTAGCAAAACAATTAACTTTTTGATGCAAGCAAACACGTTTTTAAAGTAAATCAGAGTAGAATATTTTCTGCAGGGTGTTGCATAAAACCACAGGAGATAATGAAAGAGTTGCCCATGTTTGATGTCGGAGATCGTGTTCTTAAGATATTAGGAAGGCGAAGATAACAAGATTGGCCAAGCATATCTAACAGTTGATGACAAAAGAAACTTTTGATTTATTAAGTTATTATTGATTTGCCTATTAATTATTTACGGACAGTTTACTTCATCATATCTCCCAAAATAAAGTTTTTATTATCGTTTTCATTCTTGTTTTACGTATTTAGATATCAAGTCGTTTTCATTTCACCTTTTGTCGAATGTCATTAATACAGGATAATCTGACCAGTATTTCATTCAACTACCAATTTGAACGTTTCATTCTAAGCAGATTGTTGATTGAGTTGAGGATCGTCTATTTAACCCACAACTTATATTTTTGCTCAAGTGGACTTGAGAGTGAAGTGGCAATGACTGCTCACCAAGTTAAGTTATATTGACTCCCTCTAAAATTGTATGAAATGAATTATGTGTTGCATTCTAAAATTTGTGATTGTTATTCCGCAGTCCATTTATCACAAAGCAAATCCCATGGTACCACTTACATGACGCGTGCATTGTATGATCTGGTCTTAACGTATTGAGATATGCATTTTGATTTTGGCAAATCACACAGCCCATCACTCCATTGCACTTTGTATGTATTTTCTTATCACTTTTTTATGTATAAGAGAAACTCCAGTCATTGGCGAGATTGTAATTTCAGACGAATCATCTTTTCTTGTGACAATATTTAATTCAGTCTTCAAGAAGTGAAAAGAACTCGTTGCTTTTGATCAATTTTTTGCCCACAGATTGACAAATATGGCAAACCCATATTAGAAGATCTTAAAGAAAACCTTGTTAATCCCTTATGGCGCAACAGAGAATCAAGGTATCTTATGTTTTGTTTTATATGCATATCAGGTAATTTGGTTGTTATAGCAGTAATGGAGGTAATATGAAGAAATGAAACGAATACTTTGTCTATCTGCATATATATTTTTTCTTCTCTATGGAAATGTCTTGGGCTAGTAATGGAATTTTACGATTATTGTGTCAGATTTTTTTGTCTAGGAAATAAATCATGTATCAAAATATACAAATGGATATTTAAAGGTGCTCTGAATTGGGTTCTAACTAGTGCCTTCCAATTGAACTATAGGGGCTAAGTTAAACCTATTTGTAACTCAGTCATTCATTTGATTTCAGTAACCTGCACCCAGGGCCCATATTATTAAACATCCATCACGAAATACCACAACAAGGAGATTTTTGTATTATTCTATGGCAGTTAAAAAAAAGTTTAAAAAGCATTCTTCTCTGTCCATGTAATCTTGATATCACTCACTATTCTACTAATACGCTGTTCATTTCGCTTGTCAATGATGTTGATTGGCAGTTGAACGTTCATGTGATCAGGCCAAATCTGTGCTTTCAGCTGTCGACTTTCTTGCTTTCCTTGCTGCTGTAGCAATTGAAACTCATTTTGTGGACATGATGAATTAATATCGCTTTTCGTAATTTATGGTGATACTTCATTTATATTTGAGATATGCATTCCAGGTTCAGGGGGAAAATCTTGGCGGAACTGCTCGATGCCAACCTCTTCTTGGATGACCTCGAAAGTATATAGGGCCTATAAATTATGGTATCTCTAAGCACTCCTCTGGTAAATTATCCATTATTTCGTCGAGCACATCAGAAAGATCTACAACATGTTTTAAGAACATATTGAGCGAGATGGTGCTGTGTGGCCTCCCTTGTCTTAAGTCTTTCATCACTCGCATTTACATGTGCTTTTCTTAACCTATGGCCGACTACTCTCTTCCATATGGCCGATATAAAATGAAAGAAACAACCTTTCACCCCAGTTTCTGAAACTAGGGTGCATAAAGCGTTGTAGAGAGTTCAATGTCAATCATTGCTACATAAGGTTGAAATTAAGAGTCCAAGCGCATTAGCGACTTGTTTTGTTTTGGAAAAGACCCTGCGATAAATGTTCTTTGACTTTATGACAGAGAGCTCCAAAAGAAGCGGAGACCCCAATTTGTCATAAGTTCCCTCAAATAAATATTGTAGCAGAAACGGGTTGGTAACCAGTTGGAATAGCCCGTCACTAAAAACAAAATTCCTTGGGTATAAGAGGTCGTAGTTGCTGACAATTCCAAATATAATAATCCTTTCCTTGATCTCCTTGCTGGAGTCGAACAGCAGAAAACCTTCGTTGTTTAGAGTTTTGTTGTAAGGGTCAATAAGGACTTAATTTTTTGCAAAGTCCGAGGTAAGGCATCCCTGGTCTTGTTGAGCCAGAAGTTGAACAGCCGACAAAGATTATTTCTATCGAATGGGAGCGCAATGATTTCACTTTTCATGTCAGTTCTAAACGTTATTTCAAAAAATGTATTGACAATCATCTAAATATTTAAATCAATATAACAAAGTATCAAAGCGAATAACGACTAAAATCAAACTCCGTAATAAGACCCGACATGCAATCCCACCTACTGCAGCTGAACAAATCTACGATTGCATCATCAAATTATTATTTTTTATTGTTCTGGAATCTATATGGTTCAAAATTAAATGTGGTAAAACCGCAATGAGAAATAACAGAATTTGGGCAAAACTCACTGTTGGTTGAAACTCCACTAACTGGTACTCCATCAAAGTCGAACTAATAACAAAGATCTCAGTTGAATTCTTTAAAAGCAGTCACGGAATCGGAACGATCAATACAACTAAGTATGCAATCATCGATCACGTCATTGATACACGAGGCAACAAATGCACAGTTTACCGAACATCAAAACTGAAACTGCCCATAAGTCATCGTACTGTCAAGGGGACATCATTTAAAGGTCACTACCTACTTACACAAGGAGCGAAAAATCGTTTATAATATTTGAAGAGATTTATTAGGAATTATAGTTTCTAGACTGTTTTATAACATTTTTCTTTTGCTTTTGACTGCTTTTATTATAATTATTTGTTTCCCAGGAAAATACGTACCTCTTCACCAGATAATTTGGGATTTTTTCTGTGAAACTATATATTGATTGTTTTTGTTATAAATTGTGATTTTTTTTATGTTATCAGTCCCTGCACTGATTCAAGAATTTCGTTACTGGCTCAGAAGGAGTACAAGAGGCGACATGATAGGATGGGATTGAGAATATATTGGGAGCTGTGCAAGAAGTATGGGTTGAAATGTGCGGGGAAATGGTTTGAAGAGGTGCCTGCCAAAGTTAGAAAGAGTGAAATGGTAGGTTTGAAGTTTGGTGGGATAGATCAGTGGAGACAATGCAACAGGTGGCATGTAATCGTCCGGATGTTGTTGTTGTTGCACGCACTACGAAGGGCTGGC